>CM024539.1:17414268-17962628 GCA_014182365.1 Eucalyptus tenuipes | reverse complement strand
TGCAACCCACCACTCGCCAGAACACATCTTGATGCCCTGACCAGCCCGACGACGCTACAATTTCAACGGCTGTGTGCCTCAGCCCTTTGACGCCGCGAGTAATCCAACGATCCGTAGCTACTCCATCCCGTGATCCACGCCGCCTCCCGTTGTTGCACCGAAGTCCCTGTTCCAACAAACTCCAATCCACGAACGGCGCTGCTCTCTCCCCTTGCTGAACCTAACGAGCTATTGTCGCTTCCCACGATTCTAGCAGTCGGAGACGACTAACCGCTCTCTGCTCCGAGCCGGTGTTGTTGCAACGTGATCTCGAGTCGATGGTGCTCGCGATCCTTTTTCTTGCAATCACTTTATGTTTTTATAGGTTTATTTGACGTCCCTTGCGGCTTCTTCTTGCATTGCCACTACCAACACGAGTTGAGCCGTAATAAATCATCAGCCAAACCACTGTCGCATGCATCTCGCCGGAAAGCCCCAACCGTAGCTGTCCTTTACCGTAAGCCCATCCCTACTGAGTCTATCTCGACTCAAACCGCCGTTCGTGAGTTCTTTCGCGCTTGTCCCGTTTTGGAAACAAATAATCCAAATAAGGTAATTTTCTTGAACTAAATTCATCTCGATATTATTGCCTAAATTAGAATATTTGATGCTCATAGTGATTTCATTGAGGCATTAGGCATTATCCAATAGGATATTATTGGTAAAAAATTACTATAATTACTAATTTGATCCGTAAGACTTTAGATCAGTTTTTAATTATGTTAATTTTTTTTTCATTGACGATATTTTGGCTTTAAAATCATTATAATTATTAATTTGATCCGTGAGACTTCGGATCAATTTTCAATTATTTTGATTTTTCTTGAGTGTTGTGATGTTTAGGGTTTGAATAATTGTTAATTTAATCCGTGAGACAATGGATTACATTTTAATTATTTTAACCCTTTATTTGATGAATATATTGAGTGGATTGGATATGATGCTCATACTTGGAAATTGCTTGTTTTGGAAAACACCCAAAAAAATCAAATTGTGTATTATTAGATAGGATAGTTTCTAAATTAGGATTGCATTTTTTTTTTTAGATTAGATTGCATGTTAGAATATATGGGATTTCTCAATAATATTGCCTAGTTTGAATAGAATTGCATCTTTAGATAATTCTAGAATAGATTAGAATAGATTCTAGATAGCATTTTCTTTTATAGATAGAGTCCTAAATAATGCTTGCATGTTTAGATAATATTGCATCTTTAAAATAGTTTTTCCAAGATAGGATAGGGTTTAGGTCAAATTAATCCCTAAACTAGATTAGATAACTATTCATTTTAGATAGTTTAATTAGGGTTTTTATTAATTTCGAATTTTAATAAAAGATACAAAAATATTTTGTGCATGTCAAAAAGTTTGCATTTTTGGGTTCATTTAATTAGAAATTGCTTGTCAATAGAGTTAGGTCATGTAATTAAAGTGCATGTTATATATGTGAGTTTTAATTTCAAGATAAGATAAAATCCCAAAAATAATTGTTTACTTTTTGTTTTTAATCCTTTTGGTGCAATTTATTTGATTCATTGAGTGTTTAATAATTGTTGAACATCCGTGTGATCACCCCATTGCATGATAGTGATTTAGGCTAAAACCAATCCGGATTGCCCGCAAAGATATTTTTCAAAGTAAAAAAAATGATACCGAAAGGGTACTAGTGAAATCTAGTGTAACCAAGTCTCCATACCCATAATCTCTAGTTCGTATGAGTAAAATAATTCTCTTGTTATTTTACGTAGATATCTAATCAACCTACCATAAACTGATTAGTAGCGACTTCTAGCTAATAATCTTTTGTATGCTAAATACTCGAACTTAAGTCACGAATTTGTATAGACTTGGGAGAACCTGAGCTAAATCTAGACTTAGTTGTCCATTAGCCAAACCCTAGGTGATGCACCCAAGGTTAAGTCGCGACAATAGTTCATCCAAAAATATTGTGTAAAATTTCTTTTGATACATTTGTATATTATCATTCAACAATAATCACCATTATTTTGTGGTTTATACTTTGAGTAGAAATAATGGGTAATTTTTGGGTGAAACAAAGGAAAGTCTACCCATAATTGATTGTTCAATAGTAGAATCCAAATAGAAATATTCGTTCTCAACATTTGTGGTCAATATTCTTCTAAATAAGTAAATAAAGAACTTTCTTAGTTGAGTAGATTGGGAGAAAAGACACTAGAAGTGCCATAACTTTCGATGCTAACTTTGGTACCAAAGTTTTTCAGTAGGTCATTTAAGTGCCAACTCCAATTTGAGATGTTGGAAATTTGACTTGGCAATATTTTATTAATTTTTCATATCGATGTAGCCAACCGGCATGCTCAATTAGTATTAATAACCCTATACAACGTCATCTACATGTTTTACCCTAAATATGAATCCTAATCTGGTCAAATTAAATCATTTCATCTCTTCTTCAAACCTTCATTCAAACCGAAGCAATTTGGGGCAAAATTAAGAGTTATGGTGATTGGATATGAGTTATATTCCAAAATCCATGACTTTTTGTTTGAGATTCCCTTCGTTTTCTTCTCCACTAGCTAAATTTAGAAGTATAATGGATGAGAGAGAGAGAGAGAGAGAGAGAGAGAGAGGGCCATTTTATAATGGATGCAATCTCTGTTCTGTTGTCCTTGATCAATTTTTATTTGCCATTTACTTTTGTCTCAATTTAATCTTGGCATGGCCAAGCTGCACTTTTGCAATCATGGAGAATGCGCATGCATGTGTGAGAGGAAAATGAAAAAGAAATATATGATCATTTAACTTAGGTTTTTTTTTTTTTTTTTTTTTTTGTTATTGGGATAGGTGAATTCTTATGGATCCATCCTCCGAAGGAACCTAGGACATGACAATTTTTCATCATCTGACTCGAGCAAGAATCGAGGTGTGGACACCTGGAGTGCCAAAACTTGGCACGGAGGAACACTTAAGTGTCAAAACTTTGGAAAGGTACACTTAAGTGCCAAAATCGGAGTAAAATGGATCACTTAAGTACTACTTCGGCCAAAATCCGTCCAAATTGATGTGTCAATTTTTGGCAAGGTGAGTGCAAACGGCGTGTTTTACATGCGACGCGGCAAGACAATGCAAAAACGATGTCGTTTTGTCTCTAATGTGTAAATAATTAATATAAAAATTAATTAAATTAAATTTAAACTTAAATTTATTTAAAAATAAAAAAAAAATCAAATTAAAAAATGGGGCCGAAGGGAGGCGGCTGAGGGCTAAGCCCTCGCCGCCGCCGCCGAGGGGCCGGTGACGAGGGGGAGGGTCGGCCGGGTGGCCGGCCCCTAGCCGACCAATGGCGAGGGCTCGCGGGCCCTCGCCGCCTCCCCCGTCGCCGGCCGGAAGGGTCGGCGGCAGTGGGGGAGCATCGGCCGGGCTCGTCGGGCCGGCCGGCCGGGCCGGCGACGCCGACCGACCCGCGGCGAGGGCCCATGAACCCGCCCGCATTTGGGGGAGGGTTGCGGCCCTTGCCATCGGTTCACCGTAATGGCGAGGGCTCGCGGGCCTTCGCTGCCGGTCGGCCGGCGTTGCCGGCCTTTGGCCGAGGCCCCGGACCCGGCCGATGCTCCCTCCACCGTCGCCGCCCTTCCCGACAACGGTGGGGAGGTGACGAGGGCCCGCGAGCCCTCGCCCAAATCCGACGAGGGCTTGCGACTCTCGCCGTCGCCGGCCGGCCGGGGCCGGCCACCCGAGCCGACCCTCCCCCTCCATCGCCGGCCCTTCTCGGCGGTGGCGGGAGGTGACGACGGCGAGGGCTCGCCCTCAACCGCCTCCCTTCGGCCCCTTTTTTATAATTTTAAGTTTTTTTTATTTTTTAGAATATTTTAAATAAATTTAGTTTTAAATTAATTTAATTAATTTTTATATTAACTATTTACACATCTCGAGAAAAAACGACGTTGTTTTTGCATTTTCTCGCCACGTCAGCATGCAAAATGACGCCGTTTTGCACTCACCTCGCCGGAAAATTGTCACGTCAGCAATTTGGCCAGAGTGGCACTTAAGTGATCCATTTTACTCCGATTTTGGCACTTAAGTGTACCTTTCCAAAGTTTTGGCACTTAAGTATCCCTCCGTTCCAAGTTTTGGCACTTGGGGTGTACTTCTGCCAAGAAGAATCAAATAAACCAAATGGATCCATATCCATAGAAAATAAATCAATATGTTATAAAATCTATATAGTAGTTACACATATATCACTTGAACTAATTGTTATATTATCAGGGTAATGATACATCAACCTGCGAGTTCTTTTTATGAGGCAAAAACGGGAGAATTTATCTTGAAAGTAAAAGATTCTGAAAGTACGCGAAACCATCACAAGAGTTTATGTACAAAGAACGGGCAAACCCCTATGGGTTGTATCTGAAGATATGGAAAGGGATGTTTTTATGTCAGCAACAGAAGCCCAAGCTCATGGAATTGTTGATCTCTCTTTCTATCAAACAAAGATTCATTTGGTCTTGATCCTTGTAGAGTGAAAAAGGGACTCCACTGGATCTGCACAAACCCCTTGATAATATCCATAAATGGCTCGTTTTTGGTAAAAGATGGATATTACTATATGTAAATTCAGGTGCATGGTACACATCGATGCTCAAGTGCATTTTTCTCTCTAATTCACAATAGATATGTTTTTGAACCCTCTCTTTCAAATTGAAGGTGTATGTTCCCACGCGAATTTAAGCAATCACTCGTTTTGATTCTACATATTGATTATTTTGAACCAAAAGAAAACTTTTTGGTGGAATGGTCACGTTATGTAGAATAAATTCACTCTCAATAGTTACATACAAGTCTATAGAACATAGAGAGACAGGATGCTCATGACATGTACGTGTGGGATGAACCAAATCGTCATTGAATTTGATTTTTCCATTAGAGGGGGCTTGTACATGTTCGGCAGTACCACCTGTGAATACTCCACTGGTATGAAAGGTTCTTAATGTTAGTTGAGTCCTTGGTTCTCCGATAGATTGACCCGCAATAATACCTACAACTTCTCCTAGTTCGACCAAGTCACCATGAGTAGGACTCCTACCATAACATAATCGACAGATCCAAGATGTGTGCCTACAAGTAAAGGGGGTTCGAATAGATATTGTTTATGTTCAAAAGGTTATTAATCGATTGATAAGTCCAATTCCAAGATCTTGATTTTGAATGTCAATGCATCATGGGCCCATAAATATCAACAATACATCTATTTTCCATTCATATATGAATAATAGCGAAGGAGTCTTTTGGAAAGAAAAAAAAAAGCCCCTTATCAGATTTGAACCGATGACTTATGCCTTACCATGACGTTACTCTACCACTGAGTTAAAACAATCCATTTGATTGAATTCCTGAATCAGTTCATACTATGCATATAAGATCTATCTATATATATTATATAGATATTTCTATCTATAGATTCTATTTATAGAAATCTATGCAAAGGACTCTGAATGGCTAGTGTGGTTCATTCAATAACGAAATATTTGACCTACCTAGATAGTATAGGGTCAAAATTAGATTTGATAAATATCAATAAATTCATTTGATTGAGATTATCTACCAATTCGATGTAGATTCGAAATATTTTATCGAATCATATGATGAAGAAATTGAATTTGTTTCCTAAATCAAATAAATTCTTAAAGAAAAAAATTCCATAACTTCTTGATCTTGATCCCCCTCCCTAGATTTTAAAATGGGTCGTTTGTTAATTTCCTAGCTTGTTGTGAGATAGAGATACTTCTATCTCATTTGAAGAAGGAGTGAATCAATGGATGAAAGTAAAAGAACCAGAGTTTAACCCCTTTTTTCCGGGCAAACCAATCTCTTCCTAAAGGATCCTTACTTCGTATTACTTCTATTTTTTATTTATTTATTTTCATTTCATTCAAAAATTCTTATTTTCAATTTTAATCAATATTTAAATTGAATAATGAATCCATAAAATATTCATCCACAATGAGATATACCTATACAGTAACGATATTTAATTATGAAGATTGGATGGGATAGCTGACCCTCTTAGTCCGTTTTTTGCAAGAGTATAAGCATAAGATTTCGACTTTGAAAATAGGATTTCCCCGCTTAATGAATAACTATATGTTACCAATGAGGAATTTTTTCTCATCAGAAACCATAAATTTCATATACAATAGATCTTTCATTTTCATGTAAAGATCATTTCCTCCACAAGTACATTCACCTACTCCTCCAAATATGGATGCCCCCCATGAGCATTAGCAATATTGTTGATCAATTATTTTTCCTCCACGCCGATAAGGAGCTAGAAGATATACTACTTTAATTCATGTTTCAACCACATTCTCCATAGGGCCCTTTTATCTCTTCCTTCTCTGAGCTTGGGTTTTGGAAGAAGGAGAAGAAGGAATTGAGAAAATGAAAAAGAAATAAAAGATATAATTTTTGGGTTAATACCATTCAAAACCTTAATTGGCACACTCGTGCCACATTAATCCCCTACTAATTTTTTTGGTAAGGAATCCCCTACTAATTTTGTGTCATAAAAACTCATAAACTAGTATACTAGTGGCACATTTGTCACAAATTAATATTTTTGTCATAAAAATCCCAAATCAGTATACTTGAGTCACATTTAGCCCAAAAAATCCGTAATGGTAATTAAGGCACGGGTATATTAGTTTGGGGTAAGTGTGACATGGATGCACTATTTGAGATTTTTTGTGACATAAAAATTAATTTTGAGTAAATGTGCTACGAGTATATTGATTTGGGAGTTTTTGGGACACATAAATTAGTTTGAGATAAATATGATATGAGTGTACTTGCTTTGGGGTTTCGAATACTATTAGTCCTATGATTTTTAATATATTTAACACTTCTATACTTGTTTTTCTAATGGCTAATAATGGTGGTTGTCATGCCCTGATCCTCGAAAGCGCGGCATCTATTCTTTCGTTTGGTCATTTAATTGCGACGTCCTAGGAGGCATCGCCGACTCATTCATTTTATCTTTCGATTAAATGTAAGTAGAAGCAGAATCAACTCCACCCAATCATACACACCAATACGATAGCAAGAAAAACATATCAACAAACACTTTCACACACACACACACACACATCAACTTAGCACATCAAAGGTTTAATAATTACAAGTCCGTAATGCGAGTTCTTTCTGATTTGCCGAAAGGGGTTGGGGGTTAATATAACTCCTCTATCCTATAAGAGCAACCTCAAAAAGTGAGATTTGCCCTATGTGCCTAGTACATGTCCATGTCGTAGTACCATGGCTTGGGCTCAGGATCGGACTCCATGTCGGGGTTTGACTCCGCGTCATTGATGGAGCCGTTGGGGACGTCCACTACCCATGAGATACCCTTGGATCTCTCGTTAGGTGGCTCGTTAAAACCCCGGAAAGAGTCAAAGAGCTCGCCTCCAAACCATACGTGCCATACCACAAACCGGTTGGGCACCGAATTCTTCAACTCCCCGTTCACCAAGATGGCGATTACAAACTTCTCGTATATGATGTTGGTCCCCTCTATTGAGAAGGGGATCACCTGGGCGTCCTGATCCACGGGCACCTGAAACGCATATGGCAAAATGGATTGTTTATGGTTAAGGCTTGAAAAGTTTAAACCATAATTAGTGAGAAAACTCAATAAGTAAGCTCTTAAACCTTGCGTGGGAGAGTACTTCGCCTCGGAGACACCCTATACGTGCAGCTTAATTATCGATGGCAAATCAATAGCAAAACTTTTGCTTTGCATCATTTATAAACATGAAATGAGCAACTCACCATACAACACCCTGACAACTCATCCAATAATTATATAAATAATTCTTCAGGTGCGTCCACAATTCCAATAGGCACATGACAAATGCAAATAATAATCCAGACAAAACCATTATTACTTCTATGCACAATACTCCCACGTGAGTCTAGATTATTACAATCACTCTCAGCCATGATCGACACTCGTGCCGGTGGTCTTTCTACATAACCGAGTATCGTCCCGTCCCATCGAGTACGGAAATGTCTCGACCTCACTCGAAGATGGCATTCAATTAAGAGCATTGTTCCAAAATCCATTTGCGGAAGGCATCCGGACCTTCACTAGGCAAGCGAAATCCATCGGGCATCGTCCCTCATAGTCATAAGAATACATAACCATTTAAGTGATCATACGAGCACACCAAAACTCAAGCCGATTTTCATCTTCCAATTTAGCCAACGCAAGAGTGTTTAGTGCTCGCACGTTATACACTAGCAATTTTAACATATGAAAATGCCATAAAATAATTTCATGTGATCACCCAATGATTATTTATCCATCAAAATAATCATACAATAACCTCATTCCCCTATTATGACATCTTACCATGATACTTCATAAATCAATCCCATCATACCTTTCTAAATTTTCTTTTCAAACAATACATTATAACAAATGTTACTAAGTTTCACTCTCATGGCAATCACCCCTTAATTCCACACAATATTATACCATGGGTTTACTTATCAACATAACTTATCACTTTTCAAAATAAGACATCACAAATACTTATTAATTTTCAAGATAAGTTATCACAAGTACTTGTCATATTTTAACATAAGTTATCACAAGTACTTATCACATTTCAAGATAAGTTATCACTCAATCCATTTATCTCTTACTTTATTTATTATTAACATTAATTCTAACCCAAATCCAACATAACTACTATCCTAAATAAGGTTTAGGAAATCACTCATCGGACCAACTTTCAAGCTTTGACGGCAAGTGGTGGCGACGACAATGGCACGGTGGCTCACGGTGGTGGACGGTGAGGCAACAACATAAAGACAGAACAACGGTAAGGGCAGCAATGGCAATGGCAACGGCGCCTCAAAGCAGTGGACGATGGAGCGATGGTGTGAGGATAGGATGATGGCGAGGGTGGCAACAACAACAGCAGGCAACGGCCATGCAGTGGCTAGTCAAAGGGAAAGAAAAAGAGGGATAGAGGGAAACACGTGAGGGAGAGAGGAAAGTGAGGGGTTCGACTGATGGAGGGGAGAGAGAGAAAGAAATGAGTGAGAGAAATGAGCCTCTCTTCCAAGTTTCCTCAAAGTCTTCATGAGCTTAGTACAAAATCTCCTGAATTACTCTTGGCCAAGTCTTTTGATTGGCCACCAAGAGCTCTTGAAATCCTTCTATCCATTCTTCAATTGATGCTAGATTTCAAATATATGCTCTATTTAGAAATGAACTAAGGAAACTTACGAAATTGGTCTCTTCCTTCTCCCCTCTTCTAATGGGTGCCTACCCCTCCTTTAGAGGACAACAATCCTTGCCTCATTAAGCCAATAGGCTTCTAAAATGGGGTACTGTAGGGATTTAATTAAACTATAGTATAAAACACTATTCATGCACATGGATAATTAATGTATAAGCTTCCAAAAGACTAAGTGTAGGCTTAGTTGGCCTTCATGGGCTCATTTGGGCAATTTATGATGGGCATGAGACCCATTGGGCCTATCTACAACTTGGGCCCTTGTGATTCTTCGTTCGTAGTCCGTTTCCACTTTTCTAAAAATTTACGGTCCGATGAGATAAAATTGAATTTTTATCCTTAGGTGATCATTCCTTGTTTTTTTTTTTTCATGATTTGTCAATTACTATCATAATTCTATTCCTCATATAGGGGTTGAATTTTTATCCTTAGGTTGAATTGAGGATGTTACTATCAAAAGGAGAGAGTTTTTTTGGCAACTAGAAGTATTGACATAAGTGGTGATGGTCTTGCACCTAAGCTTGATGCTTTGGCATAGCTTGAAAAAGTTCCTACACAATCAAAGGCAATGGATAAATTGAAGAAGCTCCGACAAGTATATCATGATTGATTTTTTATGTGATTAAATGAATGAATGAATGAATGAATGACAACGATGAGATGACAATGAAAAATGAAGAAATTCTTGAAGTATTTTGCCATAGGGATGGAGAGAGAACCTAATCAAAAGAGATCAGTCATCATCCACATTGGATATACTTCTTTATATAAAAAAAAATCAAGTATGAGTAAAAATTTTATCAAATTAGCCACATAAGACTTTTGATCAGAATTTATCACTAGAGAGGCACTTAAATGATCGTTTTTCTCCATTTTGCTACTTGAGCAGTTCTGCGAAAGTCTTGATTCTAAAATGAGCATCATATAAAAATTATAATACTTTTAATATCCTTTTCTTAGAAAATTAATATCATAAAAATTCGCAAATGTCTCTTTATACAAAAGTGAACTATTTCTTAAGCTTGAGTAGTTTTAATGTGATGGTATGTGATCTAATGACTGTCCAAATATATATATATATATATATATATAACTCTCCTATTCTACGTAGTTTAAAAAATTTAAAAAAATTATAATTTAATGATGACTGCAAAATGTTTATTAATAAGTGAGCATACGTGGTTATATGTTTTCGAAGGAAACATTGTATGTTAACATACTACACATGGATAGGTTTCTCTAAATAATAACAATTTAACATTTTTTATAGTTAAAATAAGTTTTTTAAGTGAAAAAGTTTAAAAAGGAACTTATCCGAGAAATAATTAGAGAATGAGGCCATAATATTGAATTACTTGCGAAGTATTAAAATTAGTCCAAAACTATTGTGTAAAATTCTTTCAATATATTTGTAAATTGTCACACAATAATAATCACCAACATTTTGTAGTTCATACTTTAAGTAGAAATACTTTGTTCTTTCTTTATTTCATAATAGATTGGTAACTTTTGGACAAGAGAAAATAAGGTCTTTCTATAAAGGATCATTCAACAGTACAATTGAAATAGAAATATTTGTCCTCAATGTATGTGGTCAACATTCTTCTAAATTTGTAAATAAGTTACTTTCCTAATTGAGAAAAATAGGATCATAATTCCTAAATTCATAACTATGTCACCCTATTCAGAAGTGAAATATTAATTTAATCAATTAAATGCTTTACCGTAGTCACAAGATTGAGTAATTTTGATATGTATGGCATGTGATGTAATGATTGTTCAAATGTCGAAAACTCTTCTGTTCTATGTAGTTTCGAAAAGTTAGAAATATAAAATTTAACAATGATATTGGAAAGCTTGTTTATATGTTGGCATACGGAGTTATTTGCTCCCAAAAGAAAAATTGTATGTTAGTCATGGTATACTACACATGGATAGGTTTCTAACGAACAATGACAAGTTAACGGTTATACTTAAAATTAGTTTTTCTAAGTGGATATATTTATAAGGGAGCTTATAAAAAAAATACTGAATTACTTGAGAAATTATTATATCAAGTCCAAAAATATAGGGTGAAATTTCTTTTAATATACTCGCCAATTATCATGCAATAATAATCGTGAATATTTTTTGGTTCGTCCTTTGAGAAAATATACTTTGTTCTTCTTTATTGTATAATAGATTGGTAACTTTTGGACAAGAGAAGATAGAGTCTTGTTATAATTGATTGTTTGATAGTACAATAGAAATAAAAATATTTGTCCTCAATATTTGCGGCCAATATTTTTTAAAATTTCGTAAATTTGTCTTTTTGCAAAGTGAACTATTCATTAAATCAATTGAAAGCATTACTATAATCTTAAGATTGAGTAGTTTTGATGTGATAGTATGTGATGCAATCACTATTTAATTATTAAAAATTCATCAATTTTATGTAGTTTAAAAAATTAAAAAAACCAGATATAACGATGGTTGTAAAACATTTATTATGATGTCGTCATGCAAATTTATTTTATTCTAAAGGAAATATTAGGTGTTTATTCTTAACATACTACACATGGATAGTTTCCCCGAAAATGACAAGTTAACGGTTTTACCATTAAAAAAGTTGTTTCTGAGTGAATAATTTGAATGAGAACTTATGTAGAAAAACAATGAGAGAATGAAAAATAATATTGAATGACTTCACAATATATTATAGTTTATTCACATATATTTTGTAAAATTTCTTTTAACCTGCACATATATGTAAATGGAAAGGCAAGTGATGAACTTACACGGGTAGTTCGAATTTCAGTTATTCTATATTATAAATTAGGGTTAATACCCTGAAAAAATCCAAACTGACACTTTGTGACAAATTTACCACAAACTAATTTTTTGATCATCAAAAACTCCAAACTGGTACATGTTTAACAAATTTACCCTAAACTAGTACACTTGTGACAAATCTACCTTTTGTTAGTTTCCGTTAAATTTTACCATCAAATTATTAAGTTGAATGCCACGTGACAATTGACTAATATACCAATTTGAAGTTTTACTCTCCGTTTGTCATAGTTTACAATTCTTATAATTTTTTTGTGGTATTAATCCAATTTAACATAGGGTATATTTGTCACAAATGTACTAGTTTGAGATTTTTGGTGAACGAATAAATTAGTTTGGGATAAATTTATCATAAATATACCAGTTGAGAGTTTTTTATGGTCAATCGGGGTAAATTTATCACAAGTGTACCGGTTTAAGATTTTTCATAATTAAAAAAATAGTTTGAGGTAAATTTGTCATACACATACAAGTTTGGGATTTTTCAGGGTGTTAACCCTACGAATTGTCAAACAATAATAATTATGAATATTTTGTGGTTAATATTTTAAGTGGAAATACATTGTTCTTTTTATTTTTCTTAAGGGTTAATACTACGAAAAATCTAAAAGAAGTATACCCGTGACCAATTTACCCAAACTAAGTTTTTGAACACAAAAAACCTTAAATCGGTACACTTTTGATTAATTTACTTAAAATTGATATACTTGTGACAAATTTATCATTTGTTATCAATTAAATTTTACTATCAAATTGTTGAGTTGGATCAGACGTGACAGTTAATTGATGTACCAATTTAAGATTTCACTCTCTATTTGTCACAGTTGTACTGATTTTGTGATTTTTTCTGATATTAATTCAATTTAACATAGGGTATATTTGTCATAAATGTACTAATTTGGGGTTTTTATTGATAAAAAATTAATTTGGGCTAAATTTATTATAAGTATATTAGTTTAAGGTTTTTGTGGCCATTTGGAGTAAATGTATCACAGGTGTACTAGTTTTTTATTTTTTTATAGTGAAAAATTTAGTTTGAGATAAATTTGTCACATTTTATATTAATTTTGGGTTTTACATGATATTGACCCTTTTCTGAATAGAGGTGATATATTTGGATGAGAGAAAAATAGTCTTCCTATAATTGATTATTCAAGAATACCATAGGAATGGAAATGTTTGTCCCCAACATTTGTGTTTAATATTTATCTAAACTCGTAAATATGTTATTTTCTTTGTTGAGAAAATTAGGATCATAATTACTAAATATGTTTCATTATGCAAAAGTAAACTATTTAGTGAATCAATTAAAACCATTCCCATAATCATACGATTGAGCAATTTTGATGTGATGCTATGTGATGCATTAATTGTTAAAATATCAAAAGTTTGTTTGTTCTATGTAATCTCAAAAAGTAAAAAAATTAAAATAAATATTTATAATAAATTGAGTAACATTTCTTTTAATCGAATAGGTCAAATTGGGTATGGATATATCTATAAATTAAAAGGTAAATGGTGAACTTATATGGGCATTTCGAATTTCAGTTAATCTAAATTTGTACATTAGCAAGGAATAATAAACATGTAAATTTTGTGGTTTACACTCTTTCTTTCTT
Source organism: Eucalyptus tenuipes (assembly GCA_014182365.1). NCBI lineage: Eukaryota > Viridiplantae > Streptophyta > Magnoliopsida > Myrtales > Myrtaceae > Eucalyptus > Eucalyptus tenuipes. The sequence goes on along the minus strand of CM024539.1, from coordinate 17,948,857 downwards.
TTTTTTTTTTGTATATATGGTTTATATTTTGAGTAGAAATACTTTGTTCTTTTTTTTAATACTATTATTCATGATAGATTGATAACTTTTTGGATGAAGGAATAAAGTCTTCCTATATTTGATATTTCAATAGTACAATAGCAATAGAACTATTTATCCTCAACATTTAGTTAATATTCTTCTAAATTTACACCGTGTAGATTCCATGGTTTTATCATTGAAAATTGGACAAGAATGATTACTTCCTTCTTAGATACACAATTTCCAACTTCACAAATATTCATACCATATTTGCAAAAGCCATTATCAATTGAGTTACTTGAAAATTTTACTAAAATCATATGGTAGGATTGTATTGATTTCACAAATGAATTAATGAAGTTTGCAAGGATTGTCGAAGAACTAGAAATACAAACTGTATTTATATGTATGGATATAGGTAGACTTTTGAAAGGGAGGTAATATCATAATCCTTTTACCTAAAATATATATACATTTTTTTGTAGAGAAAAACAAGTAATAAACTCATTGCTAAATCAGTAACAATTTCTAGATAAAATTATTTGAACGAGATATTACACTAAAAAATATTAAGATAATGACAAACTCTTTAAGAAAGAAGATTCTTCTTTCTATAGTTAATGCATCGTAATTTTATAATGGGTTTTATATATAAATAACAATGACATTGATAAATTATGCAATCATTTCAAATTTTCCCTCGATCCAACCGATCTACATGCAATCAAGCAACGCCGTTACTTATATAAATATTCTTTTGATTCTTTACATATAATAAATACATCACATTTTCCCCCAGATGAAGGAAGTCATGATGTACTTGAACGTTGTTGAATGACAAAGTATTGGACTTTTAAGAGTTTAAATTTAATGTCATGACAATAGTTGGTTGGCTCTTTCATTATAAATTGACAATGTTGGTGTGACTCTCTTTGTTTGATTAAGATCTTAAATTATAAATGTTAAATTCACAATAGTACCTCTTATGTAGAAGTGAACTACTAATTGAAACAATTGAAATTATTACCATACATTAGATCAAGTGATTTTAATATGTGATGATATTATGAGATATGGTGATTCTTGAAAAGCCAAAAACTTGGTCGTTCTATATCGTTCGAAAAGCTAGGAGAAAAAAACATTCAATGATCGTAGTACATTCTTTTGGATATAGTTATAAGGATACATTTCTTATCAAAGGAAACATCTATACAAATATGCTATAACAAAATCTTCTCAAATTGTTGTATTTGAATGTACCACCTTAAATTATATATTATAAGAATTTGACTATCCTTATTGCAATAAAAGGTTTGATGCATTCTTCATAAAAATCGCACCGACATATATATACCGATTTATTGCTCCCCATTCTTCCCTCTCTCTCTTCATTGTTTCATTAATTTAATTATAACTCATTGCTTTTAAGAATACTTTTTCATTTAGCATAATAACATAATTTCACGTTTTTCTCTTATTAATTAGTAGACAAATTTTTTTTATTTTTCTATATGCATTTCAGAAATAGTGTAATATTTGTGGTATATGATATTTTACACTATGTTTGTGAATTTTCATTTTATAACAATTATTTGCTTGGTAGTCTAATGATTTGGTTATGTGTACTTATACTAAAATATTTTATGTTCCAAATTATTGTTTTGTATGATAATCGGCAGAATGCACAAGTAATGATTTTGTTATAAATTAATTTGTATGTATAAGATGCATGAGTAGGCATATCCAAAAACTAATAAGTTATTGTCGTGACCATTTAAAATCAGTTACATAGGCTTTTTTTGTTCGACAATAACATAACTTTGAAGAAGATTTTATTTGACTATGATGAGACAAAAAAATAATAATGTGAAATAGTTAAGAACACATTACAATTCCTATTGTAAATTGCGTAAAATACTGTTAGGTGGATAAAATTGCTCTTAGGCTACGTTTGGTCGTCCGGATTTCTAATCGGGATAGGACTGGATAGGATAGGATATGAAATCCTGGGATTTTTCTATATCATGTCCATTGTTTGGTGAATCAAGCTTATTAAAAATCGGATATGTTCACATCATATCACGTATTTTTTTTTATATAAACGGAATATTATTATAAATGAACTTAAATGTTCATAGATGGAGATTTTGAAAATCTCTCGTAACACTATTCCTTAATTTATTTTAATTTATTTTTATTTTATTTTTCCTCTTTTTTATATTATTTTCATTATTATTTCTTTTTTCCCCTTTCATCAACTGTACTAACATGCCTAAAATACAAAAATACCTAAAATATATAATAAATATAAATATTTAATTTATAAATTGAATGTTTATTATAAGATAGAATTAAAGTTGAATATATAAATTAAAATAAGATTAATTAAAAATATTTTTTTATTTTTATTTTTATTTTCTTAAATTAGAATTCAAATATTATTTATATTGAAATATAATTTCAATTTTGTTAATTTAATAAGTTTGTTATTCAAAAAAAAAAAAAAACTTTCCTATTATGAACATTAGAAATCCTATCCACCTTTATCCCACCTCCCCATGGGATAATTTTATCCCGTCTATATCCCTCTTATATCCGACTTTATCTTGTCCTGAGCAAGCACCAAACGTAAGATAGGATAAATTATATCCTATCCCGAATTTTATCCTGACTACCAAACGCAGCCTTAATGTCTGCTTTATTATGAAGGAAAAGCCACCAAAAACCCCCAAATTATGTCTACCGTCACATTACCTGATTTTTTTTTTTTGTGATAATAAATCCCAAACTTATACATATATGACGTATTTACCTTCCATCAATAAGTACCGTTAAAAATTTCCCTACATAGACAATGGAAGATAAACGATGTTAACATGGTAACCACCTGAATTAAGTGAAATAAAAACAACGCTTTTTAATTAAAAATCATATGATGGAATCTTGATGTACAGTAAATGGTATATTCTTCTAAAAATTAGTTGCTAAATCGATTAATTTCTTCTTGTTACCTTGAAAGTAGTTGCTTCAGCTTTAGCCACTCAAATTTTCGATATTCCTTTTTATTTCTCATCAAACAAATGACATCTTCTTCTAGAAATCCTAGTTATTCTTAGCATGATATTAGGGAATCTTATTGCTATTAATCAAGCAATCGTGGAATGTATGATTGCATATTTTTCCATGGGTCAAACCGAATATTGTAATTACTAGAATAATTGTTGGAGACTCAAATGGTGGATAGAGTATGATGACTTATATGTTGTTCTATATCTCCATGAATATAGGAACTTTTGTTTGCAACATATTACTTGGTTTATTACCAGAACTGATAACATTGGAGATTATGTAGGATTATACGTGAAAGATCCTTTTTTGGCTCTCTCTTCATCCCCATGTCTCTTATCCCTAGGATGTCTTCCTCCACTAGTAGTTTTTTTTTTCAAAAAACATCATTTATTATGGTGTGGATGATAGGTTGATCTATACTTATTGGTTTCAATCAGACTCTTTACTAGCATTATTCTATCTATTATTATCTAAAAATATATCAATGAACCCTCTTTTAGCTGCTAGAATCTATTTCTTAGTTTAAGATCCTTCTTACTAATTGGAATAAAAAAATGAGTAGATCTGTTCCGCCCAAAATGGAAATGGGCTAGGGTTATGAACTTATACTTTATAATATGATGATTGAGTCGATTCCATAGTTATAAGTCCGTTCCATATCGGACCAGCTCGGAATAGGGTTATACACATTCTCATTATGAGAGGAGGAACAACAATTTAATTTTTATTTATTCTTATTCTTGTTTATATATTTGAATTTCTTTCTATCTTATAATACAAATTCAATATATATTATTAATTAATAAAATTTTATTAGAAAATGATAGAATGGGAAAAAAAGAAATAAAAAAGAGAGGAAAATTAATAAATAAAAAAAGCAAATAAAAATGAAGCGATAAGAGTGCTGTGAAAGATTCTCACAATCTCTGTTCATGCAATTTTTAGGTTCATTGCACTGATATATTGTTCACATCAAATAATGAAGAGATAGGATGTGAAAAAATCCAGCTTTATGCGATTCATCAAACGATGATAGGATATAGCAAAATTTCTTAATTTAATATCATATCCTATCTAGTCCTAGCTAAAAATTCAGATGACCAAACGTAACCTTATGGATTTTAATTTTGTAATTAAGAAAAAAAAAAAGCTCCAGTCAAGATGGTTTGGGTGGGTAGATCCACGCCTAGAACCAAATTAATATTCACTAGTTCCTCATTTTAGGAAATGGTCAGTTCAATCCGGCTCTTTTGCTCAACTCTATATTTTAGGATTCAATGTACTCACCCCTATTATTTATTTAAATATTTAACATTTTAAACATTATTATGTTAGATTCGTGAATATAATTTCTTTGTTTATAAATAATTTATTACCCTGGCACTCGTCTTACAAAGATTGAAAGATGGAATAGCATAAGCAAATAATTATTTTGAGAAAAATATGTTCGAAAGAGATATTACCCTAAATTTGTTTTGACGATAAAAGAATTATTGAACAGTCATTAAAGAAATATTATTGATGATCAAGTAACTATTTCTCTCCCTAAAATCCACCCACACAATCTCATGAAAGTTGGATAATCGCATCACATAAGCGCAAATGGAAAGGAAATTCATCATCAAGGATCATAAAATCGGGTTTCTAAGTACAATCGCCAGGGGTCCGTAAAATCATATCGCTAGATCGAATGATTAAATCGTGAGATTTTTAACAACCTATACAAACGACTTTGGAAAATGTCTTCTACGTTATTTTAATATGTTAGGCAATATTGTAATAAGTGGTGAGTACACATAAATTCACCGTGTTTACTGATATGATTACAGGCTCGAATGATGGATGGCTACAGTCAAGGAGCCGCCGGCATATTTACACTGTAGTCATCGGAGACTTTATTATGCTCGCTTTCTAGGCATGTCTATAAATAACACCAGCATAAACAGATCGAGTTCACTGACTACGATGGCGGGTGATACATCACAGTACAAGGCAATCAGCGCCACCTGCTCCGACCTGTGAGTCGTGACCGATTAGCCCATTGTGTATGAAGGTGACGGCAAATTGATAACGGTGCTCTTGATCTTCGTCATCATATTGATGCTGTTGGTAATGCCTTGGGAACCAATTCCGCTGTCCTTCAAGCCCTGCCGCAACATCGTTCATCTTTTAATAAGGCTGAGTTATTTCACACACAAACTAAAGGACTGTCTAGACTAGATTCTTCACCAGATTGACGCTAACAGGGGCGGTTTCATTAGTGATTCAATCCTCAAAGACGGGCTATAAAGTAAGATTATTGCATCTGAATCGCCGTTCAGTTCATTCAAACTTCCGTTGCCCAAAGGACCCGGAAAAGGCATTCTACCCTTGCTTATTAATATTCCATGACGTTGCACTCATTACTAACGACCTATTGGTATTTTTATGCTGATTTTCCTCTTTTTGTTTGACAAAGAACGAAAATTACCTGGAAAGGAAAGTGATCGGGTCCTCGAGCTGGGGCAGAATTTATTTGAACAGTTCCTGTCTCCATTGCATCACTAATAAGTATCGCCTTGTTTATGTCTCTTGTGAAGACACACCCCTGTAAACACGTGCACATTGTGCAGAAAACAGACATTTGTCACAATCAACGGAAATTATTCTGATTCTGCATAGTCTATTTTCTGGTAAAGAGTTTTGTACTCCGTACATGAGAGAAGTATGGCTGATGAGAATACACCTGTCAGTGATGATAATAATAAGGATAACGACAAGTGTCAAACCTGAAGACCAAAGTTGCTAGCATTACAATGGTGAATTCCTTCTTCAACAGAGTTTATTCGGATGACTGGCAAAACTGGACCGAATGGCTCCTCCCATGCTATCCTCATATCGGGTCGAACGTGATCCAATAATACAGGCCAAATGAGATTACCCTCCCTCCTGTACTCTTGACAAAATGTCGCTCCTTTCTGCTTAGCATCCATCACCAACCCTTCAATGAAGTTGGCTGAAGACTCTGTAACAACTGGAGTTATATCGCAGTCATCCTCAGGAGCTCCTACGGTCAACTTCTGCACTTTAGCATTCACTTTCTCGACAAGTTTATCAGCTACGGATTCCATAACCAAGACCACTTTCACTGCTGTGCACCTTTGACCACTGATTATAAAAAGAATATAATGTCAAGATATCTCCTTTGGCAGCAAATGCTACCAAAGCAACATTACTCTGGTTAGATAAACGAATGATTCAGATCTTGTATTGCATTGATCTAGAACTTAAAAGCTCCAACTGAAAATTTAAGCACGTGGTGATAGCTGAGAAGAGAAACGCATTCTTGGTTTAAAATTGCCTATTAGAGAACAATAAAGATTACCTATAAGAGAAGCCTCCCTTAACAATGTTAGCCGCAGCCAAATCTATGTCAGCATCTTCTAAAATGATACATGCATCTTTTCCTCCCAGTTCCATCTGAAGTGGGATCATGCCTGCCTTCTTAGAGATGGCTATTCCAGTGTCCCCACCTGTGAAACTGAGAAGAAGGGTTGCACCGTCGTATCATGCAACTGCAACATGCCTAAAGAAAGATAAATGATAGATCTTGAGCTTGAAGAGAGCTGCACCCCCTCATAAAGCATTTTGATGAGGACGAATTTGAGGGATGGAAACAAATCTTCCCCCACATTCCAACATGAAGTTATTTTGCAAAATAATTCTCTTACGGTGCAGTTCACTCTGAAAAATTCAAGGACCTTTTGGACATGATGTGCAATGATGTAGAAAGAATCACCTGATACAACTGACACTAGGATGCATTGTGAGGAAGTCGCCAATCTCAGAACCTTTTCCTGTTACACAACTGATGAGTCCTCTGGGGAAGCCAGCCAAGTGAAAGCAATGTACCATGTGAAGTGCAGCAACAGCACCCTTTAAGTATACAGGCATAAGTTCATTTAGCATGTCGGTCTTTATGAACAGTTGGTGGACAGACAATCCACCTCAAATATTATGAGATGAAACAGGGAAGAGCAATCAAGGTTGATCCTCAGCATCAACCAACCTGGGTCGGTGGCTTCAGAACTATTGAGTTTCCAGCAATAAGTGCAGGAGCAATCTTAGAAACAGCGAGATTGACTGGGTAGTTGAAAGGAGGGATAGCCAGAACAACCCCCAACGGAATCTGCAAACTAAGGAGAGTCAAATCTCTGAAAAGCTTCATTTCTCAGAAACACAATAGTACATAAAATTACCATGGTTTGATATAACTTATATCCTAACTATAGATCTAGATCCTTCCTTTGCATTATTGTAAAACCAGATACAGATTTAATCCTCTATCAGTTTTGACATCGACCTCAGTTCAGTACTGGTGAGATTTCAAAAACACTACTTGATCTAAAAGGACATATAAAAACCTCCTTCCCCTGCACTCAAGTGTCTTCTCGACAATGTTATTTTACCATCCTTTGGCTCACAACTTCCATCAACTTTAAATTAATGGCCTAAAATTGGGGACTGTTAACTGCTGAGATATGGCAAGCCATTTTCAGTTTAAGTTGGGTTTGAGGTTTCCTCAATGGCTACATCAGCTGTATACCTGCAGACAGGAGACTAGTTGGTGCCACTTCTCATGAAACTATCATTCTGTTTGTAAGGATCAAACAACTCTATCAAGTGACACAAACATAAATCACAAAAGAAAAGGACAAATAAGAACAAAAAATAACCACCATCTTGTCTAAGCAAATAACTACTTATTACAACAACATGCACTCCTAGTTTAACACATATTAGAGCTGGATGTTATTTTCATGAGAAATCCAATTCTATAGGAACTTAGACACGATTGATTAGTATGACCTGCATGGAGTACTAAATCCAATTATTATTGCTTCAAGGATATCCGTTACTGTCAATCAAAGGTGTAACATGGCACACTGGGATATTTTCTTCCATTAGATTGTAGCATTTGAAGCAAGACTTTGCATCATCCATCTATTGCCGATTTTAGTTTACCTTAGCAAAATGATTTTCTAAAATTTAGTTTTAAAAAAAAAAAAAGATTTCCCAAAGTTATATTCAATTCTGCTAACTACATACGTTTAACGCATGCAACCTGACACCTTTTCAAATGTATTAGGATGAGACGTGAGGAACCTCTGGTGATGGCATGATTCAGTATAGATCCATTGTACCCTTCAGCTATTCAGTCATCTGGAGAAGCTTTCAGCGTATATGGTCTTGTGTTCAATTAATTCGCAAAACATACTTTCTTCAGTAACCCAAGACAAAATGTGCATGAGAATTAAATTTCTCAAGCTTACAAATATGCTCATATTTAATGGACCAATTATCCACAGCAATCAAGTTCATTTATGGTAAAAGTATTCCCCCAGCCTGACCTATGCTTATGAAAGAGACATAGGACTGTGAAGATGAAGACATAAAAGGAGAAGTAAATGAAAAATGGCATATGGGATGGAATATACCCAGCATGAGGTGTACACGAAATTAAAAATGTTCACAGATCCATGACTTAATTTTCCTCATTCTTTTTTCGGGCAGAAGTCAATGAAGCGTCTATTAATTATTCTAATCCATCTTATGTTTTCTATGGGAAGAGTGCACAGGGCATAAACAAGTCCATCAGCTTATTTATATTAAAAAAAAAAAAAAAAAAAAAAAACTATGCGAAGTGCCTATCTAAGCAGAGATAATGGACAGGCAAACTATGAGAGAATTGGTCAGAAACCACAGGGACATTTGTAAAACCGACTGAGAGAAGTGCAAATTTACCTTAGAAGTGAGACAGTACTTGGTCCTCTCATTCCCCGGGAAGCTATCAGACATCAGAAATTTCCCCTCTCCAAGAATCCTCACCCCTTCCTCTGCGCAATACGATATCAAATCCCCAGATCTCACGACCTTCAAATTCATATTATCACAAGGCAAAGCAAAGAGAAGTTATCAGTGCCCTACGCTTCCAAATTCGAACACGAGAAGCATCTAACAAAGATTGAAACTTTCCGAATATACAAGCAAGAGCTGTGAATTCAAATTTCAATCCCAGAGTTAGTTTTTATAAAGTTTATAGAGTGGGAAACATACTTCGGTGACGGCGTCCTTGGCGGGTTTGGCGATCTCCTTGACGAGGCACTCGGCGATCGGAGCCTTGTGCTCCTTCAAGATCGCCGCAGCTCGGTGGAGCAGCTCAGCTCTCTTCCACAGAGGAGTCTTGGCCCATAATTTCTGCGCGACCCTTGCTGATTCTACGATCTTGTTCACCTCCTCTTGTGTACAGGCTATTGGAATTCGGAAACCAACCGAAAAAATTCTTCAAACTAGCTGAACACTAATCAAAAGTTGACAAATTGAGCGAGACTAACAGAAGAACCACTGGAGTTCAGAAGCGGGTACCTTGGACCTTGAAGTGAATGCTTCTAGTGGTGGGGTTGATGATGGGCACGGATTTTCCGGAAGCCGATGCCTTCCACTCGCCGTCGGAGTAGTAGCGGAACACCCCATCACCATCTTTGATTTCTGCAAACACCCCACTGCCCGCCATGCACTAGCTCCTCGCGAACCCAAAAGGGTACCGATCAGTGATCGCTGTGATGAGAGCAAGAGGGAGAGATGCTCGCCCGTGGACTTACAACGGGGAAGAGAGAGAGAGAGAGAGAGTTGCTTGGATTCTCTGCGATGTTGGGTCAAACGCAGTGAGCTTCCGTGTCGAGATCTTTATCAAAGATATCGCTTTTGCGCTGTCTGCGTTGCACGTGGTTGGGTTTTCAACCGTATTTCTTCGCCTCTCCCTAATCTCTGTGAACGAGTCCGAACTAAATACGTGATGGAGAATCGGGTCTCTTACGTCCGAAAATGGGCTCAAAGGTAGCATCAGCACGCACGCCTCCATTCATGGAGCAAGTTAAGGCGGCGAGAGATTAAGATCCTCTCGTCTCATTGGACTTACGGTTGAAAAGCTGATCATCTTTAACCATAAAATTTAATTTCTCTCTAAAATTTGATCATCTGTAACCATTAAATTTAATTGCTCTCTCTCTCTCTCTCTCTCTCTACTCCCTGGTTTGAAAATAATTATTTATGTTCGCTTCTACAATTAAAAGAAAAAAAGTACGTTTTTTTACTTTTTTGTTATTTTTTCCTAACTTAGTACCACCAAAAATCCAAGGATAGATTTACAACAAATTTACATTAAATTAATTTTTTTATTTTCAAAAATCTCAAACTAGTATACTTATGATAAATTAACCATAAAAACCCCAAATCGGTACATTTAAGATAATTTTTCCCTTCGTTAATTTCCGTTGAATTGGATTAATACCACAAACCGGTACATCTATGATAAATGGAGGATAAAACTCCAAATTGGTACACCTGTCAACTGTCATGTGTCATCTAACTCAACAGTTTACTAGTAAAATTTAATGGAAACTAATGAAAGGTAAATTTATCACAGGTATATCGGTTTAGAGTTTTTGGTAGTCAAAAAATTAATATGCGGTAAATTTGTGACAAATTTACATTGGAATTTTTGGCAGTATTAACCTTTTTTTTCATTTTATGTAGAATTAAATACACTTAGGATCCGTAAAATATGTATATAGCTACTTGGAATATTATAGGATTGGGTGCTCCTGTTAAACAAGCTGCGATCCGTAACCTCATTAGAGTCAACAGCCTAAGTTGTTTGGGCATTTTGGAAACGAAGGCCTCTCCAATTCTGTTTCCTTCGTTATCTCACGGCCTTGTGCCCGATTGGGTTTGGATTGCTAACCATGAGCACTCTGACAAAGGAAGGATTTGGATTGAGTGGAATCCTAAGGCAGTTGAGTTTACCTCCCTCTCTTCCCCCCATCAAGTCATTCATGGGCATCTGAAATGTCTCTCCTCTAGTGAAGCGTTTTACCTTTAGGTTGTATATGCTAAGCACACCTTTGTGCGTAGGCGTCCTCTATGGCAAGACTTGATTCAAACCAGTGGCTCTCGTATTGCTTCTCCTTGGCTGGTCTCGGGCGATTTTAATGCCATTAGGTTTCCCTCGGATAGGGTTGGCAGCCTCTCCACCTGGTTACCGTCTTATGATGAGTTTGGAACCTACTTACTTCAAGCGGAGCTTGAGGATCTCCTGATATCTTGGTTGTAAATTTACCTCGCTACCTCCTGCGGTGAAAGTCGCAAGCGAGAGGAAAATTGATCGAGTGCTCATCAATTCTTGCTGGAGTAGTGCCTTTTCCTTCTTCGAAGCCTCGTTTCTTTCGGCCAGCATTTCAGATCACTCTCCAATGGTGGTTAGGATCTTCCCTACTCCTAAGACGAAGAAGCCTTTCAAATTTTTTAACTTTTGGATGCAACATTCGTCTTTTACTCAGTTAGTCCGCTAAACTTGGGACTCGCCGGTTAGGGGTATAGCCATGTACACCCTCTATGTTAAGTTGAAGCTACTTAAGGCTAAGCTCAAGAGCCTTAACAAAGAATCATTTTCAGACATCTCTGCTAGAACTATTGAGGCCCGTAGTGCTTTAACTGCGGCACAGGAAGCCTTCCATTTGGATCCATTTAACTTAGAGCTTGCGGCCCACGAGTGAGAATGCATCAACTCTTTCTCGGACCTGCGTCTACAGGAAGAAAGCTTCTTCAAGCAGAAGTCTCAGATTAAATGGCTTGAAAAGGGTGATCTTAACACTAAATTCTTCCACCATTCGGTGAACAAGAGGCATCTCCTTAATAGAATCCTATTTCTAAGGGATGATGCAGGGAATACAATTCAAGACCCTCCTCAAATCCAACAACTTGTGGTCTCTCATTTCCGAGACCTTTTGGCCTTAACTACTCTTCCTAATCTGCCTTCAATTCAGGATGTTTCATCGGTTATCCCTCGGGTTCTCGACGACAGCCAAGTTCTCAATCTCTTAAGGCCTGTTTCTAATGCGGAAATTTGTGAGTCCTTATTCTCCATTTCAATTGGTAAAGCACCAGGCCCCGATGGCTTTGGCGTGGAATTCTTTAAGCATTGCTGGGATGTTGTGGGCCCTTCGGTTACTAGTGCGGTTAGTGATTTCTTCACTACTGGAAAGCTCCTCAAGGAATCTAACAACACTATTCTCACCCTTGTGCTAAAATGCCCAAATGCTACTACGGTAAATGACTTCAGGCCGATTGCTTGTTGTAACACGATATACAAATGCATTACAAATATTATTGCCAACCGTATGGCTGCCGTCATGCCTTCTGTCATTAGTACTGCTCAAAACGCCTTTATTAAAGGAAGACGAATTAGTGATAACATATTTATAGCTCAGGAGCTTTTTGCGGGGTTCCACCTCAAGCCACATAAGCCTAGGTGCGTCATCAAAGTTGATTTCTGTAAAGCTTATGATACTCTCAGTTGGGATTTTCTCAAGGTAGCGCTTCAAGCTTTTCGCTTTCCCCTCCACTTTATCAACCTTATTATGAGCTGTGTTCAGTCGCCTCATTTCTCGGTCTCCCTTAATGGCGAACTCCATGGATTCTTCCCTAGTGGTAGAGGCATTAGACAAGGAGATCCCATGTCACCCTACCTCTTCACGTTTGTCATGGAAGTTTTTACAGGCATCCTCATTAAGCAAACTAGTCAACCATCGTTCCAATTTTTTTGGAGATGCAAGCCGATTAGACTTACTCATTTGTTTTTTGCGGATGATGTGCTGCTGTTTGCAGAGGCGTCTATGCTAGCCCTTTCTCTTCTCAAGGCAGGGTTGGATAGGTTCTCCGCTTGGTCTGGCCTCCAACCGAACCTACATAAGAGTGAGATTTATTTCTCATGGGTCTCCCCTAAGTCTCGCAGCGATTTCATCTCTCTATTTGGCTTCCAAGAGGGATCCATGCCTTTCCGATATCTAGGGATTCCCGTTGTTTCTTCCAGACTTCGTAAAGTTGATTGTGATACACTAGTTAATCTCATCACTTCAAGAGTGCAATCATGGACACAGCATTTTCTCTCATTTGCGGGCCGCCTACAACTGATCAGGTTAGTGCTCCATTCCGTTCAAGCCTATTGGGCGAATGTTTTCATTCTTCCTAGATCGGTTATGGATGATATTGAGCGAATATTGAGGCAATTCTTATGGAAGGGCCCAGACCTTAGCAGGGGTGGTGCTAAGGTCGCTTGGACTTATGTTTCCCTCCCGAAATCTGAAGGGGGCTTAAGGATCCGAAAACTTAGGGAAAGCAACACCGCTGCCATGCTAAAACACATCTAGTTGTTATTTACGGATAGAGAATCCCTTTGGTGCAAATGGATACACTCCGTTTTCTTGAAAAATGTTAATTTTTGGCTGGCATCTAAACCTACGTCTTGCTCTTGGTCTTGGAAAAAAATCCCGGACCTTCGTGTGGAGTTTCGAAAGTGCTTTGGCTGGCGAGTTGGAAATGGCTGCTCGACTTCCTTCTGGTATGACAACTGGCACCCCAAAGGGCCGTTGAACTTATTATTTTCCAATGCAGACATTTACCGTTCTCAGTTACCCAAAGAAGCTACGGTCACCGACTTTTCTCCTGTCCCGACCCATCTTCGGGTGTTACGGATGTGGTTGCCTCGTGGGATGATCCCCTACCCGAACTCAATGATGAAGATGATCGTTTTCTTTGGCTGGGCAGCTCGAGTGGCACCTTTTCTGCTACGTCTACTTGGGACACTCTTCGGCCGACTAGCCATTTGGTACAGTGGGCGCCCTTCATTCGGAACAATTCATTGGTTCCCCACTACCAATTCTGCCGTGGTTGATTACAAAAAATAGACTACCGACTCAGGTACTACTCCTTACCTATGGTAGAATACTAGATGTGAATTGTGGCTTCTGCTCCTGTCGGCTAGATTCGGTTGATCACTTGTTTTTTGGATGCCCCATTCCTGCTGCCTTAGCCACTTTTTGGGCCGCAATATTTAATTATGCTTGGCGAAATAAATCTTGGAAGGAAAACTTGCTTTGGGCAATCAAATCTCTCTCAAGACCTTCCTTCCGCTCTTCTCTTGCTCGCTTTGCATTTGCTGCTTTATGCAACATCACTTGGAAGGAGCGTAACCCTTTTGGCCATGAAAAGGCGCCTTGAATAGGTTATAAAGGACAAAGCCTTGTCTTTCCATCAAGTCCCTCCCACTGTGGCTAATAGGAGATTATTGCAAAGCTGGTCGCTCAACCCCTCCATTTTGGCGAGCTGATCACCTTATTAGTCAACTGGTTTTTTAGTAGGGGGTTTTTCCTATCTCTCGTCTGCTCGGAGGTTCTTCTGGATTTCGCCCTCCTCCTGGCTTCCGAGACGCCCTTATTACCAATCTTAGAGCCGTGCTTGGTTTCTTTTGTTCGTAGTGCTTCCTCATTGCTGTTTGTGTTGGTTTAGACTTGCTGGTTTTGTGCCGTTGTTTGGCCTTTTTTCTTTCCCTTGCCCTTGGCTTGGTTTCCTTTTACCTTGCCCCCCTTCCACTCACTCTAACTTGTTGTCTTCGTGAGTGCAAGTCTTTGGGACCGAGTTCTTGCTGTATAGCTATATATAGCTCTTTTGGTTTAAAGTCAATATATTTCTTACCTTTCACCAAAAAAAAAATACACTTAGGATCGATGTAATATATTATATAATGGGTTCCAAACAAAAAAACACATGGAAAATACAGGCAATTTTACATGATGAGAGGGAAGATTTATGTTCTTTATGTCTTGGTAAGCAAGCAATCATTTATGTAGGCGCCAACAAAACAATAAGATCTTAGATAGGCTTTCCTATTCCAAACGCTTCTAGCTTCCATCCATACCTTCTAACGGAGAGCAAAGTTAGCATGCTAAGCTACACATTTGCATGTCTAGTCTCAAGCTCATGATTTCTAGGACTTGAGTTAACCTCATCAAGTTAATGTGGGAATTTCCTCCTATCTTAAATGATTTATGCACTACATAGATCATCAAAACAAGCTTTTTTAGAAGGATTATGATCCCCATTTAAATGGTCTCTTGAGGTCTCTATGTAAGAGTTTTCCTGATGTGGGCTACATTAATTGACGTTGTAATTTACCATTTTACGGGGTTTGGTCTAAGGTGAGATAAAAGGTTTCTTAATTAGTCTAAATATGGGACTGGCTAGTGTAGGCCAAGTTGAGCCTGGCCCGTAATGAGAGGGTCTGGCTGGAAACTCTATAAATAATACTCAGGTCTATCCTCTAACCCTAATTCTCACATGTATCCTCACATAAGGAGCGTTTACCTAGCGTTAAAGGGTGATGGGGCCGTCTCATTGAGCAAGTGATACGGAGGGCAATAGAGGAGAAGGACTTGCGCATGGAACATTGGTTTTCTGCTTTCGCTTCAAGAACGATGGATCCCAAATTAGGTGTGTTAATATTTCTACTCAATTATGCATGTTTTTGTTCTAGTTATGGAGATCTTGGGATTATACAATTTGCATCCAACATGTGGTATTAGAGTAACCATAACCCTAGAACTCGAATGCATAAAATTTTTGCCCTAATTTGTGATTTTCGTGATTTTTTGTTTAATAAAATAAAATTAAATCACAAATTCGACCGGGCTCGTCGAGACAAGCATATCCGTGGGCGGCGCGTCGCCGAGGGAGGCCGCACGCACCCCATGCGCTGCCAGGGCATCGGAGACGTGCCCCCATGCGCAGGACGCAGCTCGCGCGTGCTGATGTCACAATGACATCAGCAACCCAAGCCAGACCCAATTAACGGCCGACCGACCCAACCCACGACCCGACCCGACCAAGGTCAACTGTGATCAGACCGGTCAACCAGTCGGACCGGGCGATTGAACCGGACGGTTGAGCTGGGAACCGGTTGGACCGGTTTTTGACCACCCCTTACGCCCGGGCGTGACCCCACACACCACCCACTTAGGCAGCGCGTGCGAGCGCGTGGAAGCTCCGATGGGCGCGTGGTTGGCGGCGTTGGGTTCGTATGATCATCCTTTATGTTGTGGTGTATTTATTTTACATGTTTGATAATTTTATGGATGTGAAAATACATACAAAACCGTAAATACATGTATTTTTAGTGTATTTTTGCGTTTTTTTCTTATATTTTTCTGTGATTTTGGAAATACCTGTGTTGGGTTACTGGTATGTTATCACATAAACGTTATAAAGGTATGATTCATTAATAATAGACAAAGTTTAATTTTTTTTAATGAATAAAGCAGTGTAATTGGCATGATATGTGATTTTAGTGATTTACTGCCCCATCACTAAAGTTAAAATCACATGTATCTGGTGTATGTGAGAAGTAAAGGTTATATCCCTGGTATGAAAGAGTTTCAAGGATTTAATTGAGTTGTGACCGCCAAAGTGGCACGCTTGATTGGGTTTGAGAAATATTGGTCTCATATAATGATTGGGATGTCTTCTGGTCTAATGCGTAGTCATACTCCCAAAGGAGATGATTGTGTATTAGTTCAAGGAGAGATACATGATGGTGTGGTGGAGGAGTGACTGATCCTAGTGGTTCATATGCCCAAAGGTGATGAATTCATGAAAATTGAAATATATTCTCATAACCACTATCATGTGGGGAGTGTACAACTGCATGTCATGTATTCTGCCCAAAGGTGATTATATGATTATGCGTGTAACTCTCTGGATGTGTACTTGTACGTCAAGTTACACAATACTCACATGATGCTAATTATATACATTGCTTGTTTTTCAGTCACATTTTCTGTAATTAATAACTCCACTATTATTGAGGTTTTTACTGCTTCAAATTTTAAGTAGTGGACATATGGTTTTGCTGCTTGGGAAAATAGCAATAGAATTTGCTTACTGTCCATGAAGCGTTCCATTCAGGAACACTTGAAAAGTGGTTTACCAAATGACTATACTGCTAAAAGATGATGGAAGCCTTAGTGGCTTGAGATTATATTTTACGTCTCGTATAAGGTTGAAAAGGTTGTTTCCAAAAGTTTTATGTCTAAAGAATAATATCAAATATATTTCAAGAAAGAGTAGAAAATGTGATAATGTTGATATTCAATCTACTCTTAACGGTTATCTAAAGACTTCTATAAATTATTGTGGAAGAAAAATGACCGAGATAAAGAATAAAACAGTTAGAATTAATCTTAAAGGTTATTAGGCCTAACAGTGGCGGTGAGTATTTTGGCGACGAATCCCGGTTGGCGCGTTTGAAATGGGGCTAAAACAGGGGGAAAAAAAACCCAAAGGGTGAAAAGGGGGGTCGACGATGGCGCTTCCTAACCAGCTTGACGCCGGCGAACAGGGGCAACCTCGATAAACTGGACTATGTCCAGTTGCCTCACGCCAACAAGTCGGAATCCTCAGGAAATCGGCTGGATTAAACCAAGAAAAAAATAAAAAAAAATAAAAATCACCAGAAAACTCGAAGTCGTGGAAAAGGGAATCGCGGGCTTGGTGGTGCCCGCCGACTTAGGGGTAGGTTTGTATCGAAGATAATCGAGCAACGCTCAGCCGAGGTGGACTTCAGCTCTCTCCCCTCTCGTTCAGTCTTGGCCACTCTCTCGATTTCTCCCACTCTCCCCTTTAACCTCCTCACAGCCATGCCTATCTCTCTCTCTCTCTCCCTCCTTCTCTGTCGCTATCGACCTAATCCCAACTAACAAGCCCTCTCAACGCTGCCCAGTCCTCTGCCCTGCATCCTGCGCTCCTTTTTCAAATGAGAGTGATTTGCTATTTGCGGAGGGCGTGAGAGGAAGCGGCGATGAAGAAAGTGGAAGGGGTCGGGATGGAAGAGACAAAAAGAAATGAGCTAGGCTGGGCCTAGTTGGAAGAGAAGGAAAAGAGCAAAGGAGGCCAAGCTGGCCCATCCCCGGCCCGATTTCGCTCTCTATTTTTTTCAACTTTTTGATAAATGCTATTATTATTAATACAAATGCCCTAATATCTATATACTATGTAATTTAATGAGAACTATTTTCTTCTAGGAGTCGAGTCAATCCCTAAATTTTTATGCAAAAAATTACTAAACGGGTTATCAAAATTTAAATGTTAATAGGTAGCGATTAGCTTGAGACTCACTAGTTTAGTTTATAATGAATTAGGTCAGTTTAGTTAATAGACTTACGAATTAATGCTAGACCTAACCAGAATAAGTACAACTATAAAATGAGAGGTCAACTTGGACTTAGAATCACTTCATCAATGAAATGGGTAGCATAGTCTAGTTTAAAAATTTCATTAAATAAAATGAGAAGAATATTAGGCTCGCCTTAATCTAGTTTAGATTAGTCTCATCTCTAGCCTCTTAGTTCATGGGGAATCAGCTAATGTGTGGATTGAGTGAACTTGCAAATGGATTGAGTAATGCATGAAACAAAAAGATGAGGTTGACGATGAAGACCGGTGGCCGAGAGCTAGGAGTGGTGGTCCTTGGTGGAAATTTGCTTGGGGCTCACTAGTTTAGCTTAGAATTGATTAGTCTACTTTAGTTAATAAATTTAGGAATTAATGCTAGACCTAACCAAAAAAAGTTTAACTAGAAAATAAAAAAGTCAACTTGGACTTAGAAAACTTCATCAATGAAATGGGTAGCATGGTCTAGTCTAGAACTTCCATCGAATAAAAAGATTAGAATAGTATGCTTGCTTAATTTAGTTGATTAGTCTAGTCTCTAGTCTCTAGCCTCAAGCTCATGGGATCATTTCTAGGGGCTTAAGAACAAAGCCGTGTATATTTTTGCTCGACTTGGTATCGGGTCAAGCTCAAGGGAATCACATCTTGGAGCTTAGAACAAAGCCATAAATATTCTTTATCCAAAGTATAGGGATTTCTTTCTTGTACTTTACTTAAACTTTTCAATACTTGGGTGTTAATTCCCGCACTTTTATTACATTGGTTGTTCACTTGCTTCTCAGAATGGTCAGGCCAGACTTTAGGATCATAATAAACCCCTAAAAAACAATTGCATGAACACTTAGCAGTTTGGATGGCCTTTAGGATTCGTAATGGGTAATAACGACCGTTTGGTCACTTAGATGAATGATCAATCAAGTTAGAGGTACCAAAAGGGCACTAATAAAAACTATCAGTGTAATCAAATCTCCGGACTTGGTAAACTCTATTTGCCTATCTCACTTGATTTCTAGCTAATCATAATAGGTTAATAGTGACTCCCAACTTACATAAAATCGTTTAGGGTTAATTGAACCTTAAAATTAATCCAACATATCTCAAGGTAAAGGTTTCGGAGAGCCCGTGCCCCATTAAAGGCCGTAAGCTCACCTTTTGGACAATATCTCTAAACTAATTCGTTTCCCAACGATTGCGTCGGAAAAAGGGTTGTGACAGCTATATGGAAGCATTAATAATGCTAGGAGCAATAAAGTGTTGAATTCAAACTTGTTTATAGAGAGATGTATTCAGACAACAATTAATGTAGAAATTATAAGGGACGCCGAATACCATCATCAGGAAAGTTTTTGGTTTGAGTTCCAGACCTCATCCCAGCAACGATATTTCTCATGCAAGAAGCCTCTACTTAAGGTCCTTGTGACGCGAAACATCATCCCACCCTTGGCTCACTGAACCCTATAGCTGGCTAGCAAGAGTAATCCTTCACTCCAACGCCGCACCTCCTCCTCCATCACCACCACCACCACGACGATGCAATCCTCACAACCCTCTCAAGCATGCACAGACTTGATCTCCTCTCTCCCTTCGGGTAAAGGTTGGGACAACCCATCTCTAATCTTGTACCAGGGCTTCTGGTTCCCCTCTTGGCTATTCAACGGCGTCCTAGCTTGTCAAAACCACTTCCAAGCTTACAACTCTGATATCATCCTCGTCACCAGCCCGAAATCTGGTACCACCTGGCTAAAGGCCATCCTCTTTGCTCTTTTGAACCGTGCCAAGTACTCCGACCCCAACTCAGAACGATGCCACCCCCTCCTAACTCGAAACCCCCACGACCTTTTGCCCTACTTGGAGTTCCAGCTCTATCTTTAACAAGAAGATCGTGAGCACGCTACTTTTGCATCCCCGAGGCTCCTTGCCACCCACTTACCTTATTCCTCGCTTCCACAGTCAGTGAGGGACTCCAAGTGTAAGCTGGTTTACCTGTGTAGGAACCCTAAGGACAACTTCATCTCGCTATGGCACTTCTCCAAGAAAATGATGCTCAAAGAGAACGGCGGCCAGACTCCTCTCCCTGAGTGCCTTGACAAGTTTTGTCAAGGGTTGAGCATGTACGGACCTTACTGGGACCATGTGCTGGGCTACCAAAAGATGAGCTCGGAGATGCCCGAGAAGGTGTTGTTCATGAAGTATGAGGAGATGAAAGAGGACCCATGTGTTCATGTGAGGAGATTGGCCAATTTCGTGGGGTGTCCATTCAGTGAAGAAGAGCTGAGAGGCGGGACTGTGGAGGGAATACTGAGGAGGTGTAGCTTCGACAATTTGAGCACGTTGGAGGTGAACAAGAGCGGGAGTCTTTGGACCGGAACAGAGAACAAGTCGTTCTTCAGGAGAGGCGAGGTCGGAGATT
This sequence comes from Eucalyptus tenuipes, assembly GCA_014182365.1. Lineage (NCBI taxonomy): Eukaryota > Viridiplantae > Streptophyta > Magnoliopsida > Myrtales > Myrtaceae > Eucalyptus > Eucalyptus tenuipes. The sequence continues at coordinate 17,928,258 of CM024539.1, read as the reverse complement.
GGGTGAATTACATGAGTGCAGAGATGGGGGAAAGAATAGACGCTGTCATGGAAGAGAAGTTGCACGGCTCTGGGTTGAAGTTTTAGCACGCTGAACACACTCATTCAATAATTCCCGCCTGTCATGTTTTAGCTTTGAAGATGTTCCGTCTGATGGAGGAGAAGAATAAGTACAAATTGCTAAAAAGATAAAAGTAAACGCATCGATTTTCAGTGGCATTGTCAGTCGTTGCTTTTGTCTCCATAGCGAGACGCTACAGGGTTGTGATTCTAGTCTTCATTTATGTTGTACTATTGGCATTTGCAGATGTTGTTTGGCCCAACATTTAGTTGGCCAATAAAAAGCTGCCTTCCTAAATCAAAGATTTACTTAGGGTTTTGCTCCAAATTTCTTTGCCATTTCCAAATCTCGTTTTACTTTACCTGCTCCCAAATAAGCTCCTCCGGCAGTGCCAGGAGGGCATCTACCCCTAACACTGGATAAGTTCGAACTAAATATGTATCAACACACGACGTTAAGGAGATGGTGGAATAAACCCCTTTCTCTCATTAATATGAAATACTGACCAAATAGGCCAAGTTTAGTTGGCTCTAATCTCATTGACCTTACAAGTGAAATGATGATCATCTTTAACCATCAATTTTAATTGGTGTCTTTCCCGTATTGAAAATAATTATTGTGTCCTCTTCTACAGTTAGAAGAAAAAAAATACGTTTTATGTATGATTAAATAGTCTCAAATTCAATCATATATAATATATCATTATGGAATATACATACAATTTAAACGTGCACAGATTCTTGTGTAAAAAGATGAGGAGAAGTTCCCGTTTTTCAGGATATTTGCTCTCTTCTCTCCTTAAGTACCTTAATGAAATCATAGATGACAAGGAGGACACTCATGTAATTTAAGAATTCTTTGTAATAATCATTGTAACATTTTTTCTTTTTTCTCAGGGAGATACTTCCCTCTCCTCTTCCATATTAAGAAAATATAAATTGTTGCCAAAAGGTCGTTTTTACATATTTTCAAAAAACTAGAGCTTGTTCTTGTAGTTTAGATTTCTCAGGTATATTGTACATCTTCTAAAATGGGATTAGTTTCATAGGAATGTATTTTTCCCACAAAAGAGAGAGAGAGAGAGAGAGAGAGAGAGAGAGAGAGAGAGAGTAAAGCAAAGGGGACATGAGCATATGAGAAAAATCAGGGAAACTGACCGAGTAAAACAGAGAGCAGAGCATGCTGCCAACAAAACAAATGAGACCTGCAGCAGGAAGAGATTTGGGGTCTTCAGCCGACAAAAGACAACATGACGAGAATTCAGCTGCAATGTCATGCGGTCGACTTTCCTCAGCTCCAAAATTTGACCCCCAGAATCATTACCAAGAACCTAAATCGAGCATCACATGGGATCTGCCATGTGGTTCGAACTGGAAGATTGGAAAGAAAAGCCATGTGGTATTCCCCTGAAGACATCGAAGTTGAAATTCTCCTAAGGCAAAAAATCGAGAGTCAAAAGCAAAACATGGAGGAAGTGAAAAATTACGTGCAAGGGTGAGGTTGTGGGCAGAGAGTGAATGAACAGAGAGAGAATACGTTAGCTGCATGTGTTGTCAAGGATAGGGGTGTGCAACCGGACCGGGTTTACCCGGTTCCCCGGACCGCCCACCCGGAAAACAGGGTCAGGAACCAGTTCCTGTTGAAACCGGTCCGGGAACCAGTTCCCAAAATTCGGAACCAGTTTGAACCGGTCCAGAACCAGTTCCGAGGATTACCCACCCGGGAACCAGATCGACCGGACCGGTTCAGGAACCGGTTTGAGAACTGGTTTGTAAGCCCAACCCAAAAGTCCAAAACCAAAACCTTAATTTGTTCCCCTGTTTCTTTCTTTACCTCTCTCTCAGAGTCGCACTCGCAGACTTCGTTTTCCTTCATCATTCATCTGCTTCGAGTAAAAGACCTCTTCTTCGAGCTCGCCTTGGATTGGGGAGGACTAGGCAGGGTCTAAAATCCGCGTTTTCCTTCATCATTCGTGTGTCTTCCTCGCTCACTTCCATCCATCATTGGCCGGCTCACAGTCGCTCCATCGCCAGCTCCCCGTCGCTCTATTTCATCCATTGCCAGCTTCCTCATCTGTAAGCTCGAGTCCAAGTCCACCATTGGCGTCGAGTTCGCCACCCGCACTCTCACTGTCGACGTCAAGGTCGTCAAGGCTCAGATTTGGGACACCGCTGGTCAAGAAAGGTCTCCCCTTTTCTCCAACTTTCGATTCTTCTTTTTCTTTTTTGAATTCTTGTTGTTCTGTCTCGGATTTGGTTCTGCCGCAGAACCAAAAGGTCAACTGTATTGCAGTTTTGGATGGTTTTGGCCGATTTACCGAACCTCAGGAGCGTGAATTTTGTCAGGGATTTTGTGATTGTTGGTTCCTCTCTAATCATACATGGTGAAAGGAAAGACGATTTTCAATGCCTGTGTATGTTGCTTATTGGAATTTCGAAGTGCCACTGTGGGTTCTGCCGCTTAAAACTGTAGTTGGTGCTGACTTTGTCCAGTATAATGAGTATAATGCTGTTTTTAGTATTGCACAATCAGAAAACTTATTTTGTTTGAATCTACTTGTGTAAAAGCATTTTAGATCTATCTTTTTGATTCAGTACCTTTCTTTTGGATCCTGCAGGTTAGCTTGACATTGAATATCTCGGCTGACTTGCAGTCGGCATTTACATGAAACACAAAACAGGTTAAGCAACTGACGCCTTCACTTGCTTTATGCTTGTGCAGATGACATTGTGTTTTTGCGAAAAAGAGGAAATATTTTGACATCCTTTTAGAGTAGACTACTGTGGGATCTTTTGACAACTATTGGGATTTGACCTTTTGTGTTTTGAAACGCATTGTCTCCAAAGTTATGTTGAGAGATTTGATTTACTATGAAAACTAATATGTTTTTGTAGAATCCTAATGTTATATAATTTGTTTTCAGTTTTCAATCAATGGATCAAAACAAAAACATATCAATGGAAGTGGAGGGACATAATGAAATGAGTCTGCATGGTTTCTTGTTGATTTTTCTATATATGAATTTTAGGTTTTTGTCAGAGATTTTGTACCATGTGGAACGCAAGGCCGAAGAAGGAGAAGAAGATCGAGTGCATCAAGGACAAGGTTGAGGTCCCTAGGAACTTCTGATTTACCGATTGGCAATGGAATATGAAAGCTGTTTGTGTAAATCGTCGGTGGATTTTCGGTTGGGATTCACTTTGTATTTCGGTTTTGAGATTAGAGAAGTTCTATTTTCTTTGAGATCGATTGTTCTGCTGGTTTGAAAGCATGCATGGTGATACCTAGGAACTTTTGGAAGAATGAGAGTCATTAGCATTTCGATTGATAGTGTTTTTAATCGCTAGTCCTCGCGGTTTTTATGCAAAACAGGTTGTGAGGTTGCCGTACACCAATTTTTATGCAAAACAGGTTCCAATATAAATAGGCTTAACCTTGGAACCGGACCGGAAAAATAGGGTGGGTCGGGTACAGGGTCCAATGCAAACAGGGTCAGGTACAGGGTCCAGGGTGTACCAGGTCTGGACCCTACCCACCCTGGACCCGATCACTCCTAGTCAAGGAAGTGAAGGTGCTCTTGTTGTGTATTTAAACCGACTGCTAAGCATGTCCTGGTTACTCAGGCCGCCAATGATATCATCTGATCATACTATGAGGTATTTACTACGTCCTACGATCTGAACATGAATATGGATATATTCTCAATACACCAACTCGAAGGTTGCGGGTTGAACTCAGAATCTTCGTCATTTCATTATGGGAGGGGCTTATGTGCAGCGATCATCGTAGTTATGCATCATTAGCAGACTCTCAAATGGTGGGTTTTCACACTTTGGAATATACAGCATCTTTCAGTTCTTATAAATCTGTATTCCACTTGATCTTGAGCTGCCACAGATGAAGTACCAAGCCATTTTTAGAAAAGGGAGCTGAGAAAATGAACTGGATACTGATTTGCAGTTGGTTATGCGGCACCCGCCTTGTCTGTCTTGTTGGCTGTGTGAACTCTGGAATTCATTGATTGCAAGCCGTAGCTTTCTCCTGCAAATTTGTGGCTGTGAATGCCCATGGCCACCCGCCCTCGAGACCGATTGCTAGGTGTCCAAGTTGCTGTTTCTGAGATGTTATATCTCTCATGTAAGTTCAAGTCAATTTCATGGAAGCAGTTACTCATGTCATGCCTGAGGCTAGACTTTCCTACATATCATTTTCGAAACATTTCAGTGCACATAATCCACGTCAGAAATACTAGAAATTTCCATGCGTAAGGGTTCCGGTGCATATTTTGGATGCCTAGGTTACATATGCACTAACATGCGTCATGAGAATCATAAAATCGGTTAATCGATAGGTGCTTATTGCATTGTGGGATTTGTTTAGTTTATTATACGTCTTGTCTCATCATGGATATTAAGAAGTTCGCATTTATTAGATTAACACACGTTTACTTTTCACAAGCCGCTCGCGAGTCCCGTCTTGAGGCATAATAACGAGGCATCATCTGATTTTTCGCCTAATATGATCCTCATATTTTACTTTAATTGCTTTAATTATTGGTTGTTTTATGTTTCATTGTTTGAGCATCCATGTATGATCACGATGTACATAGAGGATTTAGGGAAATCATGGAGATTAAGAAGTTCACATTTATTAGAGTCATGCACATTTACTTCTCACAAACCGCTCACAAGGATTCCGTTCCAGGGCATAATAACAAGGCATTGTCTAATTTTTTACCTAATACGATCCTCGTACTTTACTTTAATTGCTTCGGTTATTGGTTATCTATGATTCATTGTATGAGCATCCATGTATGATCACTATGTGCATAGAGGATTTAGGGAAAATAAAATTGACGAGATCACTATAACTCATTTTCAAGAAAGAGCAAACCGTACCACACTAGGCATTAAATCTCCATATTTGAATCTTTGATTTACATGAATAAAACATTATCCGATATTTTTTTGGTCTCTAATAACTTAGTGGCGACTCTAAAAGTAAATTTAATTTTCATAATTAATTGCAGAAATCAAATTGCAATCGGAAAGACTCAGGAGAATTGGATCTAAGAGCTAGCGCCAACTGTTAGCGCTTGCTTGGCAATCCATTGAACTCCCCGGGATTTCTTCTTGGGAAGATTGCGACACTAATTAGCAAGACTCAACCTAAAATTGCATGTGAGCAAATAAATATATTGATAACCACATTAAGTGCGTGTAAAAGCCTTGAACTACACATAAGTTAATAGATAGTCTTAAGTAAAATATCAATTAATGTAGTATGTAAGGAAGCGCTCACTCCATTAGTTTAATGACAAAACGTTCATTGGAAATTACAATCTTACTAGTTAGTTATACTATCAAAACCTTCCAATCATATTTACTATTCCATATTTAAGTGAAGAGTTATTTAGTACGCAGTCCAATACAAACGTACCATTTACATTTGTAAGTTATACATATTTGGTCAATATTAATGAGTAAACTAATTCGTAAATGCTTAAAAATATGCTTCTCCTTTTAAGTTAGTCCATCTGCAGAACGTGCTGATGTTGGCATTATGACAATTCATTTTCTCATCGCAGACACTATTGCTAGAGATCCAAGTCTCAATGAGTTGAAAAATCGTCTTCCAAAAATTGGTGGTGAATTACCAAACCAGAATCTAGGGGTGCATTCAATTTGGCTTTTGAATAAGATGGGAAATAAACATTTTCATTAAACCTGAGCTGAAAGCATGCAAAAAAGTTTTACTTTTCAAAGCATTTTTTACCCATGTGTTGAGCTAAAACCCTTTAGAGAACTATAGGTGCAATTGCATCTTCCCAAAACTCTTCAAAATATTTGTCAACCACAATTTGCATTTACTCAATAACCTTGAGAGGTCCAAAGAATTTTGTAAATGTGTTGCCCGGCGCACCCTAAATGAGTTTTGACTGAGAACCTGAATCTCATAGAGAGAAACATCATGCACTAGCCGCAGCATCAGCTTCCAATCCCACACTCTGCCACTTCCATGCTCGAGCTAAGCAACAATCCTCTGCTCTTAAAGCCATGGCCTCAGCTGCTTCCACATCCACAGCGCCGCTACTCTGCCAACAAATTCATTTTCAAAACCCGCTTTTCATCAACACCACCTGGGGAAGAAGGCCTCTCTGTCCAGCTCCTTCGAAACCCTTTCCCTGTTTTGGTGCAAATAAGCTCCTTAGGAGCTGGGTTTGGCCCACAAGGGGCCCACCATAGGGAAAAAAGGCCAAACCTTTTTCCTTTTCTTTTTTTTTTCAACTGTGCTGTTTCCCTTGCTTCCTCCGAACCCACCGTTTCTGGTCTCCCATGGTTTCTCACGGTTCTGGGCAATGTACGAGCGTTGGTAATTTTTTTTTTTTCCCGGAATGAAATAAAAATAGAAATTCGTTTTATAATATCAATTAATTTTTCTATTTTCAAGAATAGAAAAATGACCAAAGAATAGATTTTGAATAGGAATAAGAAAAAGAAAAAAGTAACTTCTTATTCCCAAGAACAATTTTTAGAAATAAATCATTTTTTTCCTTTTCTTCTTCTTCCTCTTTTAGTTAGTTAGTGGAGACATGCCGATCGCCACCACACTAGGAGGAGAAAGAATAGAGGAAAAAAGAAAAGAAAAAAGTATTAAAATATTAAAAGAAATTCTATGGCACAAAAAAATTTGTGATTCGTACCAAACGCATCCCTATTATTTTTCTATTTTAGAAATAGAAATTTTGTATAGTTAGCAAAACATGTTATTTTACTCAAAAATTATTTTAAGAAATAGAAATAAAAAATATTCCTAAAAAGAAACTGTTCCTTAAAATAGAAATGTTATCAAACACACTCTAAAATGGCTGCATGATTTTATTTTTGTTTTTGTTTTTGTTTTTTTTTCCTTTCCAAGTGACATTTGCTATGTCTTGTTCTTTACGACGTCCATGTTTTCTAGATCTGATTCGGTTCTTTCCGTACAATTATTGGCGTTACTTCAATATGGGCAAAAGATGACAGGAATAAACTAATTTGCAAATTTTTAAAAATACATATTTTTTGTAGTTAAATTAGCTTTGTCAACTGCAGAATGTGCTGACGTTGGCATTACAAGGCGAGCAAACCATTTTCTTGGCAAAAAAATTACGAAGTTTTATACATACAAAGAGTCAAGAATGTGCATTCTCGACGATTAAGATCACTTTCTACGCCCTCTACTCATTCGGCACATGGCCCCACTTTGCCCTTTTACTTTAATGTTTTCATCTCCTCTTCCATTTCTCCATCTCGTGGTTTACTTGGATTGCGAACGCTTAATAGTCCCCTAATGATTATAATCATGTGTCTCGCTTGAGGACCAGATTCAGTTCTCAAATTTGATACTTTTGTCTTCCCATTGAAATTGTCACACCCCAAAACTTCAAGGATTAGGGATGACACGGCCGTCCTTCCACACAAAGGACGCAGCCTCAAACACAACCAACAACCTGATATCAACTTATATATATATCAAACCATATATACATATCGAGATAGACCAACCAATTGGTTGCACATCGAGTTTCTATAATCCACCAAAAAGAAATATACAACTAGAACTCGGACAATCCAACCACTAGCAAGGAAAGTGCACCAATTCCTTTGGCCATACCCAAAAATAGAACTCCCCAAAAGTTTCCCACCGACGGTGCTCTCGTTCTATTCGCCGCTAACCGAGGAACCTGAAAGATTAAAAGAGGAGTGGAATGAGCAACAATAGCTCGGAGTAGTACATATCTTCTAAGCAGATCGAACAACCACTATGCATGTATACAAAGCAATACTGAACTTCATAACGCCAACTCAATATATAAAAGACATATCAAATCATATAAGAGTTCTTTTTTTATCATCAAAGCTTTATACTAATATAAAAAAACTCATTTAAATCGCCATCAAATATCACATATCAATGGTCCATCCATTGATTAATCTATTGCTCAATATTCCACCATGGTCACGACACAACGCCTTGTGACAAGGCGACCAAGCTTTTCCCCTTGGCAAGGTCTCCACTTACAAAGCCGATGGGCGCCCAAGATATCCTAAACCCGGTATGCATACCCCAAAAACCCTCACTGGGTTCACAGTCATATTGAGCATAAATAACCATCCTCCAATACCAGAAATCCAATCCAGAAATCAATATCTTAAATCAAACAAATAACATTTGCAGCATATCCCATCATCCATTTCATATCACTTTCTCAAATCTTTATAAGCATTTCCATAAATCAATCGCAAAAGCAATTTCATATATATATTTCTCCACTTACTTTGTATAACACATTTTTCAAACATTCATAATCAACCAAAGAGTAGTAATTGCTCGATCTGGCTTTTATGTATAAAAATGCTCTCCTCAATTCAATATATATACCTATATACTTCAAGACATGAATTTTTCAAAACCAAAGAAGATATAGTACCACTCACCTCGTCGTCTACGACCAAAACGACGAACGATACTCGTATCGTCGAACTCAAGGCCCTATCAAATAATCGAGGGATAATGTTAAAATCTAATAAAACTCTTATCCTAATTACGAAATGACTAACTTATGCCTTAACTCTAACAAAAGGACTTCTATGCGCTAACAAATCGCAACACGGAGTTTAAGCGAAAAACTTGATCACGCCTTAACTTCCTCCTCCGAACCCCGATCCAAACGAATTTATAGTCAATAGAGAGCCCTTGACACATATTACAAGAATCCCAACTTCACCGTCCCCAAATCAAGCCGAAAGGTGACAAAATACAGGCCCAAAGCTGCTGGACGCATACTGTTCACTGCGCGCGGGAAACTTTGAAATTTTGTTTCGGACAAACCACAAGCTCAAATCACGATCCGTAAAATCCCACGGCTCCACAACACCCTAAACTATCATTCCTATAAAAATACACGGCTCAACGACTCCAAAATCGGACTTCGCCACTTGATTTTCCAACAATTCCGAATTTGAGCCATAAACCCAAAAATTACTTCAATTGGACGAACGAGGGCCTAATCTCTTACCGGGTGCTGCTTTATGGAGTAGAGTCGGCTTGGCGAGGCATCCGTGGCGTGCACGTGCCAAAACTCCTTTTCTTTCTTCCCCTTTCTCTTCTTCTTCTTCTTCTTCTTCTTCTTCTTTTCTTTCTTTTCTTTCTAGTGCCCGAACGTGGGCTTTCCTTCCTTTTTATCTCTTCCTTTTTTTTTTTTTTTTTTTTTCTTCCTCTCTCTCTCTCTCTCTCTTCTCTTTTCCCTCTCTCCCGAAAACTCTCGACTCCTCTCTCTCTCTGCTGTAGCTTCAACCTTTTTCTTTTTCTTTGACTGGGTCAAAACTCATATTTTACAGAAATTGTCAATCATATATCATCACAGACCTTATTGCTAGAGACCAAAATCTCAGTGAAGTGAATAATTGTCTTCCGAAAACTGGTGGTGGATTACCACAGGGAGAAGAATCTCAATGAATTTCCACCACCGGTGTGGATCCAAAAATAATGCGTTCCAAGGAGTGGAAGATCCGAAAAGCTAGCTTACCAGGAGACGGAGCCATACCCATTCTAAGCCCCAAAATATATCCTTAGTTACTCGACGTGGGACTTTTGCCTACCAGAAAACCTCAATCTCATAGAGAGAAACATCATACACGACTGCAGCTTCAGTTTCCAATTCCATACTCTGCCACTTCCTTGCTTGAGCTACCAACAATCCTACTCTTAAAGTCATGGCCTCAGCTGCTTCAGCAACCACAACGGCAACGACTCTGCCAACAAATTCATTTCAAAATATTGATTTTTATCGACAACACTAAAACTCTCTCTCTTACTCTCGGCCGCACTTCTTCATTGCTGATTTTGGCTGGCCGAGGGTGCCCCCACAGCGGACCACCACCGCTCCACACGCCTCAGACCCTCCCCACCCAGTCGCAAGTCAAGCTGCACCAGCACGCCGCCGGCCGACCTCGAGCTGGCTGGTTCTTCCTCTTGGGCCTAACAACAGCTCACACGCCCAGTCCTGGTTCCAGTAGCTTCTGACGATGATTTGGTCGCCCGCAGGCAATTCCTTAGTGATCCGACTCATGCGACGGCATTCCTCAACCTGTCCTCGAAGCGGTGGTGGTCGGAGCTCAGCCAATACCCCACCGGATCTCCTTCAACTTGATCATTTCCTTTGTTTGCTCACTCAAGGTCCTTAATCCGAATGTTCACGTAGTTTTTTGTGCTGTGATTTCAGTGAGTTTCTGAGCGTCCTTGGCCGTTCTGTGAAGTCCTCGAAGTATATACGGAGGCCGGATCGCTCGATCAAGCGTCAAGGCGTCACAAACAAGGTCTGTAGATCAAAGATTTTAGTTTAAGATTGTGGAGGAAATTTAATGAAGCCAGATGCGCATATGGAGTTGTGATGGCTAAATGCTGCTGAAAGGTTGCTGTTTTGTAGAAATTGATTAACAATTGCTTGTTGATTGATTGAGGATTGCTAGCATGCCTTGGAAAATCATAGCTCACTGAGTCAGTAGGCTTCACATAAGGATTTGAGTTTGAAAACATGAAAATTTCGAAAAGTGTTCAACTAGGGAACCAAAATAGACATCCTAAGATTCAAAACGATAGATTGCAAGTTAAAATTGGAGTTCACTTTCTAGGTCAAAATCAGCTCGTAATCTGAAGTCAGAATTTAGAAAAACTGACTTGGGTTCTGTAATAGCAGTTCTTGACATAACCTTGCTCGGTTCTTTGATTTTTTCTGATTTTACGAAGTGCCACTTTCTATGAAAAATGAAACACTTGAATGTCACATCTGGTGAACCCCGCCGAAAATCTTACGTGGCAATTTTTTATTAATTTCTCGCTTACGTGGCTCGTCGGAAAGCTGATTCAACAAAGACATACAAAAATGACATCGTTTTGGTACAATTCGAATTTTAATATAAAATTAATTTACTTAATTTTTTAAAGAAAAAAACAAAAACAAACAAACAAACAAAGCAGGAGAAGGAAGGCAGTAGGCGGCTAAGGACTCAGCCCTCGCGACCGCCGCCTCCCCGCAGTCGCCGAAAAGGTGGGGAAGGGTCGGCTGAGGTCATCGAGCCCTGGCACAGCTGGACAAGGAATAGTGAGGATGTAGCTATTAATAATAGTAAAGAAAAAAAAAAGAAAAACACAAAGGAATTGAGCTTGTTCGACCCGGCTCGTTTGGGTCGGGCTTTAGCCGTCTCCCTTCATTTCTTTGCCCCGGCCCATTTCTTTTATTTTCTTTTAGCCCAGTTCTTTTCCCTCTTCGGCCCGATACCGCACTTTTTCTTTCTCGCCCCAATTTTTTCTTCACGCTCGCGGAGACGAGCAAGGAAGGACGCTCGTACAGCAGAGACAGCATAGCAGCAGCAGCGGCGGCGATCGTCGAGCGAGAATTTTGGTCGGGGAAGCGACCAACAGAGAGGACGGAGGCGTCGACCTCGAGGAGAAGGAATCGCTGTTTGGTTTCTCTTTAAAGGGAGAGACTGAGAGGGTGAAGACGGTGATTTCCGACGGTCCTTGCTCAAGGTAGGCCTCTTGTCGACGTCGTCGTCGTCAGTGCCGTCTTCCGATGATCTCGGGGCTTGACGGGGTCGAAAGATGTGAGATCACGGCTCATCCCGTTTTCGTGTATGGAATGAACCTGGTCTTCTATTTCCACTGTCACCATCTCGGTAGGGGCTCTTGGCGTTTTGGGTGTCGTATCTCCGTTAAGTCGTTGCCCGCATCTCGCGACTGCTCTTTGGTTGTTTAGTTTGAGTCGCTCTTTCCCAAGGATCTTGGCTTGGAGCCGGCCAGAGCCGCGGTTCACCTCGAACTTGCCCTCTAGTCGTCGTTTCCGAGCCGGGTAGGGACTTCCTCGTTAAACGGTCACCCACACGAGCCCCTTCAGCTCCGCCTTGTTCCGTTTTCAGGACGACCTGGGCTTGGTTTCTCCGGTTCTTGAGTGTTCCATGTCCAACTGAGTTGATTTCTTAGGCGTCACGGGTCTAGATCCGAGTTCGGGTCTTGAAACGGTCACTAACTTCTCCTCAACGCACTGCACACCGCGTGTTTGCATAAATGTTTAAATGAAGCTCTGTTTTTGTCTGGGGAACGTCTCCTGATTTAAAACATTTTGATGACCATTTCTTTTTTAAATCGCAACATCCATCTTCAATTGATTCATTTCGAGTTCATCTTTCTGTGGTTCGAGTATATGGCCGTATGTCCTGCCTTTTTTTTTTCTTTTTTTTTTTTCTCTTGCGTTTGGCTCCTCGTTTTGCAAATCTTTTGGTGTTTCTTGTGTGATGCTTGCTAGATGGAGTGTACGACTGGAATGTATATGATGAATCGACATAATGATTGGTAGTAAGTAGTGAAGTCCATTTGTTTGTGGCTTGAGATTTTGTTGCGTTGTTCGTAAATCATGAGTCTTGAGTTTCATGAGTTAGTGGGTAAAATTTAATGAGTTCTCAGTCCACTAACTAAAAACAATGGACACATAAAGTTTAGAGTGTGTTTGGTAATATTTTTATACCCAAAAATAATTTCTATTTAGAAATTTTTTTTTTTCATTTTTATCATCAAGAATAAGGTTTTTGTGAACAATCTTTGGCCATCCCAGCCATGAAGAACCACCTCGTCAAAGTAGTTAAGGATAAAGCCTTGACTTTCAGTAACGTCGCAGATACTTCCAGGAATAGGAGGATTCAACGCAGCTGGGGAATAGATCTGTCCCTTTTCTCTCCTGCGGTGTCCGATATCTCCCTTTAATCTCGGATTGTTCATACTGCTGCTGCTTTTCCGGATGGGGTTTGTTCAAGCCTTTTCTTCGGTCGTTTGCTGCTATTGCGGGTGGGAGCGTGGAGCAAAGTTGGGGCCAGATCAGTCTTCGGAGTTGCTATCGCTTATGTGAGGGGATTTTGGTTGATGTCTGGTTTCCTTCTCCCTTGTCCTTATTGTTGTTGCCACTGGTTGGCTGGTTCTTGCCATTGTTGCCACTGTTCTCTTGCCACTGTTTGGCTGTTTTGTTGCTTCTGTGTTAGCGGCTTTTGTTTTCTTTCTCGGCATCCTTCCACTCGTTTTGACTCGTTTGTCTTTATGAGTGTAAGTTTTGATGTGGGGAACCCTCTTCTGTATAGTTTTGGTTAAAGTCAATATATACTTACTTTACCCAAAAAAAAAAAAAAAAAACGAAGTAGGTTTTTTTTCTTTTTTGTTTCTGTTCTACATCTATTTCCTAACGGCTTAGAATAGAAAAATTAATTAATGTTACCAAACGAATTTCTATTTCTTTTATGTTCCTAAAACAAAAAAATCAAAAAATCGAAAAATAAGATAGTTACTAAGGCACTGTTTGGTAACCATCCACTCGATTCGATTTTTGTTCCCCGTGCACCGCCGGGAATAGAATCGCGTTTGGTAAAATTTTGTTCTCGGGAACAGTTTTGGACAAGCACCGAGAATCAAAAGAAATGTGATTCTCCGTCTGAGAATCAAAAAAAGAGTCAAAACAATGAAAGTCTCCTTCTTCCCTTGCGTCATCCCGTGATCGTCGTCCACCACCGCCCGCCGCCGTCCGCCGCCGCCGCCGCCGCCGTCCGCCTCCGCCCGCCGCCGCCGTCCGCCGCCGCCGCCGCCGCCGTCCGTCGCCGGTCGCGTTTGTCGGGCCCGGCGAGCTCGTCGGAGGCTCGCCAGCCGTGGTGAGGTCGCCGATGGCTGCCGCCGCCTCGGCCCGGCGAGGCCGGCTCGGCCACCGGCGAGGCTCGGCCGACGAGGGCCAACCTCACCGAGGGCCGGTGACGCTCCGATGAGGTCGCGACCGGCCACAAGAAGAAGAAGAAGAATAGGAAAAAAAGGAAAAAAAAAAGAAAAAAAGAAAAAAAGAAAAAAAAAGTAAAAAGTAAAAAAATTATTTAAAAATTAAAAGAAATTGATTTGGAACATAATCAATGAGCACGGTATCAAACGCAATTCTATTCTAGAATAAAAATTTTGGACAATTACCAAACGCGTTTTTTACTCGGAATCGCTCCCTAGAAACATAATAAAAATAATCATTTCTAGTCATAACTGCTTCTAAAGAATCGTTACCAAACGCGCCCTAAACATGCTCTTAGTAATAGTATGGGGAAGCTAGAAGAGGAGCCAAAAGAGGGGAAGTTTTAGAGGTGTTTCCATGGACGAGTTGAATGTGAAGAGTGAGTGTGAAGAATAGAAAATTAAGGTATGGGCTCTACTATGATAAATGGGTTTAACATGGACCTGGGTTAAATTCATCCTTATTTGAAAGAGGCTTTAGCATGGGCTTGGTGTTGCTTTTGTTGGAAGAGCAGGCTAGTCATGAGTCTTCTTAATTTGGGCTTAATTTAAGTTAAACAAACATGGGCTTAATTAGGAGTCTTCAGAAATCGGGCTTAGGACGGTTAGAATTGGATTGGGCTTGAGGATGGACTCAATTGCGCTGTTTAGCCCATCTCGGCGAGGCTAGAATTCTGTCTTTATTTGGACTAGGCTCAAGGACCCAGTTCTATTCACCATTTTCGGGATTATTAAAAATTAAAAATTCATAAAAATTCATAAAATGCTTGGAAGTAGGTTTTCATGAAATTTTTAAGTTGTAGCATTAGATTTAATTTAGTTTAGTTTAATTAGTGTACATGTAGCTTAGTCCTAGTAGAGTGCCCTTTTGAAAGTAATTAAACTTGATTTGGATCGGCTCATGGGGACAATGTCTTGGGGATTACAACATGGCTATGTACATTTTTTGCTCGATTTGTACCATGTTTTCTTTTTCGCTTTTACTTTAAGTCATTTCAATATTTGGGCGTTTACTTACTCCTTCATCTTTCAATAAATTAGTTGTTTATCGCTTTCCTAGAATAGGTTAGGATTAGTTTAGAATTTGATAAAAATGAACCCTACAAAAACATTTGTTGGATCATTTAGCAACTTTGATGCATTTAGGACTATTATCGGCAGTCAAGACCATGTGACTGCTTAAGTAATGACCTTCCAAGCTAGAGCGAAAGGGTGTTCATAGATATTAACGTAATCAAATCCTCGACTCTAGAATCTCTGACTGTGTAGGAATTAAGACGACACTCCCGTGTCTCGATTGATTTCTAACCGACTCCAACTGGCTTAAGAGAGTCCGCACTTAATTGAGAGTCGTTGATCTGAATTAGGCAATATCTCTAAATATATTTCTTTTCCTTTTGGACGGAAAGGGTTAGTCACAACAATGACTTCAAAGACCAGGCCAATCGAAGCATCATAGAGAGAGCAGGTTTGCTTTTGACGCAATTCACAATCGAGGTGAATTTATTTTTCCTTTTTCTTTGGAGTGGTCATCTTGTCAAGTGTAACTTTTCCTTCTTTTCTTAGTAAATTAGAAATCTTAATGTCAATCAAGTGCATATGTTTCTTCTTTCCCCTTTTTCATCCTATCAAATGCATACTTGAGATCCAAAATTAACAGAACGCTAAAAAATGAGGGATTTACTTTACTTGAATTATGACCAAACGACACGTGATAGTAGATGGGAAAAAGCAAGATCATTTGAGATTCCTTTCATGACTAATCTTAACCTTTTCCCTTTTGTTGATGGCGGGGAAAAATAGTTTTAGTCTTTTCCATTTTGTTCAGTGTGCCATCCAAGGAGATAACCTTTTGAGCGTCCTCCTTGGAAATTTCCTCTTGGGCTCTAAGAAATTGGTTCCTAACTTCTATTAAAAAAAGTAGGTGATCGAAATTTTTTAAAGAAAACAGTTGATTCTAGATTTCCAAGAAAAGTCATAGAAATGGTAATGGATGGGAAAAAGCAAAATCATTCGAGATTTTTTTCATGACAGATTTAGAAAACTGGAGTAATTGTCCTTTAAAGTCTCTCATGATCCTCTACAGCATCCT
Organism: Eucalyptus tenuipes; assembly: GCA_014182365.1. Classification (NCBI taxonomy): domain Eukaryota; kingdom Viridiplantae; phylum Streptophyta; class Magnoliopsida; order Myrtales; family Myrtaceae; genus Eucalyptus; species Eucalyptus tenuipes. Next base: position 17,912,258 of record CM024539.1, on the reverse strand, counting down.
TCAAAGATGCATCGTCTACAAAGCTATTGGTTAGATGTGTTCCCTTATTTTCTTGTTCTAACTTCTGTCAAGGACTTATGAAACGAACAATTTGTACAAGACCAAAAAGTACACCAGCGCACAACCTTGTTATTTGATTTTTTTTATAACCAAAATGTTTTGATTAATAAACATTATGCCGAAGCTCACAAACATGAACATTTGTTGGAAGGGAAGAAAGATGAAGAAATTCGATCTATCCGTCGTACAATGAATATCATATTGTAATGATTTATGGAAAGAATTGAACTTTGATACAATCTAATGTCGTTGCTAAATCATGATTTGTCAAAGACTAAAATCATTGTAAAGATGGGACAAATTATTCAAAGTCAACATATTGAGGTTGTCTTAAAGCAAGACGATAGCAATTGATTCTAAACTACCAAGAAAGGTCGTAGAAGCACGACATTGGATGAGAAAAAGTAGAGCTCGTTTGCGATTCCTTCCATGACTGATCTTTAACTTTTCCCTTTTGTTGATGGCTGGGAAAAAAGGGTTAAAAGCGCTTTCCATTTCACACGGTACCCGGAAGGTGAGGTTGCCTTTGGGGCGTTCTTCTTGGAAAGCTCCTCGTGGGTCCAAGAAATTAGTAGCCAACTTCCTTTTTTTTTATTATTATTATTAATTACCAATTTCTTTCATGACTGATAAACCAATTCTCATATTATTTGGCAAATTTTGTTTAATTACCAAGATCTTAAATTTACCAATTATACAGAAAATTACCAATATTTCCTTGGTGACTTCTTGATTTTTTCCAAATTAAGTAACTCAATGGAAAAGGTTAAAAAATTAAGAAAAACCAAATAAACATCTATAGTTAACTCAAATAAGAGTTATAACCAGTTGAAAGCTCAATCGAACAAAAGGTTGACAAATAAGTGTTAGTAAATTTAAGGCAGAATAAAGAAAGGTGAATGAAAAATTGATAATAAAAATAAGAAAAGTTGGTAATTGAAAAAAAAAAAAACTCGGTAACTAATTTAAATAAGAGTTGGTAACTCAAAATTAATTGATAATTTAAATAGAGAAAAGCAGGTAAGTCACTCTAATTAAAGTTGGTAATGTTAAGGCAATTTTGAGAAATGCAACTAGAAGTATGTAGACGATAAAAAAAAAAATGATAATTAAAGTTATAAAGTGTTGCCCTTTCATTTTTGTTTTTGGGCGACCGAGGTTAGAAGTGCAACTCCAAATGTCTACATTTCTCAGAAATTTCATTTGATTCTCGCCCCGTATGCCCCGTCACTTGTGGGGCTTAGGGCCATTTCTTGGTCCTTCCTTCGATTACATCTCTACCACAATGCACTTTCTTGCATGACCATCACCCGTTGACCCTTGTTCCACACGTAGTTCTTGCAACCTCCTCGAAATGCACCATAACGCGTTTTGTATCATCCCAGGCTTGTAAAATCACCATAAAATGTGGTGTGATTTGTTTTTAGAATTTTAGTAGGTACAGGCAAGGCGAAAAAAATGACCTGTTTATACTCTTTCCTTAGACTTAGACTTTATATGACCACCTTACAAGTGTTTTTTTTTTTGTTTTTATGAGATTTCTATTTTCCCAATGCTTACATTCCAACAAAAATACTTGTATGCATAAAAAAAATCCCAAGTTCCATGGAGTAAATGCACTAGAAAAGGACAAATTTTAGCAAATGGTGATGTTATAGTTGTTGGCGAACTCGCTTTGGGTAAAAATGCATTAGTAGCTTATCTGTTGTTGATGCCTAAATTTTGACAGCTTAATTAGTTGTTAATTGCATAAAAAAAATTAGAAACTGACCTCGATTCCTTGCATCTTGCATATTAGTTGCATTTTTTTTTTTCATGCACTATTTAAATCCATATATTTGCATTAAACCGGCGATAGATAGATATAAGTGAATTGTCTCGAAGTTAACTGATAAACTAGACTGAATCTATAATAGCATAAAATTTTGGCCAAGCCACTAGAACACTAAGGGCCTGTTTAGTAATACTCTCATGAACAACTGACTATATTCTTTTGTTCTCGAGAATAAAAAAATAACAAAATTTCGTTTGGTTAATTTTTTGTTCCCGGGAAGAAAAATCCGTTTATTTGTTCCCTATAATAGATTTAGAACAGAATTAAGAAGCAGAAAAGAATTACTTACTGCTGCAGGTATGCCTGCCCACAGTGAGCGAACCTCTTATTCAAGTCCTTCAGGGATAACATTTTAGTAACAAGTTACCCAAATATGTAATTCAGAGCATAGAAATACTCAGGGATGCTAAGATGGTAACATTTTTAACTAACTGAGCTGCATTTCTTAGAAGATCCTACCAGACTGGAAAGGAAGTGTTGTTTAGAAAGATATGGAGAGAATTTTTAACAAAATATTCACTTTACTTCAAGGGACTCTGCCCAACACATTACATCCCCTTTGCCTTTTATAGGCAATAAGAGGTCACAAACAACAAAAGGCCGAGATCACAGGTCTTGAAACAGACAGAGGCTTCAGAAAATCCGGTCGGGAATTATTCTAGGTGATATGAACAGTGACTATAAACAATGATTTCCCTAGCCTATTACTACAATACAGCTACAGTGACCTGTGCTACAATAACCTTGCTACAGGCCTATCGTCCGTCTCAATAGTTATAGTCATAGTCTGAATCATCAGAGCTATGTCTTGCAAGCTGCTCTTCCTTGTAACGTTTTTCGAGCTCTAAAAGTCTAATGTCAGAGAGACTGCGGGTGACTTCTCTTTGTGCTATCACGACATTCTACATGTCAATTCCGCTTGAGGAGGGTGTTTCTTCATAGTTCATGGAGGGTCTTGGAGTATCAGCAAGCATGACTGGCTAGGGCTAGTTTGAGGTTATGCTAAGAGACTATGTTGAAATCTAATCTAAGAGATAAGGACAAAGGTCCTTGATTATAGAGGTCATGAGAGAGAAGGCCTCCTCATTGGACATAGGATGCCTGAGCATAGGATTCTTGGGAGGACTGTACTAGATTGTTCATGTTTGCCATTTCTTGTTCTTGAAATGGGGGTGTCCTTGCCTAGTTCTGTGCTTAATTAAATTTCTAGAGTGCTTGTCTGGTTTCAGGTGTGGGACCATAGTGGTCCCACGTGATAGGTGTGAAGTAATCCCATACTTCTTCAGGGACGATCCGATTTTCGTGGCACAAGACTCTCTGGAGTCCCTATGGTTGTATTCAACAGATCTGATGCATTTAGGGAGTGATTCGTAAATACGAGCTTCCCGAAGATGTGGTTGAGGATTGTAGGTTATAGTTCCTATTGGTACTAGGGCATTAGTGGGGGTGCCATTATTTTGAACAAAAGTCCATAGTTGTCGAAGAAACACAATGGTATGTGTCTCAGGGTCTGCCTGGACAGATCTCAATTCTTGTTGGAAGAGGTGCTTCCAATAAGTTGGAGGATAGAACCAGTTGAGTACAACAAGAAGGTTCCTGCCACTTTCCTTTTCAAGATTTCGACTAAGCGAAAATATTTTGGTCAAATTAGCAATGAACTTCTTGGTGGAAAAATCAATAGCTATTAAGTACTTATTGATTAAGTACCATAACAACCGTCAAAGTTTGTCAGGAAAATCATCTTCATTCCAGATTAAAGGATGTATAAATTGATACTTGGAGTTTAGTCCAAAAGGATAGAGAATTAAACTTCCATGAAGTCTGAATAGATCCGTGTGGCATTGCCACATTAGGTTGTCGAGCCTGGCCACTGGTGAGGCTCGTTCTTGCCTAGATCTGGCAAGGCCAAGTCTTGCGGTGACTAAGCGAGCCTTCGGCAAGCTTGTCGAACCTCGCCTAGCTGTCACCGGCCACCGTCGTGGCCCGCAACCGACCATAAAGAAGGAGGAAGAAGAAGAAGATAGAAGGAAAAAGAAAAAAGAAAAAAGAATAAAAATATTAAAAGAAACAAAAAAAATTAAGAATCCTAACATATGCATTTCTTTCCCTTGAATGTAAATTTTGTGCAATTACCAAACGTATTCTTTTACTCAGAAATTGTTTCTAGGAACAATAAGAAAACTCATTTTTGATAAAAATTATTTTTTGGGAATAGAATAATTACCAAACGCGCTCTAAATGGCCGAAATTTATAAATAGAAGAACTAAGAGGTGTGAAGGTGGAAAAAAATTAATTCATTAGAGTAAATTTGGGGGATAAACACAATAACTTTATAAAAAAAGGGTTAATACCCTGAAAAACCCCAAACTGGTACATCTATGACAAATCTACCCCAAACTATTTTTTTGACCACCAAAAACCCCAAACTGGTATACCTTTGACAAATTTACCCTAAACTGGTACACTTGTACCAAATTTACCCTCTGTTAGTTTTAGTTAAATTTTCTTGTTAAATTATAAAGTTAAATGACACGTGATAATCGACCGACACCAATTTGGGATTTTACACTGTTTGTCACAGCTTTACAATTTTTGTATTTTTTTTTTGTGGTATTAATCTAATTTAGCGGAGGGTATATTAGTCACAAATTTATCATTTTGGGGTTTTTTATGGTCGAATAAATTAGTTTGGGATAAATTTGTCATAAATGTACCAGGTTTAGGCTTTTTTATAGTTAGTCGGGGTAAATTTGTCACGGGTGTCTTGGTTTGGGGTTTTTCATGGTCAAAAATAGTTTGGGAAATTTGTCACAAATATACAGGCGGGCTTTTTTAAGGTATTAACCCATAAAAAAATTTCAAAGAACATTGCAGGAATTTCTTCGCAAACATATAACGGCAAAATTGATTCTATTTCAACGGCTGAGATCGTTCTCATCCCAATCGAAGGGCCTACATTGGTGGGAACAAGCCAAGATCGTTGCCATTTCCCTCCTCCTTCCCTCGCCCCCAACCACCCCAAAAAAAAAAAAAAAAAAATATATATATATATATATATATATATATAAAAATAATTATTCGCAACCACTCCTTCCCACCTTTGTCCTTCCTCCACAGTGAATTTCCAAGAACTTGCCCCCAAGACTCGATTAATCTCCTCAGGATTCGATCGAAACCTCAACGCACGCCCAAGTCAACATCCGAGTCAAGCCAGGCACATCATCATAAATGCATCGCGGTCGTGCACGTTGAGGGAAACGACAAAAGGAAAACAATAAATTAAAAAGGAAAAGATAAAGAATATCTCAGGCAAATTTTGGGAGCTTTACGTGAGGCTTGGGAGGTGAAGGAATATTGAGATTAATATATGTTTATTTTAAAACAACAAAAGGGGAGATTAAAAAAAGAAACACTATAAAACGACACACTGAGGGGGAGATTGCTCGTCATTGTTCGCCGGTGTGGTTTAATTTCTCAGGGTCGTTGCCGCTTTCGTCCGGCGGTCTCTGGTTTGCTTTCTCGTCGAAATTCTCGAGACCTTGTTTGCCGGTGTTGATCTCCGGCTCCTGTCCTTCTGCGAACGCCGCCGCCGCCTCCACTCACCAGTCACCGCGCTCGCTGCCGGCTTGCCCATCGTCGTGCCTCTACCTCGCTTACTGGCACTCTTCGTCGTGCTCAGCACGTCCTGCTGGGGCCGCGACAGCAGCTTTGCCGACTTATTGCGACGCCATGGCAGCAGTCCCTGGCTGTTTCCGGTGATTCCAGGCGGCATCCCGGCTCCACTTTGACGCCACCGCTTGCTGTTTTGTTTCCTCTACTACGTTTGATTTCCTTTCGCAGGTTACCTAGAGCAGACTAGCATTGATCGAACCCACACCGTTGCGGCCTAGCAGAGTCCGACCAACAAACCTTTACCGTTGCATCTTTTGTTCTAGCAAACCTGTCTGCAATATGCCGTGTCCTTGCTGGATCGCCATCGTTGCTGCTCTGGTCTTGACGTTCATCCTCATGGGTCGACGTAAAGCTCCCGCCCCGGTCCCGATTCTCGGGAACAAATACATCAAACTAGGTAATTTCTCAAACCAATTTGATAGTTTGCAATTATTGATTATCTAATTTAAGATTATTCGATTCTAATCTTGATTTGAGCCTAATTTTTAGGCATCTCCATGTTAGGAAATTCCCTATTTTGAACAATGCGTATAGTTGATAATTCAATATTTAAGCATTAAGATCCGGTTATGGATTGTATAAACAAATTTTAAAAGATTTGATCATGATTTTAATTTTCCTTATACATAAATTTTAATTCAATAAAATATTACATAAACAAATAATCCAACCTAAACGAATATACGTTAACAAAGTTTCATAAACTTCTATTTTCCCAATCTTCTTTCAGAAAGGCATATCTAGTTAAAATTGAAAAGCACGTAAAATAGTCAACAATCCAGCTTTTTTAGATTTATTTTTCTTGTTGCTTTTGACTTGTAATAGTACAATAAAGTAACTTCAAAAACAAAAAAGCATCACTTAGCTCAGGACTACGACTTTGAAGACTAGGCCACTCAAAGCAACCTAGAATCCGACCAAAGAAAAAAGCAACCTAGAATAGTAGGCCACTCAAGTGTCTATTCTTCTTTTCTTTTACTTTTTTGGGTACATGCGTTCCGTATTTTCTTAGACTACGACTAAATTATGTTGACTTGACTCCAGTGGGCTCCATGCTAGCCACCACCACCGTGCAGATAAATGGTGATTTTAACAACGGAAGTGAAAAATTGTTGCTTTGCTTCAATAACGCGTTATCTTGCACTTTGTATTTGAATAAACATTTAAATCTTAACAAGAAAGTAAAAAGGTTTTGCTTTTTAAAAAGCACCAAGCAAACTGGTCCTAAACTGGTCCTAAGAAAATTCAACTGACTTTGACCAGGATTACCTTCTTAAGTTATATTTCATTATGTGTCATTTGTGAAATCCAACTCTATATACACTTGCGTCTATCGATGACAAGAAAGTAAGGTAAAATGAAGCTTGATAGTTGGTTCCGTCTCCTGCCTTTTCCTTAACGTTAATTAGATGTATTACTTCAACATAAATTAGAAAAAGGAAAAAGAAAAACTTAATCATCACATTTGATTCAGTAACGTCAACTTGCCTTACTTATTTTCAGTTTACTTAGACCTTGGTGGGCCTCAGGCCAGCAATGGAAATCGGAAATTGAAACTCAATTTCACAGAACTCAACTAATAGCTTGCTCGAAATGCATCATATTGAATTTCCCATCCACCAGTGAACTCGTGGGACTTAGGCCATTAATTAATCCTTCAATCATATATCTAGAAATTTCTCTCGATCAATGCCCTGACAGGACGTAAATGGAAACTGATCCTCGCTTTCCTACCTGACCATCTTTCGTTGGCCCTTGTTAAAAGCATGTCAAATCTTTTGTGATTTGCTTTCAGAATTTTAGCAGACGCAGCTGAGATGAAAAGAAAGAGGAGCCCTTCTCTGGAAACTGATTCCACACGCCATGGCTCATCGGGAAATAAGTTCGAGGTGTTCTTGAGTTTTCGAGGACCGGATACTCGCACTAATTTCACAGATTTCCTCTATCATACCCTGCTTGATAAGGGTATCAGTGTTTTCATAGACAAGCAGGGGATTGATGTTGGTGAAGAGATCGGTCCTGAGATTTTCCAAGCCATCGATGACTCGGAAATCTGCATTCCCATCTTCTCCAGAGGCTATGCCTCTAGTAGCTGGTGCCTGCGCGAGCTGGAACACATGATGCAGCGTAGGAAAACCAATGAAATTGAGGTTATGCCCATTTTTTATGATGTGGAACCCTCTGACGTGAAGCTTGAAATCGGAGTGTATAGGGATGCACTAACTCTGCATGAACAAAAACGTGGTATTGAGATTGTGCAGCGCTGGGCGGAGGCACTCAAGGAAGTTACTAGAATCAAGGGTTGGGACACCAAGAATACAGGGTAGGTTAACTCACTCAACTCCATCTTCCCTTTTCTCTCTGTTTCTTTTGCTTGAATGCGGATTCTGATTTGAAGAGCACGATCTTTTTCTTTTTTTCTACTTCTGGACCGAAAATTGTGATAGATATCGCATGGAATTCTACACTCCATTGTCTCAAGACTCAAGGATTACTTGCTCGACATAAGCATTATAACTTAGTATCCTAGATTGAACAAAACCAGAGAATCATGTACTTGTTCTTTTGTTCACTGGGCCCGCATCAATTTCGTAACTTCATGTTATTGATTGATCGTGCAAGTTTATGAGTTTCCCATCAATTCTTATAATTAACTTAATTATGTTGTGTTTCATGGCACAGCCACGGAGAACTCGCACGATTGATAGCTCGGAAAGTGTTAGTGAAGCTTAAGGTGTCTTGTGTTCATATATCCGATCATTTAGTTGGAATGGACGAATCAGTGAATGAATTAGTAGATTTACTTAATGTCGAATCTAAGGACATAAGGCTCATCGGAATTTGCGGGATGGGTGGAATAGGTAAGACAACTCTTGCCAAGGTTGTTTACCGGAAGGTATCTATTCATTTTGAGAGCCATAGCTTCATTTCAAATGTCCGAGAAGCATCTAAAGGTTTTGGCCTTATAAATTTGCAGAGGCAATTAGTCTCTCATATCATTGGTGACATAGGAGTTGAACTTTCTAGCATTGATCAGGGGATGAATATGATCGGAGATCGATTTTGCAGAAAGAAAGTTGTTATTTTCCTTGATGATGTCAATCATACAAGCCAGCTCATGGCATTGGCAGCAAAGAAAGAATGGTTGGGTTCAGGAAGTAGAATAGTTGTTACAACAAGAGACAAAGGTGTTTTATATCGATTCCAAGATCAATTTAATCATTGTTTGATTTATGACGTCCAGGAACTCAACCAGCTCGAAGCTCTCCAACTTTTTAGAAAGCATGCCTTTAGAAGCGACTCTACTCCAAATGCATTCTTGAGTCTATCTAAGAAAATTACTACAAAAACCGGAGGGCTTCCTTTGGCTATAGAAGTGATTGGCTCACTTTTATATGGAAAAGGGGAAGCGGTTTGGCAAGATACACTGAAAAAGATGGAATATCATCCTCATAGGGATGTGAAGGAAAAATTAATGTTGAGTTATGAGGCATTAGATCATTTGCAAAAACAAATATTTCTTGATATTGCTTGCTTTCTAGATGGAGAAGATAAGAGTTATTCACATTATATGTGGGACAATTGTGGATTTTTTCCAAATGAGGGGATTGATGTTTTGCTTTTAATGTCCTTAGTGAAGATTGGCGAAGAGAATGAACTATGTATGCATGATCAGCTTAAGGACTTAGGCAGGAGCATTGTGTACGAAGAATATTGCGAAGACCCAAAAAAGGGTTATTGGGTGTGGTTGAATGGGGAGGAAGGTCCTGATATTGTCCAGCAAAAGAAGGTATAAATCTAAGTGCACCCTCGTCTACTTTTTTTCATTGCAGAAATCTTCCTTGGACTGTTTTCCCTTTATTTTAGGCTCTATTTGGAACTCCTCACATTAAACCGACTCTTTCCTCAATTTAGGGAACCGAAACTGTTGCAGCGTACTATTGGAAGTATTACGCGCGTTCTCGAGACTTTGTTTTGACATCGGAAGACTTCATCAAAATGCCAAATATTAGATTTCTAGAAATGTCTGGTTGGTCCCTCTCTGGAGACTTTGAGGATCTCTTTTCGGAATTGAGATGGCTTAGTTGGAGCTTTTGTCCAAAAGAAATGCAGGCAACCAACTTTTGCCCGAAAAATCTAGTCATTCTCGACCTATCATCTAGCGAAATTGACGAACATTGGGATGGTTGGACTCAACTCAAGGTATGTGTGTGCAAATAATTTGGTATAACGTGTTATACTTTCTTCTAGTCGCACTAGCTCGTGTCGCACGGGTTTGTAAATCATCATTTTATTGATCTTTTTTTTTTTTAAATTACATTTTATTCACTTAATTCATAGAACAAATCTTGGTCTTGAAGAAGGCTGATGAAACCAATCCCTCATTCCATAGGTTTGAAACTTAAATATATACTGACTCAAACAATTACTTTATATTTATGGCTTAGAGGGGTTGTGCACATTATGGTCAACGGAAAGAATGTTACCTTCGATCACAATTATTTCATTCTTTCAATATTTTATTGACGTGTAGATCTTTCAAGATTGCATTTTTTTATTTTTCCGGACCAAACAATTAATTTACCCAAAAAAAATGTTAAGATTTGGTTATTGTCATTAATTTGCATTGCATTTTTAATTTTACATTGATACTATGCTATTGTTGTTTTATAATTTATGGCAAATCTTTTCCTGATGACTTTCTTCAATTCAAATTGATTGGAGCTGCATGATTGAAGGGTATTGTAATGTGGACATTCCATGTTACTAGTAACTCCATTATTGGGAATGACTTATTTAGATATTCATACAAGTAATTTATAGAATTGTTAAATCATCTAATGGAATAATTGTTGTCGCTTGATATTTATTGACTTACATTCCTTTTAGAGAACGTTATATGAACATTCACGTTGTTTTGAGTTCCCTAATCAAGCCAATGAGTTGTCACTATTAGATATTTAAATTATGTTAAAAATAAGTGGTCAATAAGACTATCGGTACTATACATAGGATGCCAGTAAAATTGAACATGCAAACTGACTTGTTTAGTACATCAATAGTATACAAAGATGCTATACTCTTCAAAGGTTATGTGAAAGCTAATAACGCCCTTATCTTAACCTTAACGTCTGAAACAAAAACAAAAAGCAAAAAATAGTGGACTGCAATTATAGATTAGTTGATGGTCAGAAGACATATAAAATTATTTCTATATTTGATGTTTTGATAATGCATTAACATAGGAAAGTCATAAGTAATTGTGTCGGGGACATTATCGGTAATTCCATGACGAAATCGGAAAGGGATGTTTTCATAAGAGATATGTTGGTTACATTCTTGTCTTTTTATTATTCGATACAACGGTGATTTGAAACTAGATCCATTTTTTTCTTTGTTGTTGGGGACAATATTAGAAGAAATGAAAAAAAGTGCGAGACAAAGTGTGGTTTTGGCTTAAGGAATTGATATGCACAGAGTTTTTATTAAGTTACTCTGGTGGAAAGCTTCCATAGTCGATATATTTATTTATGCCTTGCAAGATTTTATAAATCAAACTCGTTGAATATACATAATTATTTACAGGTGGCTACAAGATTGAAGGTCCTTGATCTATCTGGTTGCCGCTACTTAAAGGAAACTCCTGACCTCTCTGCATATTTATTCTTAGAAATATTAATTCTAAGGTGGTGTAGAGATTTGTTAAGGATTGATCGATCCATTAGTTGTCTGAAACGTCTGAAGCAATTGGATCTAAAAGGATGTCGTCGTCTCCAAGTCCTTCCTAAAGAATTGGGTGCTTTGGAAGCATTGACCGAGATGTTCTTAGATTTCGGCAAATTCCCTGCAAGTATTAGTCAGGTCCCAAGCTCAATCGGAGCACTCGTAAATCTTGAGCGCTTGGCCATTTGTGGAGCGCCCAACCTAACGGAACTTCCCAACTCAATCGGAATGTTGAAATGTTTAGTTGAGTTGGATGTCTCAAACATAGGTATTGTAGAGTTGCCAAATACTATTATCAATCTAAAGAGCTTGAAAGTATTGAATGTGAGCAAAAGTTGCATACAAAAGTTACCCGAGGCAATTGGGATGTTGGAGAAACTTGAAGAGATTTATGGAACGCGTTGCACTTGGCTAGAGACCATTCCTGGTGACATCGTGAGATTACCATTCTTGAAGAATTTGATATTAACAGAAACTCGTGTGGGGAATGTACCAAAGCTTCCTCAGAGTCTGATATATCTACATCTGTCCTCAAGAGCCTTAGAAAAAGCTCCAGATATCTCCGACCTTGTGAATTTAAGAAGTTTGGAATTGTGTTTTACCAGCTCAACCTCCATCGGAAGGGATACTATCTATCCATCAATGACTACGTTCCGCCAATATGCGGCACAGGTAACTAAAGGCGCGTGGTGTAAATTGGAACTTCCGAGTATCTCCAGTATAAGCTCATATTTGGGTTGCCTTCGCCATATAAAAGAACTTGAACTCATCAATTGCGAGAACTTGCGTCAGATTGGACAACTTCCCTCTAGTTTGACGAAACTTAGGGTTGACAATTGCAATCTTCTTGAAGTTGTGGACCTTTCCAACTTATCTGACTTCAAGAATCTAAAGGACCTTGGAGTATGGGACTGTCCGAGACTAGTTGAGATTCAAGGTCTTGACCAACTGGAGTCACTGGAAAGGCTTGCAATCAGACGCTGCAGTTCCTGGCTATGCTTACCTGATCTATACAACTGGAAAAAGCTGAAGGTGTGGGACGTTGATGCTCTTACGGCATATTTGGCGAGGGGAAAACGAGTAGCTCAAAGCGAATATCTTCCACTCTCGCACTTGGAAAGGCTTAGAGGATCAGCAAATCTTGAACTTTGAGGCATGGAGGAATTTGTCATCAAATATATAAATAATATACGGACTCATTGTACAGTGGTTACTGAAGCAAAAAAACTGTGACGTTTTCATTTTTGTCAAGTAGCTCAAGAGGTGTTTCAGGCACTCTTCAACGAAATCCCAGTTACAAAAAGTATAGACAGTATCTTCTCGCACATTCAATCTCCTACACGAAGAAGACTTAGAAATATCATTAAGCACTTGATCTCTCCAAATCTAGCTTACTTTTTGCAATAAAGTAATGATCTATGAAAATAATCCTCGACGTAGCAGTATTTCTATTGATTCAAGAGCATCCTACTTACCGGCTTTAGCTGGTGTGGAGTGTACTAGTGTAAGTGATTTGTTCTAACATGAATTTGACAATTTTCTTAATAATATAGAGTTGTGCCTACGGTGTCTTTTTAGTCATTTTCACGAAATTTTGCAGAGATCAACTATTTGGTTTTGAAACATATTTTTAATTTGAAAATAACTTTTTCATTTTCATTTTTCATTTTCTCGAGAACGTGTTTGGTTTATTATTATATAAGTGGATTACAACTCACAACGTTCCCCCATTTAACAAGTCATATTAATAAAATACTTCAGAGAAATTCGTTTTCATTTGGCATTGGGACACAATTAGACTGGGGTCACGTCAGGAGCACTCGCAAGGTTCCTAATGATGCATGACGAATTAAGGGGGCTTGAAATCTTGTCCATCGGATGTCATCGCAATCCCAACCGTCAGATAAAAATGCTTCATGTTAGCCGTCAGATTGGGCATGACAATTTCGTTGTGTACTGGGGCACGACACGGACACGCCAGAACTGTCCTCATGCATGATGAATTGACTATAATTTAGTAAACTATATTCATTTAAAATTTGAAAAGCACGAGTTGTTTATACAGAAATTCTATAGTTTGTTTTACACTCGCCATTGCCAGGTACGTCCATATGTATACTTATGATTTTAGATGATTAAGGTGGCTCATTAATAAAGATTACGGGGCTTAAATATTATTTGGATGATGTGCATGTACGTGAGTTGAAAAGCGATAGATGCTTATTGATATAACTGAATGATAACTAAGCTTGAGTTGAGATTTTTTAATACATTATAAATTATCCATCCGAGAATATATTTGTGATTGGAACTTGTTCCCATACATCATACACATAGCACAATATTGTCAAGGTTGGGCCTCGCCATAGCCGGTGAGGCTTGACCCTCATGAGATTTGGTGAGGCTCACCTCGCCAGCTTAGCACAAGGTCGCCCTCATGGCCTTTGGTGAGGCTCGCTGCCCCCTCACCTCTAGCCATCACTAGACCTCAGCAACCGACTAGCGGAAGAAGGAAGGGAATGAAAAAAAAAAAAAAGGATTAAATAAATAAATGATTCAAAAATATTTAAAAAATAAAAGAATTTGAAAAATATTAAAATATTATTAAAATTTGTCAACGTTAACACTAATTATGTCACGTAGGCCAACTAATGTCCACATTACCAATATTTGGTCAAAATTAGTTGGAAGGATTGAATTGATACTTTGTCAAAAGATTTATGATTAAATTGACACAAATATAATAAGTTTAAAATTTTCCGAAACTTTTTCCTTCCAGGTGGGCATTACAAGCTAACGAAAGAGATGGACGCAAAAAACCCCTCAATTGTATTCACTCTAACTTCTTTTGTCCTTTTCGATTATATGACTTTTGGCCGAGTTTTCTCCAATTTATAGATCTCCAAATTCGGACGTTGTCCTTGAAGTCCATTTAATTCTTTGTAGAGAATTTCGGCAAAATATCTCCTGAAAAACATGTGGGGAATCTTCCCTTAGTATAGATTGCAATCATATGTTCTATTGATGGCTGGTTTTTCATCACGCCATCTCACCAAAATATTAAACGAATTTAGTTAGTGATTTTTTTTTTTTGCATAAATAATTTTGGAATATCATAATCTATTGATATGAGCTGGGTCTCAATTTGGGAACTCCAACGGTCATCAAATCTATATAAGAAAAGTGTCCGATGATCAGAAAATCAAAATTCTGGACATCGTCTAGAAGTGAAATTTTTATGAGATTTCTATCTTTCCTCAAAAGGATGAAGATTAAATAACTGATGGATGCAATGTTATTGATTTTTCTGGAGCATTCTCCTCTGAAACAATACTAATTATTTAGAGTATATATTTATGATTAGCTCTTTTGGTTCAAACTAAACTGTTTCATTTTTTTTTTTTCTCAATCTTAATTTTATTGTTGAACCTAATCAAAAGAAATTTGATTAGTGTTTTGGTGCAAAAGCAAACGGAGTCTGTGAAGTTGATAGATGGCCCTCTTCTTAATTGACACATATCCCACTTTGATCTGTTTATTGTTCTTTTCCTCATCCTTCACCTTTGCCACATATCGTTGTATTCTTTGAAAGACAACATAGCCAACATAAACAAATAGTATGCAGAAGATTTTTTATTTTTATTTTTCCATTTTCGTGTAAATTCCAGTTCAATAAAAATTTACAGAAACAAACCATCTAACCTAAATGAAGATAACTTAGCAAAGTTTCATAAACTTATGTTTCCCCACTCTTTTCTTGAATTGCATAGAGAATTAAAATAAACAAGCACCTAAATTTGTCATTACTCACGTGCTCGATGCTTGCTTGGACTGCCTGTTTGGAGTGCATGCCATGTTTCTTCGGGAGAAACCAGAGTAAGAGAGAGAGCGAGCCGTGACCGAGAGGGAGCGAGAACTAGAGAGGAAAGAGTGAGGCCGCGCGGGCCGCATCGAGCAAGTGTTAAGACCCCGTTGCCCTTTTTTTTTTTTCCCGGTTTGGGTCAATTCCTCGAGGATCCCGGATCGGAGGCGCGCGAGGCGAACGGACGTGGTCCGATCTATCGAGCTCCCCCACCATTCGCCGCCGCCGAGCCGAGTAGAGGGCGCCACCAACTGCCCTCGTTTGCCAGGTTTTGTGCCCCGTTTCCGCTCGTCGAACCAGGCCTCGTCGGGGTCCGGTTTGTGCGAGTCCCAGCCCCCATCTATGTTGTGCTATGCGGCACTTGCATCTCTGCTTGTCGATTGCTAAGCGTCTCGACGTGGGTTGAGTCCCGGTTGACTCAATAGCCTCCCTTCATTCGATGCCCGTCATGTGTTCGTGAAAATGCCCGAACCGAGCTTGGGTAGATTTTCCGTGATTTTGGTTTGGTTCTAAGCGTTTGTCAGTCCTTTGACATGCTTGTGGACTCTCATTGTCATCCGTGGAGTCGTGCGCTGTTTCTTTTCCGGGTCGTGTGTGTATCGCGTCAGACGGTGATGAGAATGGGGGCTGGATGTGGCCAACAGGTGGTGTGGCGGTGTCGGCTCGAAACGGCCAACAGAGCCGGCCTGGTGGACGAGGCCAGCGGACGGTCCTCTTGATTGAGCGAAGGCCAGAGACGAGCCGGCTCATGGCCGTTTGTCTCTGTTCGGACGGAGAGAAAGCAACCGACAGGGTGAAGTGGGTTTAGGCCCGTTTCCGTTTTCATGGGTTTGTTAAGTTTGGGCCTGATTTGCTTTAGTCTGGCTTTAGAAAACTTGGGCTTAAACTGATGTTCAGTGGGCTTAGTTTGATTAGAAGAGGAGGACGGGCCAGGTATATTCGGTTTGAGCGAAATAGGTTTATTCGGGCCGAGCCTCGGGACTGGTCCGGATTCTTGACCCAACCCGCACCTTTAGGGTCCGGGTCAGACCCATGTTCGGACCGGGTCCCTGACCCGATCCGATTTCCTTTTTAAAAAATTAATAAATAAAAATATTAGAAAATAAAAAAAAAATTTAAAATTTAGAAGATACAGAAAAATTTATAAAATTCGAGAATTCCCAAAAATTCCGAAAATTTCAAAAAAAATTGAAAAAAAAAAAATTAGAATTCCTCTAGTCTTTTTGAGTAGTATTCTCTCAAATTGTGGGAAAATCATTGATCAAACCCTTAGGGCTTTACCATTGGGTTTCTTTTGTTCTCTTGATTGCTCGCTTTCAATATGATGGTTATGGTTTCCCTTTAGCCTAGTAAGAATTGGCATTTATTTATTTCTTATGACTAGATTCTTGTTTTCTTTGTAATTTATTTAAATGCTTTCTTAATTATTGATTATTATTTTATTGATTACGCACCTATATCATCACCTTACACGTTTGTGGATAGGTCAAAAATCACTCCAGAGTGCTTGACAATTTTTTTTTTTAAATGAATAAGATTAGATATCCAAATAACACTAATTGATTAATTAGTGTAACAAAGTCCTTGACCCCGAGACTCTCTGATTATATAGGAAGTGAGGTACCCTTTCATACTTCACTTGGTTTTTAGGTAACCCCAATAGGCTAGTGATAACTCATTATTAAAATTCTCATAGCATTAATTTAAGCTAACATTGAACACTCTAACATTGCACAAGGTATAAGCTAGGGAAAGCCCATGCCTAATCAAGTGTGTAAGCCCGTCCTTTTAGATAATACCCCTAAACCAATCGTTGTTTCCCCTTTGGAAGAAAATGGTAGGTCTTGACAATAACATAAACTTAAAAAAAAAAAGTCAAAATTTCACAAAAGCTCATGGTCTAGTCTACCACATTTTAGCAAGTTCGCTACCAAGTAACTAATTACAAAAGAATAATTGGCACAAATTTCAAGATTTCATCAAATTTAGTAAGGGCCTATTCTATAACCGGCCAAATAGTAACTATTTATGTTCTTTGTTTCCCGGAGCAAATAGAATAGAAATCCATTTGGTAACATTTTTGTTTTCGTAAATAAATTTGTTCCCGATAATAGATTTAAAATATAATCACAAAGTAAAAAAAAAAAAAAAAAGTTGTTTCTTTGTTCTTGAAACAATTCAAGAATCAAGCATTTTCTTCTTCTTCTTTTTTGTCTTTTCTAGTTTTCTTTTCACTTTTTTTTTTTCTCTTTTCTTTTCCTCTTTTCCTTTCCTTCTTCTTCTTCTTCCTCCATCTAGTTGCTGACGACTGGTTAAACGAGAGTCAGTGACCTCAAAGGAGCCTCGTTGGTGGCTAGGCAAGCTTGGTCTCGCCAAGATCTAGGGTAAGGCTCGACCTCGTCTAGTCATTGCAAGGTCAACCTTACCATGGTTGGGTGATGCCAACCTTGCAGCTTGTGGGGCAAGGTTGAGCCTCGCCCGTGGCCGGGCGAGCTTGGCATCTCCTAACCACGCAAGGCTTAGGCCGACGAGGCTCAACCTCACCAGAGCCGACAAGGCTCCCGCGAGATTGGCAAGTTTGCGGACTCTCGTCAAGCCAATCATCGACCATGGTTGAGGCATGCGACCAGCTAGAGAAAGAAGAAAAGAAAAGGAGAAAAAGAAAAAGAAAAAAAGAGAAAAATGTAAAAAAAAAAGAGAAAAGAATCAAAAGGTAAAATAAATTCTACGTTGCAAAAAAATTTGAGGGTCGTATCAAACGTATTTCTATTCCGAAATAGAAATTTTGTGTAGTTATCAAATGCCTTCAAATGCTCAAAAACTCATCTAAGGAACAGAATCAGGAAAAACTATTTTGAAGCAGGAATTGTTCCCGAAAATAGAATAGTCACCAAACGCATCATAAGTTGGTTAGTATCAGCTTCATTCACATTTTTTTCAGACCCTCTTGAGTTTCATAATTTTTCAATCTAGTGGCGGGGTAGTATTAAGGCCTACTGTTGACGTGTCACTATAAGTTTAGCCTTTTCATTCACTTTAAAAATGAGCATACTCTTAGGGTTCGATCTGGGAAAATAGGAACCTAGTTCTACATTGGTATATTTTAAAAATTGTTGGTAAGTATCAAATCGAGTGACCCGACAACTTGCTTACTTGGTCAATCGTTAGCGATTACCAAAAAGTTCTGATAGGTACCGACATTAATTATTAATTTCAAATTCACCTAAATATCAAATTACTGACTTGCTAAAACTACTATCTTCTGTACAAAATTACTAACCTCAAGTCGAGCATATGCCAAATTTGTCACACTAAGATACTAATTAATTTTCTATCAATTGCCATCTTTTTATCTTGTTTGGTTTCATAAAGTACCGACATTTCTTTATACTTCAAACTTTACCAATGACTTTAATAGTCTACCAAACTTAATTTTTTTGTCTCACCAATGCTTTTTAAGTTATTAACTATTATTCAAAATAACCAATCTTATTGAGGAACCAAATTTGTCACATTAAGATATTAATTAACTTAAGTCATTTGCCAACTTTTAATTTTGTTGGGTCTTAATCTAAAAATATCCACATTTCGTTATACTTCAAATATCACCAACTTCTTTAAAAATCTAACAACAATTGTTTTTCTATCTTACCAAAGCCTTCAAAGATAATACTTTTTATTTGAGATTACCAACATTTTACATTATGTTATTTATCAGTTAATTTTACTTACTTATCAACTTCTTTTCATTTGCTTGGGTTAGAAAAGTACTAGCATTTATTTATATTTGTTAGATTACCAACTAGTTAAATAACTTACCCATGTTTATTTCCGTGGCTTACCAATGACTTGAAAAGTTACCAATTCTTGTATGAAATTACAAACCTTGACTGGTATATCAACATTCGTCACGTTCAATCTTGCTTGGTTTTGAAAACTGTCAATGTTTCCTTATGCTTCTAAGGTTACCAACTACTTTGATAATCTACCAATATCTATCTAATGGTTTACCAATGCCTTTGAAGTTAGCCAGCTCTTATTTGAAATTATCAATTTTATTTTGATTGTCATACCAACAATTTTTTTTTTGATGACTCAGGAACCGCCGTACAGCCGGCAGCCGGCGATGTAAACCCAGGGCGACGCTAGCGCAGGGACCCACCTCTCACGACACCGCACTTAAGTCACGCAAATGCGACCGTGGTGACTTGAACCTCCCCCCTACCGGAAGAAGAGGGAACACCAAACCAACGCGGCCACAGCAGGGTGGGTAATTGTCATACAAACATTCATCACCTCAAGATCCAACTAATTTTCTCATATAAAAAAACAAGGTGCAGCAAAGCGTTAACAAATCAGGAGGATGACAAATTTGCATCCTTTTATATATATATAAATAACTCAATATGAAAGTCTTGAAAGAGGAACCGCAAAGTTTCGGAAACTCACCTCAAAAGTCCCGGTGCCAAAGGCCTAAATTTCACAAAGACTCAAGATATCGCCCAAAAGAAAAAAGGAGAAGCCAAAACAACAGTGTTTTTGACACTATCCATGTTTTTGACATTAGAAAGCTAACTTATGCCGTCCCTCTGCATCCGACAGTTGCTGCTAAATAATTCAAGACGGTTTGGAGGACTGCAGTTGGGATATTCCGGTTATGAAGTTTTTTGAGAAGAGCAGCCAAATAGCAACCAAGGCTTGGAAAGATTCTTTCACTCTTTCATCCATTACTTCACATTGCAATGGGTTAGTGGCAAGTAAAGGATCTCAAGTTTCTTTTAAAATGCGCCGCATGGATTCGTTCAACAATTCCGCCAATATCGCTTCAATATTAGCATTGAGGATTTGAAAAGATTGGTCCCCCAAAATGAAGCCTCGGCAAATCGAAGGCGGAATTGAATCTATGCAATTTCGTCTTTCACCACCGTCTGTTCTAGTGTTGACAAGGCCCTGATTTTTTTTTTGGTCGAAATATAGTGCATCCATTACTAACCCACTAAAGGGGTAACATTTGTTGGGAAGTCTAAACATAAGATAAAACATAAGGGGCGAGGGGGGGTAGCTAACCAGTTACGAGGGAGCAAATTCATGCGATGGGCTTTGGCAACCCAATCCGCGGCTTTGTTCGTGTCTCGAGCCTCATAGATAAGCGATACTCCAGAAAGTCGGCCCAAGATGTCCTTGCACCGCTACTATGGGCCGGGCTGTCCAAGGTGGTTCCTCCAGCCCGATATGCTGTTAACGAGTGATAGGCTATCGAGGAAAGTATCACGTGCATATCAACTTCGCCAGTGCGAAGACTTCGCCCGTTCGTGCATCTTTGGTGAAGAATCCACCGTGCCACCTCTCTCCGCTAGGGCTTCGCGACCCATGCGGATGGAGCCGCAATCGACTTCACGAAGCCATGGAGGAGGACGCCGGCTTCATTCCCGCAGATTCCAGCTATCGAACTGTCATGGACTCTTCACACCAAGAGCCATCTATGTTCACTTTCGCCCGTGAGCTTTGGGTGGGTTCCATTTCTTCTCTGAAGACGATTGTTCACCTGATCCTCGCTCTATTTTGTTCCCTGGTAGGTACCATTTTGTGAATAAGGCAGCCGTGAGGTGCGCTTCTTCTTGAGCTGCAAGTGGGTCGGGCTTTCGGCCTTGAAAAACCAGAGCATTCCTGCATTTCCAGATCTGCCATAAAGCTGCAGCAAAGAGGGCTTTCGAGGATTGATCCGTTCGTGAGGTAAGGTTTTCAAAAACCCATTTGTCGATTCGGGTGATCCTCTCTAGGGTTGTGTCGGCTTGAAAGTGGGGTTTAACCATAGGCTTTTTTGTCCGCCGCAGAGGATGAAGAGGTGTTCTCGCTGATTCCGGGCTTGTCTACATATCGGACAGTAGGATCATCAAGTATCCTCCTTTTGTGTAGGTTTTCTTTTGAGGGGATTGAGTTGCTGCATATACTCCATAGGAAGTGTCTGATTTTTGGGAAGGTTTTGATGTTCCATATCTTGCTCCAAAGCGACTTAGGGGTTTGGTAGGATGAGGACGGGGTGTTTGTAATAGGAGTATCGGGTTTGTTGTGCAAGTGGTTATAGCCGCTTTTCACCGTGTATGATCCCGATTTGTTTGCTGTCCACACTAGTCTATCTCGGATGGTGCGTTTGGCTTATGGGGATTGCTATGATCTCTTTGGCAACTTCTTCCTCGAACAGCTTCGTGTACTCGTTGGGTATCCCATGTATGTGAGGCATGATCAATTAACTCAGCCACCACCTGTGGTTCATCCCGATTTGCCGGGCCAAAGAGCTTCCCCTGTCGATAGCCAAGTATCTTGTCTGATTATGATTTTCTCGTCCATCTCCTACTGCCCACCTTGATTTAGGTTCAATCGTTTCTCTTCCCATTAATAGGCTTTGCCAACCCCATGAAGGTCGAGATCCTTTATTTACTGTCCAAAACTCCCCTCTTGGAAAATAAATGCTTTTCAGAACTTTACACCATAGTGCTTCCGGTGTTTGGATCAATCTCCATGCTTGTTTTCCCAAATTGCTTTGTTAAAATCCGCTAAATCTTTGAAGCCGAGGCCCCCGCGGTCTTTCCTCGTTTTTCAATTCCTCCCACTTTTTCCAAGTGTATTCCTCTTCGGCAGCATTTTGTTTCCACCAAAAGCAAGCTATTCTTTGTTCTATAGCACGACATATAGATAGTGGAATTTTGAAAATGGTCATTGCATATTGAGGGAGAGCTTGGAGAACTCTTTTGATTAAGATTTCCTTACCCGCCTTTGAAATCAGCCTCTCTTTCCAGCCTTCAAGTTTCCGGTCAACTCGAGTAAGAAGCCACGTGAACATTTCTTTCTTAGTCTCCGTCCCAATCCGATGGTATCCCCAGATATTTACCTAGTTTTTCAATGATAGGGACTCTTAGTTCACCCGCTAGATTCTCGTTTGAGACTTTGTGGGCAATCTCTCCCTGTAAAGAGCCCTGATTTGTTAAGATTCATGGCTTGTCCCGATGCATAGCAATACTGATTTAGTACATTTGCCACGTTCTGAGCTTCTCTAATCGTTCCTTTTAAGAAAAAGATTGCATCATCGGCAAAGAGGAGATGTGATAGAATGGGGCACGTGGGGTTTAGGCGGATACCTCTAATGCTTCCATCCGCAACTGCTTTGCCCATAAGGGTAGATAGGACGTTAGCCATGAGTATAAATAGATAGGGTGAGAGCGGATCACCTTGGCGAAGTCCTCGGGTTGGCTGAAAATCAGCTGATGGTACCCCATTGACTAGGATACTAAAGGATACCGTTGAGATACAAGTCTTTATCCATTTCACCCACCGCTCATTAAACCCCACTTGCAAAGCATATAAGCACATAAGAAATCCCATTCAACCCTATCATAAGCCTTCTTCATATCAAGCTTTAAAATGGCCTGAAAGTGACGCCTTCTTCTCCTCACCCTGAGTTGATGGATAACCTCTTGTACAATTAAGATGTTGTCTTGTATCTCGGCGGTTGTTAAGAAAAGCACTTTGCTCCTCATAAATGAGTTTTGGGAGCCAAGGTTTCAATCTATTTGCCAAGATTTTTGCTATGATCTTATAATTGAAATTGCACAGGCTGATGGGTCGGAATTGGGTGATATCTTCAGGATTTGGGACTTTGGGGATGAGGGTGATATGTGTTTTGTTTAGGTCGGGATCAAAGGTGCCGTGGCTGAAGAAAGAGTGGACCATGTTAAAGGTGTCTTCTTGTATGATAGTCCAAAGACTTTGATAAAAAACTCCATTTAGCCCGTCCGGGCCTGGTGCTTTTGTTGCCCCTAGCTGGAAAACAGCTTCTTTAACTTCCTCTCTTGTAATCGGTTTAATTAAATCTGCATTCATCTCCTCATTCACCATTGCCGGCATTGGTCTAATATCGGTTGATAATTCTTCTCTCCCACCGAGCCGAATAGGGACTTATAGAAGCTGCAGATATGTTGGTTAATGGTAGAGGGATCACGGCACCAAGTCTGGTCATTAAGTCTTAGCATAGTGATTTTGTTGCGTTGACGCCGTTGTACTGTTGTAGCATGGAAGAACTTTGTGTTTTGATCTCCCCATTTCAACCACCGAATTCTCGACCTCATACACCAAAAGATATCTCTTCTTGTCGCCATAAATCTTCAATTTTCCTTGCAATATCGCGTGCTTCCTCTCTCGTTTTGCTCCTTATCGCAGTCTTTGTTTGTCGATCTTGGAGCCTTTGTTTGAGCGGGACAATCTGCTTTCTAGCATTTTTAAAGTTCCTTATGCTCCATCTCGTTAAATCAGCAGCCTACTTTCTTTGTTTTAACTACCATAAGTGGTCTTTCCGCATTTTCTGTATGCCGTGCTTTCTTCACCACCTCTTGGCATTCCGGATGTTCTAGCCGCATGTCTCAAATCTGAACATTTTCTTTCTTTTCAGCTCTGGGAGTTAAAGATAGCAATATTGGGCTGTGGTCGAACCTATAGCAGAAAAACAAAAGCCTCACGTTTGGGTAAAGAATCCGCCACTCCGTATTACATATCGCTCTATCCAGCCTTTTTTACTAACGCATTACCTTCTATTGTTTGACCAGGTAAAGGTGCACCCCTTACTCTCAATGTCCATCAAAGAGCAAGTATCTAGAAAATCCCAAAAAGCCGCAATACGGTAGCGGTCCACTTCTTTCCTCCCAAATTTCTCCCAGTGGTAGAGCACTTCATTGAAGTCTCCAATGCACAGCCATGGGCTTGAGGTATGGTTGTAGGTGCTGTCTTTCAAAGAACTCCATAATCTGACCCTTTCTTGAAAGTTGGTGGATGCATGTATGAAGGATATCCTCATTAAACAGCCCCTATTTAAGTCTTGGCATTTGATGTTTATTACCTCATTTGAGAACCCCTCCACTTCCACCTTGACCTCCTCATCCCACATTAGTGCTAGGCCTCCCCAATACCGATCGGATTGATAATCGGGAATGAGAGAGCTGAACCCGTGCCTTCACTCTTTCTACAACTCGCTCCTTATTTTTGGTTTCCATGAGGAAAACCATATTGGGCCGTTCTTGAGCCACTAAGGCTCTAAGGTGCTGAACCTGCCAAGGGTGTGCCCAACCCCGACAGCCCACTCAATAGTTTCATCTATGCCGTGGTGGTCTGTTTCGGGCTAGCCACCAAAGCCCCGCACTAGCCCCTTCCCATGAGTGAATTGGGGCATCCAGAGTTGTTCTTCGTCTATAAAGGGGTCCCGTGAGGTTTTCTTCTCATAAGGGCTGATTCGCTTTAGCTTTTTAACTACAGGAGCTTTGTACACCGCCTTCCCTTTCTTTTTCTTCATGTTGTTCTCTTCATTCTCTCGCAGAAGATGTTAATAATAGTTGGGTCTGTTGTGGTCTTTTGTTGCTGCTTGTTGGGATTGGATTTGTCTTGTGAGCCTCCATTCTACTTTCCTTTACATTTGGAGAAGCTGGGACTATTGCTAAAGCAATTGGTTCTTCTTCCTCGGTTCTCAGGGGTTCAGTAGCAGCCATCATTGGAGTTTCCAGCATAACCTCTTCCTCCATTGCAGTGATTTCCACTTTCCCATAAAAGGTCTTCCAAAGAGGGGCTGATCTCTCGGACTTCAGCCTTCAGCCATGACCCATACCGGCCTGGTTGATCATGGGCTAGACCGGTTTCCTCATAAGGTATTTCTGGACAGTAATTTGCATAATGTCCAATGCGCCCACAAGAAAAGCAGAAATGTGGGAGGCGTTCGTATTTAAAATCAATCCACCATTTTTTATCCCCCGTAGTAATAATAGTTCCCGTTTTGAGAGGGCTTGACAGGTTCAACAAAGACTTTGGCCTTGCCTCCTTTTCGGGAATTGTTGTTTTTCGCCTCAATTTTTATCTCTTCAACTTGCCCCACTTTGAGGCTAAACGGCGTATGGATTCTTCGCCATTACTCGAGCTCGAGGAAGGCCTATGAAATGCACCCGAGAATGCGTAATGGGAGAACTCATAACAATGTTCGGGTATATTTGGATCGCCTTCTTTAAGGACCAGTAGGTTGCTTGAAAATGACCACAGACCCGTTGCTAAAACCCTGTTTTTCTCTTCAACAGTATTAAATAGGAAGGAGAAGTACCCTGGTTCAATCTGTTCACATTTTACCGTTTCTGCTTTCCAGACTCGTTTCATAGTGGAAATGAATGCCGGGAAGTTAACATTGGGTTTTGAGTAAAGTTTCCCATAGAGAGTTAACTTACTTGCTTGCTGTTCTTCTTCTGGAATTTCAGCCCCAAGGTCAGTTATATCCTCTTCCGACCAAAGATCTCCCATTCTTCGACACAAAGCTGCCATTCGGAAATGGTTATCCTCCCCCCCTTCCATTTCTACCAGATGTTTTTAGGCTAAGTGAGGTGTGCTGGGTGATAGTTGTGGATTGAAGGGAGTTCTGGTTTCAATATGCATTAGCATCGGGGTTACGGTTTTATGGGTAGTGGTCATGTGGTTTGAAGATTTCTGTATTATGGTTTTCTAGGTATGGCTCGTTGATTCTGATTTAGGCTAGGTTTTGGTTGTTTTTCAGAAATTTCTCGGCGAGATTGCTAAAACTAAGCAACATCAAGGCCAGGCTACGATCAGCAGTGCAATAAAACTTACGATTTCCTCCATTCGGAATCCTCAGTGGCGAAACTTTCTCTGATTTGCTGGGTAGGGCTATGGACGGTCTGAGAGATGGGAATATGTGATTGCGTTGCTCCGCTCCAGACGCTGAAGTTGGCCGAATGGGATGATCAGAGCATGGAGAGATTTGTCGAGGAGGAGTCTCTGCATCCCCCAAAGTGTGGGTCGCATCTTCGTCCATGGAGGTGAGTTTAGGTTTTGGGAGAATGGGTTCTGAGGTTGATGGCACGTTGAGGAACTCGGAGATGCTGAATGGCTATTCTGGTGGGAGAGATCCAGGATCAGCCATTGATTTGGGTTTAGGGTTTCGTGAGGGCAGATTTACTATCACCCAGTGGGATAGAGGATTAGCTCAACAGCAGTTGAGAGAGAGACCTCCGGCGAAGGAGAGAGACGCTGGCGCACGGTGGCTGGTTTGACAGAGTCAACAAGGCCCTGATTTAACCCATATCATATACCAGCCTCTTTTTCTTTCCTTCATTTATAAGATTAGTGTTAGTCTATTTATGGAGAAATTTTTGCGATAAGCACTATAAAACTATAAAAAAAAAATCATTCGCTTTACTTATTGAATTTACTATAAAAGTTGATGATCGCTCTAAAATAAAACTTTAAGAAATCGACCATTCTTTTTTTTTTTTTTATCTTCTTGGGGATGATTGCTTAAAATTTTTTTTCTTGGATCGTGACAATAATGTTTTGGAATTTGCGAGAGAACGTGACAACATTTGTTCATTCCTTTTTTTTCACGGTTTGGGTTATTGAAAGGCCAATAAGGAGTTGATTGACGATGAACTTGATTATGTGAAAACAGAGACAACCTTCTTTCTGGTGAATAAGGCATAGCATTTGTTATAAATTGTTCATTGTAAAAGCAATTGGTTCGACCAACGTATAATGGACAATTGATTTATAGCTTCAATTTTCCAATTTCCGCGTTGTGACGATGATTTAGTTGGCTTTTCCTTTATTTATGGACTAAGGCGTATTATATTCAACTGCTATATGGAGAGCAAATGCCACTATTAATATATCACGGCATTTATTACGTCACTCTGAGAGGGGCTCCTCGGCATCCAGATCTCATCCCTCTTTTAATAATTTTCATCGCTTCAATTAATTCTCAAGTATATACTAAGTGCAAATCCTGGGTTGATTCTAGCCTGAAAAAACGATTGCCATAAGGGTTATTTTCGTTAATATAAACTAGACTTTTGCTAATGCGAGATTGTTGAGTCCAAACATTACTTGCACATAGGACTGTCATCCAAGATGCTCACCATCTGTTCGAACATATGCTCAAGTTAAATCGGTGTTATCTGGCTCATTCTTTTGCGTGTGTACAGGTTTGTCAATTGCTAAATATAGTTGAATCGTTTCTGAAAATGAACCACCGATGAGATAAGTCTTCCCAATTTGAGTAGAGCAATGTCGATTCTCATGATTATTCATTCGTCAAATAAACTTGCTATACTCTCTGCGTTGAAGTAGATCAGCTCCTTGTTTGTGTCATGGTGCAGCGATTACTGGAAATCTTCCTTTTTGAATGAACCACAGTATTCGTTGAAGATTCATTGAATATGTTGTTAATAATTTCTCTGATTTGTGGATGTTTGCTTTGAAATTTTGTTCTATGCATGAACAATGACAGTGTTCGGAAGCGGTTGCCGGAGAGGGAATGTCAGGAGTTGATATCATCGTTCTTGTGAGTCATGTCCGATGGTTGAACGTGGTGGAGCCGCCAACCGGAGGCGGTCGATGGTGGAGCGTTTTATTATCGGTTTAAGATAGGTTATGCGGATTGTCGCTGGGGTTTAAATGTTCTTGAGTCAATAGGTGAGTTTTGGGGTGGACTTAGCATAGATCTGGGCTGGTTTTGAGTTTTGTTAGTCGGTTTAATTTGTTTGGTTGGGCTTATTTTAGCAAGCCCAATCTTATTCTTGGCCCACGTCTTTCGTATCCAACTGAATAATACATGCAAACTGGGCTCAAGGGGCCCAGCCCGAGTCCTTTATTTTCCAGAATAATTAAAAAATCGAAAATTTAAAAAAATAAAAAATCGAAAACTTACAGAAACTAAGAAAATAGTATAGAAGCAGGTTTGTTAAGTTGTTTTATTTTAGCGCTAGATGTAGCTTTTTTTTTTTTTCTTTTAGGATGCCTTTAGAGGGTTTTAGTGGTTACCTTTAATATAGCTTAGGTTTAAATAGGTTGATTTTTA
The DNA here is from genome assembly GCA_014182365.1 of Eucalyptus tenuipes. Taxonomy (NCBI): domain Eukaryota; kingdom Viridiplantae; phylum Streptophyta; class Magnoliopsida; order Myrtales; family Myrtaceae; genus Eucalyptus; species Eucalyptus tenuipes. Next base: position 17,884,213 of record CM024539.1, on the reverse strand, counting down.
GGCAAGATATTGGACTCAATTTGAACTTAGCTCATGGGGATTGTTGTCTTGGAACTTAATAACGTGGCTATTGTGTATAATTTGTACGATACTTTATTGGGTTTACTCTCTTGCACTTTACTTTTATTGTATGGTTTGTGATTTGTCTACTTTTCCCTAATTGCGCACTCATGCATGGACATCATTTAGTGACATAGGTTAATATAATGGTAAAAGATTATCTGAATCATTTAGGCAACAAATTAATCAAGTCAATTTATTGAAAGTGTATTAGCTAGATAACTAGTGTAATCAAATCCTCAATCATAGAACTCTGATTATATAGGAAGCAAGATATGCTCACATAACTCATTTGATTTTGATAAGGATTTGGGAGAAATAGTTGATAATTTAAATTTTTTAAAGGAAATAGTTGATTCCAAATTTCCAGTAAAGGTCATAGAAATGCGATAGTGGATGGGTAAAAGCAAGATCATTTGAGATTCCAACGACTGATCTTAAACTTTTCCCTTTTGTTGATGATTGGGAAAAATAGTGTCTATTCCGTTTCACTTGGTATGCCAACGAAGGAGATAATCTTTTGAGCATCCTTCCTGTCGCGGGCTCTAAGAAATTAGTTCCTAAGGCCTATTTTTTTTATGAAAAAAAAAAAACATAGGTTATCGATTTTTTTTTTAAAGGAAATAGTTTATTCTAGATTTCCAAGAAAGGTCATTGAAATGCAAATAGATGGGAAAAAGCAAGATTGTTTGAAATTCCTTTCATGACCGATCTTAAACGGCAAAGAACACCTAGAGTTTGATCATGGGACACTTAGGGCGAGCAATCGGTCAAATAGTATTTGATTATGTTCTTTTGTTCCTGGGAGTATATTTGAAATAGAAATCCATTTGGTAAATTTTTTTCTCTCAGAACAAATTTGTTCTAGAAAATAGATTTGGAGTAGAATCGATGAGTAAAAAAAGTTGATTCTTTGTTTTTGGGAATAATTCCGTAATCAAACCAATCGAAATTTTTTCTTTTCTTTCATCTTTTCTTTCCTTCTTGTTTTTCTTCCTTTTCTCTTCTTCTTCCACTGCCACTGTCGCCACCGCCGTCTCGCCGCCGCTGGTTGTTGGCAACCGGTTAGGCGACCTCTGGCGAGCTCGCCAGGCTAGGGCAAGGTCGTGCAGGCTCACCCAGACACCGGCGAGACTTGCCCAGCCGAGCGAGGCTCGATTGACGAGGTATGGCCTTGCCAAAGGTCGACGACCCTTTGACAAAGTCGCCGATCCTCGTATGGCCGATCATCAATCATCCCAAGGCCGACGATTGGCTGAGGAAGAAGATAAAAGAAAAGAAAAGAAGAAAAGAAGAAATAAAATTATTAAAAAATTATAATAAAATGGTTTAGATTTGAAATTTTGAGAACAATGCCAAATGCAATTCTATCCTAGAAATAAAAATTTTTGGATAGGTATCAAACGCCTTTAAATGCTTAGAATTTGTTCTCGGAAACTTAATAAAAAAGAATCATTTCGATAAGAAATTATTTCAGGAACGTAATAGTCACTAAACGCGTCCTTATATGCAAAAAACTACAAAAGTGACACTTAAGTGCCACTTTTTTTGAAAAATATGACACTTATGTGCCAAGTTCGGCGAAGATGGCCACAAATCCTATGTGGTAATTTTTTTAATGATATAACTCACCTACATGGCACGTCGAAGAGTTGAGTTAGTAACGTCGTTGTTCTGTCTTCTTTTTTATTTTGGAATTTTAATATAAATAATAATTAAATTAAAATATTTATATTTAAATAAAAAAGGAGGAGGATACAGAAGGTGAAGGTTGAGCCCTCGTCGACGCCTCCTCACCATCACCAAGAAGGTCGGTGACCTCGGCCGACTAGTGGCAAGGGCCTGCAAGCCCTTGTCACCTATAATCTCCATCCTTTTTTTTTTTTTTTTAAAAAATAGTTTTAAATTAAATTAAATTAATATTTATATTAATTATCTAACCACGTCAGCAAAATGACGCCGTTTTTGCACTTATCTAGCCACGTCGGCGTGAAAACCACTTGTCTCGTCAAAAATCACTGCGTCAGTATTTTGGCCAAATTTTCTCGTTGTTGATAATTAACTAATCCATTTTATTACGATTTTGGCACTTAAGTGTTAATTTCTTAACATTTGGCACTTAAGTGTCCCTCCATGCCAAGTTTTGGCATTCCAGGAGTCAAAGTGTGGATCTTAAACTTTTCCCCTTTTGTTGATGGCTGGGCAAAATAGTGTTAGTATAAGTCGGTGTGCCAACCAAAGAGATAACCTTTTGAGTGTCCTTGAAAATTTCCTTGTGGACTCTTAAGAAATTCGTTCCTGACATCTATTTGTCTACAGTTCAATTAATACAATTAGAAATTTCAAACCAGTACTCGCATAACACATTCATCCAACAATAAAATTTCGTCTCACAAAACGTACTAAACTATTACACTCACAATACATTTATCTAAAACTAATTTCTTTGAAATACGCGTTATTAGTCCTTCTCCTAATTGGGGGCCATCAAACTTCTATTATTAGCAAGTTTTGATCACGTCGTCCCACAAATCAATTAAGCGGTGATTCTTGGCACAAATAATCTTGAGATATGATACTTTAATGCTATGAGCTAGGTCTTCATTTCGGGGATTCCAAGTTTTGTATATGTGTAGAGAAAGTGTTTGACAATCTGGTTTGACTATTTGTATAAAATTTCAAAGGACTGGAAGTTCTAAAACTTATTACGAAAGTATAATCAAGTCCTAAAACTTATTATCAAAGTACAATTTAATCCTAAAACTTTCAAAAGTGTAATCAATAGAAGAAATTGATTAGACCAATTTGACAAGTTTTAAGACTTGATTACACTTTTTGAAGGTTTTATGACTCAACTATACTTTTGATAAGTTTATGACTTAATTGCACCTTTTAAAAATTTTAGAACTAAATTATACTTTCGTGATAAGTTTAGAACTTTCAATACATTTGTCCCAATTCCATAATATATAAGATTTTTTTTTTTGGATTAGGTAATTAGGACTAACTGATGCTTGCGATCGCATCAATGCTCATGTTAAAGCCAGAGCTGATGGTTCTAAATATCAAGCAATTACATAAACCTTTGCATGTATAGTTCAGAAAAATCATACGAACTTTAATAAATGTGTGCTGTCCGAGGTGCTGTCCGAGCCAAAGAGAGAGATTGATTTAAAAGACCGGTTTAATTGTCCTCTAGAGTTTATCTTGATCCCCTACGGCATTCTTCAAAGGTGCATTGTCTACAAAGCTACTAGTTAAATGAGTTTTCTTATTTTCTTGTTTTCACTAAAGTCAAAAACACATGAAACAAGTAATTCACAGAAGACAAAAAAGTACACCAGCTCACATACTATACACAACCTAATTGTTTGATATTTTTTATAACCAAATTGTTTTGATTAATGAACATCGTGTCGCAGCTCACAAATTTGAACATTTAGTGGTAAGGTAGAAAGAAGAAGAATTTCGACCTATCCATCATAAAATAAAATTTGTATTGTTATGATTTGATACACTACAATGTCGTCGCCAAGATCAAGATCGGTTGAAGACTGAAATCATTGTAAAGAGGGTACAATAATTGATTTTAGACTCCCAAGAAAGGTTGTAGAAGCACGATTATGGACAAGAAAAAGTAAAGCTCGTCTGCGGTTCCTTCCATGATTGATCTTCAACTTTTCCATTTTGTTGATGGCTGGGAAGGTAAGTTTTAAAAGTCTTTTCCATTTTGCATGGTACACCGAAAGCGTAGATAACGTTTGGAGGGCACTTCTTGGAAAGCTCGTCGTGGGTCTAAGAATAAGTCTTTTTTTATAATTACCAAATTTCTTTCATAATTGATGAACCGATTCTCTTATTATTTGCCAGACTTTTTTTAATTAACATCTTACATTATTAATCATATAGAAAATTACCAATATTTATTGGGTGACTTCCCGATTTTTTTCCAGATTAAGTAACTCAATGGAAAAGTTAATAAATAAATAAATAAATAAACAAAAAAAACATTGATAGCTAACTCGAATGAGAGTTGGTAATCAATTGAAAGCTTAATTGAAGAAAAGGTTGACAAATAAGAGTTAGTAAATTTAAGGCATAATAAAGAAAGGTGAATAAAAACTTAATTGAAAAAAATAAGAAAAGTTGGTTATTTAAAAAATAATTTTGATAAGTAATTTAAGTAAGAGTTGGTAACTCAAAACTAATTGATAACTCAAATAGAGAAAAGTAGAAAAGTCACTCAAATTTATAGTTGGTAATGTTAAGGCATTTTAGAGAAATGCAACTAGAAGTTGGTAGACAATTAAAAATATGACAATTAGAGTCTGAAGGCATTGCCCTTTTCATTTTAGTTTTCCAGTGAGGTTAGACTTGCAACTCCACATGTCTACATTTCTCAGATGTTTCATTTAATTCTCGCCCCATACGCCAATTGGTAGTGGGTTTCAGGCCATTTCTTAATCCTTCAATCATATCCTTACTATCTCTCACTTTCCTACCTGATCATTCCTCGTTGACCCCTATTTCACATTAGTTCTTGCAACTTCATTGAAATGTATCATACCGCGTTTTCCATCATCCAAGTCTTGTCAAATCATTATAAAATGTGGTGTGATTTTACATAGTCCAGCCAAGATGAAAAGGAAAAGGAGCGACCACATTTTTTTTTTCAACTTGCTTGGTTTGGGAAAGTACCAATATCTCTCCATACTTCTCACAAAAACAATATCACAAAAACAAAAGGGCCCCACCCAATTTTGGTGCGAAATCTCAGAATAACAACACGCTGTTATACTGATTTAGGACATTGGCTAGAAGTGATTATTTTGCGTGATTTCTATCCTTCCTTTACTTAAGCAAGATTTGTGCCAAAAAAAAAAAATGCTTAAGGAAGAAAAGGGAGATTTACATCTAACTACTAAAATCAAAAGGATGTCAATCAAATAACTAATTGATCCTCTATGTTGCTTTTCGTTGTACTTCCTCTTTCAAATAAATGATAACTACAAAGAGCTATCCTTTTTTTTTTTCTTTTTTTTTTTCTTTTTTACGGATAAAGAGTCTATATATAGTTAGCTCTTTTGGTTCAAAATTGAGTTCTTTCAGTTTTTTTCTCGATCTTAATTTTTATTATTGAGTCTAATCTAATATTAATATAGTTTAATATTAAATTAATTTTTGTGGTGCAAAGGCCGGAGGCCTATGTGAAGCTGACACGTGGTCCTCTCTTCAATTGACACATGTCCCACTTTGATCTTTATTTTTTCTTTTCCATATACATAAAATTTAAGTAAAAAAAAATTAAATAAACAAATGATCAAACCTAAATGAAGATAAGTTAACAAGTTTCAAAAAATTATATTTGCCCACTCTTTTTAGAAATGCATATCTATATAAATATTAAACCGCCTACGTTAGTTACGAATCCAGCTTTTTTAGATTTATTTATCCTGTTGCTTTTGACTAATAATAGTACAATAAAGTAACTCCAAAAAAGCATCACTTCGATTATGACTACAAAGGTCAGGCCAATCTAATAATCTAAGAGAGCAGGTTTACTTTTGACGCAATTTGCAACTGAGGAGCAATTCTTTTCCAAATTCTTTTTGTCTTTACCCCGCGGGCACATGGGTTTTATATAGTTCCCGAAGTTCATTGGCTTCCACACAGTGGATTGATGAGGACTGCCAACCCACTCACCCATATTTTATAGTTTACTTAGACTTGGTGACTTCTACTAAAATTATGTCCACTTCAGGGTATATATTGTAAAGTTTGTGCAAAGACACAAAGCATGCTACCAATCTTCAATCGATGATCGCTCTCTCCAATAAATCAATCCTTAGTTTAATTTCTTCCATAACATGCTTTATAACTGTACTTAAGGAAAAATACATCATAAGTATTATAATTTTCATACGAAATTAACTTTAATGCTAAAACTTTTAACTTAATTACTTTAGTGTCGCATTGGATAAAAAATGATCAATCAATTCTAACCCTATTTATGACATACTTACTGAATATAACTAACCCATATAATAACTCAGCCCATCAAATATGAGTTAAGAAATGATTTTATGACGCGTTTTGATATGTCTATGGAGAACCTTTCCTAAATTTAAGCAGTCAATTGGACCTTCTATTAACATGTTTCGATCATGTCATCCTATCAATTCGTTGAGCAAATTAATTCATGATTTTTGGCATAGATAATCTTAGAATATCGTACTTTACCGCTATGAGCCAAGTCTTCAGTTTAGGAATTCCAACCGTCGTCATATCTATATAAAATAGTTTAACAAACAAGTTTGACTATTTCACAAAACTAAGATTTTGATTCTATACCTTTCCTCTAGCAGGTTTTGGACTTAGTGAAGTTTAACCCATACACTCATAGAGTCATGTCATAACTTATGCATAATTTAAATATGAGCCTTTGCACACTTAAATAAAATTATTAAGTATTTGGATTAAGTTTTGATATTGTCAAAATCCTTGAAATATTTTTCAACAATTGCGATCTAGCTCCATCGGCCGTTGAGAATGTGTTCGCGCCAGAATACACCACCCTTCGTGGGCGAATGTAACATTCATCCAAACATATGCCAGCGGAAACTGCCCCTTTTATTTGCCACAAAACACCCACCGCCAGAACTTCCAAGAACTAGCAACCCCAACCTCATCCAATACTCCACGCGCCCGCACCCGCTAGGTCATAGACGACCCGACTGTCCAGATCCATTTTTATGCGATAACGACTTGCCTCACCTCGATTTGTGTCCCTTCGTGCCAATGGTTAGTCTCTAATATGACCATAGCCAGAGCCGCTCCATATCACTGCCATGTTCGCTCCACGGCAGTGCCATGTCAGCGATTGGCCCAAAAGTCCACCGCAGTGCCTGAGGTGTTCACGAATCTGGATCGTTCCTCTTCCAATTTCGTCTGATTTCTCGTGTATGTTGGCTTTCATAATTTGAGGTTTGTTTTATGCATATTTCTTCTATAAATGAGTTTACCTTGGATTTATCTTGGCTGCCTTGTATGCGTATTACGACGGAGAAAATCAGGGACGGAGTCGGAAAATTTTATTAGCGGGAAAACCTAATAGATCCTAAAAAGTACATAAAAATCATTGATTCAAATAGTAAATATAATAGTTCTGTGGTTGAAAAGAATAGAATGATGAGTAAAACTTCAATAGATTTTGCTCAAACTTCGCACTTAAACCTTCATAAGTATATGTCTATTTACTGCACTTCTCATTCATGGAGGAAAAATAATGGAATAGTGAGAATATAACTGATTGAAGTGCCTTCTCATCCAATTCGTGAAGGCAATAATGAATTGTAATTTGAAAAATGACATTACATATATTTGTGGACGAGAAAAAGCAAAATCATTTGAAATTCCTTTCATGACTAATCTTAAGCTTTTTCTCTTTGTTGATGGCTGGGCTAATAGCGTTTGTCCTTTCCACTCGGTGTAACAACCATGGAGATAACCTTTTGAGCATCCTTATTGGAAATTTCCTCATGGGCTCTAAGAGGTTAGTTCCCAATGTCCCTTTGTCTATTGTTTGGTTAATATAATTAGAAATTCCAAACGGTCACTCTCATGACACATTTATTAAAAATTAATTATCATCTCACAAAAAATACTAAATTGTTACACTGACAATTATACAAAACCAGTTTTTCTTTTTCTTTTTTTCAGAAAAAAACATTTGATTGACCCTTCTTCCAATTTGGGCTATCAATCTATAAATACTGGGGAGTTAATAGCTTATTATTTGATAAATATAAAAACTAATCAAGATTCATGAGCTACTTTCAAGACCTTTTTAATCTGATAAATATCGAGAATATATTGAGAGACAAAAGTGCTACAGGGATTCTCAATATACTTTCAAGAGTTAGCTGTTGGCATTGAAGGTTAATAATCTAGTACCTTTTCACATTACAACATGAAAAGAGTTTTAGAGGGAGGTCGAGAATTTTCAGAGGCTCTCCGCATTTACTTCTAATTTGGTTGGTGAAAATTATTAAAATTGAATTAATTTTTTCCATGACTCAGGTCAATGAGTACATTCAAGACACTTGTTAAGTATACTCAATGAGAGAATAATTCATTTTTCAAAGTAATGATCACACATAAACAGTAAGTCATTGCACTAAAAAATATAAAATTTCTTTATTTAGTCGGTTAATAAGTGCTCTAAGAGCACGAGTCATGTACTAGAGATTGTTGTCGTTAGATGAATATAGGTAGTTTAGTATACTTTTTTCCGTCTCGATTTACTCACCTTTTGTTCTTACCCGACTCCAAAATGCATTGGTAACTAAATTTTGACAGACGACTTGGTTAGCCTATAGCTTGCTAATAAGGGACCAATACATTTTGAAAATTTCTGACATTTTTGTTTTTCCAAAATTTATTTTAGTAATCCATCAACATTCATTTTTGTGGCTTGTCTACTTGTTAAAATTTCTAACTTTTATAGGGAATCACCAACTTCAATTTAAGTATTTTACCAACATTCTTGATAACAAGTTACCAACTAATTTTAGGTTAGCATGTATTATTTGAGTAACTTATAAATTTTTGTTTGATTTTTTTTCTCGAAACTTACTATTGTCATAGTTTACAAATATTTATTTTTGAAACTTACCAACGTGTTAAAGTTACTAACTTCTATACAAAATTAGCAACCGTAACTTAAGTGTTTCACCAACTTATCTCCGACTAATTTGCTAAATAATCTTGGTAATATGAATTTGTTTTGAGTGACATATCAACTTCTATTTAGTTGTTTTGAAAACTATTTTCATCGATACCATTTTGTAATTGTTCAACTAACTCAGGGAAAGTGTCTAAGAAATCCTAGACCTTTTGCATTTGTGTCAATTTAGTCATAAATCTTTTATTGGTGCCGATTTAGTCATAAACCTTTTATTGATATCAATTTATTCATAAACATTTTCATTTTGTGCCAATTCAAACATTTCTGGTTAATTTTGTCGGGATTTTGCTAATAGGTGTCGGTTGGCCGACGTGGCACAATCGGCACTAACGTAAACAATTTTTGATAATATTTTAATATTTTTTGAATTCTTTATTTTATTTTATCTTTCTTTTTCATTTCTCCCCTCCTTCCTCCAGCCGATTGCTTTGGACCTTAGCGATCGGCCAAAGGCGACGACCGACAAGGTCGAGGTCCACCTTGCTGGCCTTTAGTGAGCCTCATCGGCCACTAGCAAGGCTCGAGCCCTCCCCAAAGGTCGCGAGGGCGGCCTCGCACCTACCATGGGCGAGGCCAGCTCGAGGCCAAGCGAGGCTCGACCTTGTCAGATTTGGCGAGGGTCAAGCCTCAACCTCGCCACGACGAGGTCGAGCCTTGCCCATGGCTAGTGAGGTTTGACCCTTGCCAGATTCGATGAGGGTGAGCCTTGCCGCCCAGCACGAGGCAGCCCTTGCAGCCTCTGGTGAGGGCTTGAGCCTTGCCAGTCGCTAGAGGCCGGCGGGGTTTGGTGCCGCCTTTGGCCGATCGCCAAAGTCCGGCGACCGGCTTGAGAAAGGAGGAGGAAAAAGAAAAAGAAAAGAAAAGAAAAGAATAAAATAATTAAAATATTATTAAAAATTGTCAATGTTAGCACCGATCGTGCCATATTGGCCAACCGGCACTTAGTTAGTAAAATCCGGCCAAAATTAGCCATAAAGGACTAAATTGGCGCAAAGTGAAACTGTTTACGACTAAATTGGCATCAATAAAATGTTTAGGACTAAATTAGCACAAATGTAAAAGGTTTAGGACTTTTTGGACACTTTTCCCTAAGTAACTCTTATATAGATACATCATGTCTTATCAACTATTCGATTAATATGAAGAGGACTTGGGACATAACAACAAACAAGCTGTTGATCAACTTTATTGTCACCAACGAGATTTAATAGTCATCAACAGTTTCACGAATTTACTGGCACGAACACAGAGTTCCTAGTTTTTAACCCATGAAACGCAAGAATCATCCATATTCAATTCGCTGGGAAGTTTCTCATCAGCATCGGTCATGGCTGCTATCGAGTGAAACGTCTGCTACAGCCAGGAGGTTATGGCCTCGTTTGGTTTAGCATTCCCAAGGGGCTTTCAGCCCCGAAAGCCCCTTGGGAAAAATTTTAGCCGTTTGGTTCAAAGATTTGAGGTATCCTTGCCAAATGCTAGCATTTGGAATGCTGAAGAGGGGTTTAATGAATTTTTTTTCTTCCAATATTGCCCTCACTGATAATTGCGTTTTCCTGTTTTACCCTAAAAAACTACTGTTCATCGTCTTCCTCGTTAGACTTGTTTCTTCAAGAGTGAAGCTTAGCCGGCGAAGCTCAGCCGGCCAGATTTGGTCGCCCACGCACGCCATCGCCACACGGCGCCGTTGCCACACACCACCGTCGTGTGGGTCGCGGCCGCAGTGGCATCGCTTGGGTCGCGACCTCGGCGGCGTCGCCCGGGTCGCGCGACCCATGCGACGGTGTGTGGGCGATATGCGACGGGCTGAGTGATCGCCCACGCACCGCCGTCGCGTGGGTTGTGGCCTCGGCGGCGTCGCTTGGGTCGTTGCCTCAAGTGACGTCGCTTGGGTCGCGCGACCCAGGCGGCGTTGCCTGAGGCTGCGACCCACGCAACGGCGGTGCGTGGGTCGCGCGACCCGCCGCCTCCCCACCACCACCGCCACCAGCCGCCTCCCCCACCAGCTCCTGCCTCCCAATCGTTCCCCTCTCGCTTCAACTTCTCCTCCTCCTTTTTTCTTTTCTTTTTTTTTTTTTTTCTTTTCACCTCAAAGCTATTTTGTAAAATACACCAAAATAAGAGTACCCAAACACTTCAACATTCACCAAATACCCATTCTTCTAAAGATACTTGGGGAAATGCAAAGCCATTTTCCCAAAGTTGAACCAAACGGGTCCTATGTCCTTTAATTTTTGAACTCACAAAATAGATTTTGCAGGAGGCGGTTCCATTATCTACTTTGGTCCCTTCAACCTCCTGTAATCCCATTACATTCGCATTTCCGTAGAGACTTATGCTGTTCAAGTCACTAGACTTCAGGTTACATCGGAGTTACGAGAACCAACAGTTATCCCCTATTCGTCAGGAAAAGAACAGGAAAAGAATGGGGCTCATTGATAGAGAAAAGTGTGAAGAATCCTTTAGACAAGACCCGTTTAGATGGCGGTGAAATGAGAATATCGAAGAGGGAGCAAAGAAACTTCACTCTTTTGCTCTAACAGACTCAGCTTTCTTGGGTGAGCAGATTAAGGGGGCGCATGATAAAATTTCTACTATAGAAATTAATTTTTGAGCAAAAAAATGCATTTGATAACGATTTAAAATTTTTATTTTTTGAACAAAAATTCTTTTAATAACAGAATAAATTTCTATTTCTAGGGGAGGCAATGCCCGGCCTCCGGTGGTTGGCATCCAAAGATCCGGTGGCGGGTGCCGGCAAGCGGCCCGCAAGCGTCTCATGGGCAATGGGTGGGTGACAGGTAGGAGTGAACCCCGGACCGATCTTGGACCGGCCCAACCTTGCCGATTCTGGTCTGGTTCTCAGGGAGACTGGGTCGATCCTTGGTCCTAGGATTCCTGGACTAACACTGTGCGGGTTGGTCCTCGGTCCTGAGAATTTAGGGTCCGTCCAACCCGACCAACCCCGACTATCTATCTATATATATATATATATATATATATATATATAATATTATTTATAATTTTTTTATATAGAGAAAACCTTAAAATAAACGATGTCAACAATATTAAATAGTTATTTAGTGAGGAGTTCAAGTAATTTTACATTATTCTTTAATAACTTAGATTTTCAATGTTTTTTACGGTATCAATAGTCATAATTAACAAAGAATAAATATGTTCTTGAGAGGAGTTCTCACAGCGTCCAAAAGGACATAAACAGCTTCTTATGGCATCCTCCTTTAGTATTCATTATCTTCTGTCTTATTAGTTCTCTTAGTCTTCAATTTGCTAAAATCGAAATAAACAACTTCTCTGCTCGTCACTTGACATTCGCCTTGCTCGTTTTGGGTTACTCATGCTGCTCGCCGCTCAATACTTGCTTGGCTTGTTACTCCCTACTCGACGCTTGATGCTCACTCTGTTCGACGCTCACCCCACTCTGCCCTCACTTCTTGCCTTTCTTAGTTGACCTAGCTCGTCATCGAACCCATTAGGTCGGTTTGGTCCTCGATTGCCCTTTCAAGGAGTACAAAAAACGAAATAAAAAATTATTGGTTAATCCCGGATTGATCCTAGAACGGACTGAACCCATTGGATCAGTCTGGTCTTCAATCGCTTTTTTAAGGAGTACAAAAAATGAAATAAAAAATTATCGATTGATCTCGGGTTGATCATGGAACCAGACCGAACCTACTGGGTCGGTCCGGTCCTCGATCCCAAGCTCAATAGGGTCGGTCATCGATCCCAAAAATTGAGAACCAACATTATGCAGATTAGTTCTAGGGTTAGGGGTTGGACCGGTCCAACCCGGACCATGCTCACCCCTAGTGACATGAGATGATGAGAGTGAATGATGGGAAAAATTATATTTCTCACTTTTATTTCAAAAATAGATAAATTAAAAATTTTAGTTTCGATTCGCTCCAAATCTATTTCTAATAGAAATCTATTTTAGAAATAGAAAAATGAAATTGTGTTACCAAATGAATTTCTATTTTAAACCTGTTCCGATGAATTGAAAAATAAAAAATATATATATAAATAGAAATTTTATCATGCGCATCTTAAATCACGTAATCTGATTACCTTAGAGTTGGTGTTGAATTGAAAAATAATAAGAAATTCTGACGAACATCAATTTGATTTTTTCTTCTTAAGAATCGAAATATTCAAAGATCGCATATCAATGTTCCAGCACAAGAAACTACAGAGCATGTGCCGGGCTGAAAGACGTGCTTTCGGCCTCTCCCGACAGAGGTGAAGTTCCGCGAAGCCTGGTAGCTTCTCTTGAGATTCGCGGCTGAGTCGAGCTTTGGCCTCCCAGATCAATGTGCTGGGCTGACGTGGGTAAGTGGGTCCTAGGCTTCCAGCCGAAGACAACGCACGAAAAAAGAGAGATGGGTAAATAGAGACGAAAGATCCATTTCATTACAAAATAAAAGGATTAGCACGTGAAATCTTTTCTCTTTATATGAACATTAAATTCTGTTTAATTAATATTAACTATTTTTTTTCGTTGCTTGTTTTGGCTTTTTTAAGTTAAAAGAATTAGTTCTTAAACTTTCAAAATGTACAGATTAATAATCAATTTATAAAATCATATACTGAGTTTTGGCAGGAAAGTCAATGACCCGATTTCGTATCTAAATTTATCTGAACATACATACACTTTCATATTTTCATGTATTAGATACGTTAATCGTGTCATATTGTATAACCCAAATAATAAATCGATTTTATATTGACGGTTGATTTATGGTCGTCGATGTATATTAATATCAACAACTCCTTTGGTCATCAACAATGGCTCACATACCTAGTATCATGACCATCTGTTTCTAAACACGTATTTACTCATATCAATAGCTTGGTTAGATTTGGGTGCAAATAGGCATAATAAAGGAAGCTAATCGGAAGTCGGTAAAAAAAAGTTGATAATTAAAAAATAAACTTATGTTGGTAACCTCAAACTAGTTGATAACTTAAATAGTAAATAGTTGGTACGCCACTCTAACTAAAGTTAGTAATTTTTTTAATAGAGTCAGTAATTTTTAGTCTTTGCACAAATAGAACTTTGTAAATAACAAGAGATTATAATTTTGAATGGAAAGAAAACCAACTTCACCTCGTGCTTTGTACATTGAGAATCCCGCATCGAAGAGTGGAAGGAACCACTTTTTTTTCGTGAGTCTAGGGTTTTGCCTTTGGGAATCTCTGCATTGATTCGATTCTAAGGTTTTGTTTCTGATTTTGTTTATTCAAGTTGAAAATGTCGTGGGTTTTTTTTTTTTAATGTCGTTAGGTGACTGCGTTGGTTGGGGTAAAATAAATTTTTTGGGGTCCCTCAGGACAAGGTTTGTGTTAGGGAAAAGTACCAAAAAAGTCCTAAACCTTTTGCATTGGTACTAATTTAGTCCTAAAATTTTCACTTGACCAATTCAGTCCCAAACCTTTTGCGTTTGGTACCGATTTAGTTCATCCGGCCATTCTCTACCGGAAAAGGCTGACGTGGACTCCAAGTCAGCACCGGCCGGCGTTGCCAGCGCTGACATGGATGCCGGAGTACGAAACTACGTCGTTTTGCTTTAAACAATAAAAAAAAAAGAAAAAAAAGGACTTTTTTACACCCAAAACCAGCCTTTCGTTTACCTTGAAGATGCTTTGGGTGTAAAAAAGTCACGCCCAAACCCTATTCTGAAGACGCCCAAACTGAAGACGCTTTCCCCCAAAATTCTCAGTAACTTGCTCTAGATTCAATCTCGTTTTTCCAATTTCTTGAAGCCAAGTCGTTCTTCCACCAATCGCCTTCATTAATCAAGCCCCTTTTGGCTGAGGGCTTCATTGTCACAATCCCAGACTCGCCCATCTTTATGGGCGAAGACCTGATTCACCCACAAACCAGTTGAAACCCGACTCATCCATCACGACCCGACTAGTCTGTCACAATCCGAAGCGAACACGAGTAGACGTTGTGGTCCCGGCTTGATTGTTTTGTTGGCAGTGTTGAGCGACAACTTGACGTGGCATCCTGAAGTTAGCAGAGAACGTGAAAAGTATGTTGCCGTGCTCCCAAATTGAGTGTGTTGTCCTCTTTTTATTTTATATAATCAATTTGCCTTGATTTCTCCACGTGTGTCGTTGTTGGTTGGAAGAGAGAAATTCTTCGCATTTACTGTCAAGTACCCGTGTGTAGTAGGGAATATAACACTCAAGTCTGGCCAAATCAATTTCTAATAAAGCACGATATGAAGAGAAAGCTTCTGTATGCTCGCGTCTGGCCAAATTCTTCGCGTGTACAATCATATGGTTGCTGGATTCCTGTGTTTTTATGCACAATATGAAGAGAAAGCCTTTGTTTCCATGCACTTTTTCCTATTCTTGTACAAGCTTTTTATTACTGGAGGCATGCACAATCACAATTAAGTAATTGACTTGAGCGTACATGTATTCGGTTTCTTGATTTATTGAGGGTCTCTTTCGTGGAGTAGCCATAGATTTATCAGCTGGGGCACTTGCAAACCCCACTGTCAATTGTGTCCAAATGATGATTATTTTACCAAACAAGTAAAGGTTCATGGTGGTTTTGTCAACAAAAGAAAAATAAAGAAAGTGGGGTTCATAGTCTGGCTTTGGGTTCTAATGTTTGATAACAAAAGAGAGAGACTACAATTCCACATATTGTAAAAGTTAGTTTTATTGATCAAGTCCACACTATTCACTGTACTCTAATTTTTTGGAATCCATTAACACTTTTGCTTTGGAAGTTTTGGTTTTGAATCTTTGGATGTTTTTTTATTTTGAATTTTTAGATGTTGATCACCTCTGAATCCGAGTAGATGATCACTACTTTTTCTTCTAGAAACATGATGTATAGAGTGCTACATAGTATGGGACTTACAGGTTCTATGTGTTGCCTTGCTTATAACATAGGTTACATTTTTTTTTCCGTGTAGGGTCAAGATGAGCGAAAAATCAGCATGGCTCTGCCTTTTCCATGGTGGAACTTTATCTCGTCGCCCAATGCTTGAATACGTTGGAGGTAAGTTTGACTTGATAAAAGTTGATATTAGTTCAACAAGCTACGAAAGCTTCATTAGAGACATCGAGAATGGGGTAAATAGTACATTTGAAAAGCTTTATTTTAAGATTCCTGGAAAGTCACTAGAAGAGGGGTTGACATACATATGGAATGAGAATAGAGTAGTCGATTTAGTTTTTAGTTATTTGCATCGTGGGTTAATTGAGGTTTATGGAGAAAATTTTACGACCAATGAGGCGGTTGAGGGTGATTGTCAAGGTGTCGATGTGGGTGTGGATGAGGGTATTGGTCAGAGGGTTAGTGAGGATGCTGGTCAAAAGGTTGGTGAGGGCGCTGGCACTAGTGTTGGTTTAAGTAATGAGACCATGATTGAGCACGAGAGTGGTTTAGATCCTGATGATTTAGTTGATGAAGATGATTATATCGTGGATGATGGCGATGACGATGAGGTAGACTTCCTTGTCGATGTAAGATTCTTGACTGATAATGATGATTATGATAATGAGGAGCTTCTAGAAGCAAGGAGGAACATGACAAAGTTCCATGGGAGGGCCATAAATGATTTCATTACAGGGGAATCATCCACGGGGTTGGTGCCATCCCAAGGATTGGATGTGAATAATGTTATTGATGCTGAAGCAGGTTATGAAACAGAGTACTATGAAATGGATGGCAATGAGAGTCTGGAGTCTAATGAAGGAGAAGAAGATGATGATTTTACAAGGAGGAGAAGTAGGTTTCCAAAGCATGATCCTAATTGTGCTGTGCTCGTGTTTATTGTGTCTATGGCATTTGAAAGTAGTAGGCAATTCAAAGATGCTCTGATAAAGTATTCACTAGCTAAGCGTAGAGAGATAAAATTTGTAGAGAATGACAAGAAATTTGTCAGAGCAAAATGTGCACATGAAAATTGTCTTTGGAAGATTTCTGGATCTGTTGATAGTCGTACCGGATCATTTCATGTAAGGACTTATAATTCAGAACATACCTGTAGCATAAGTTTCAAGAATCGGAGGGTGACAAGTTTTTGGTTGGCCAAACACTATCTTCCTACCATAAGAGCAATGCCAACTATCAAGACTATTGCTTTCAAGGAGCTTATCAAGGAGCAACTGGGCTTAGATGTGAGTATAATACAATGCAAGAAGGCTAAGTTGTTGGCTTATCAAGTATTGATGGGAAACTATAAAGAGGAATATGCAAAGTTGTGGGATTATGCAGAGGAGCTTAGGGAGAGAAATGCTGGGAGTACTATTACATTGAATGTTGAAAAGTCTGCTATGCAATCTAAGGCGTTATTTGAGAGAATGTACATGTGTTTTGCTGCTTGTAAGAAAGGATTCATTGATGAATGTAGGAAAGTCGTGGGATTAGATGGTTGCTTCTTAAAAGGAATTTGTCAAGGCCAAATCTTATGTGCTGTTGGAAGAGATGCAAACGATCAGATGTTCCCAATTGCTTGGGCGGTTGTTCGAGTCGAGAGTAGCGACACCTGGACGTGGTTCTTGACAAATTTAATGTATGACCTCAACATTTCATCCTCATATGGACAAGGTTGGGTCATAATCAGTGATAAACAAAAAGTAAGTTTCTTATTTTTTTTATTTTTTATGCCATTATAGTCACGCTTGTAATATATGTTTCACATTACAATCATCTTTTGCAGGGCCTTGTACAAGCTGTGGCTTATTTGTTGCCTGCAGCTGAGCATAGAATGTGTGTGAGACACATCTATGCCAATTGGGGCAAGAAGTATAAAGGGATACAAATGCAAAGATTGTTTTGGAAGTGTGCTAAAAGTAGTTCGATGATAGAGTTTGATGAACACTTTCAAGCATTGAAGAAAATTAGTCCTACCGCATATCATGACTTAGTTCAAACAGAGCCAAAGCACTGGGGTCTAGGGCCTTTTTTACCACTGATGTAAAATATGACATCGTTGACAACAATTTATGCGAGGCATTCAATGGAAGAATTATACATGCTAGGTGTAAGTCCATTTACAATATGTTAGAGGAAATTCAAATAATAATATTGACAAGGATGCATACACAGAGGGATGCATGTGCTAGATGGAGAAAGGACTATGGTCCAAGAATTGTAAGAAAGTTAGAAGAAAATAGAGCTAGTGCGACATATTGCCAAGTGATCTGGAATGGTGAGACTGGATATGAGGTAATGGATAAGGGTGAGAAATATGTGGTGGATGTGTTTAAGAGAGATTGGTCTTGTCGAAGATGGCAGCTTACTGGCATCCCTTGTCCCCATGCCATTTCTGCTTTAAATCATAGGCAAGATGATGCATATGATTATCTTGATGAATGTTATAGGAAGGCTAAGTTTTTAGATGCATATAAAAATATGATGATGCCAATTCGAGGGCAGAAATTTTGGAAACAGACTCATAGAGAGCCACCTGAACCACTTCTAGCCAAGGTCAAACCCGGTAGACGTAAACTGAAAAGATCGAGGGAGGAAGGTGAGGTGGCAATTGGAACTAGGATGTCGAGGATCGGAATGAAAATGACATGTCAAACTTGCTTAAAAACAGGACACAACAGTTTGACATGTCCAACTAAGAAGACTGGGTCTACATCATAACAAACACGATTTTCAAGGCAAAACATTTTGGTTAGTATCTCCATTTTCATTGTGTTATGCTTGTTTTGTCAATAAAACTTTAAGCGAATATACTTTTTGTAAGTACAGAGATGTACAGGTAAAGTAACAAGTGGTAGTGGTGGCGGCCCTACCGGTGTGAATCCCACGGTCAAAGGCGCAAAAGCCAAAAGTTGCTCAAAGAGGCATAAGTGACAAGTGTGGGGGTAGATTTAGTAGTGATATGTTTTAGCTGTAACTTTTTGTGAAGATAGGTCAAATGAAGTTTTTCTTTTAATGTAACTTATTCATCGGCACACTCTCGGTTCTTGCCTTTTGAAGACACAAGATGCCCATGTTGCACTATCTTCTAGACTTGATTGAGTTCAACTAAGACAGTAATACTTCAATTTTAGTGTCTTGTTGTCTGACACGGGGTTCATATATTTGTCCAATCGTCTCATTTCAATATACTTGTTGTAAGTTCTGGGCATGAGTTTTGCATTGGTGTTTTTTTTTTCCCTTTGTACTTCCTTAATAACCATACAGCAACTTGGATAATAATGTCCCACATGTAACAGGTTGTTTGAACCTTTAATAAGAAATTGTCTTCTTTTACTTTTTGGTAGCCATTTGGACGTAATATTGTGTGTATGTTCTTTGCTTGTTTATTATTTTTTGGTTATTTGTTCATGAAGTAGTGAGATTGTATTGCTTTTTTTCTCATATCGTACTTCATTAATCATAATAGCAGGTCATGACATCAAGAACGATATATCTTTGGTGTTGAGATTGAGAAACAAATTGCATATGACACAAGAGGGTGCAAACAACTTTCACTTTGTTCATGTTCATATTCCAACATTTGGACAAATACAAAATATATTGCAAAAATGTACAAAAATAGATTATATCACAAAATCAGCATTAATACACCCTACGGCAAGCTCAGTACATCATTCATCTTTGAATTTCCAAATAGCATGTTTCCTAGAATTACTATAAAGACCCACGACACAATCAACATAGTCTTCAATGTCGACACTTGTTTTTCTTCAACATTGCTCCGGTGAAATTTTGTTGACACACTTCTTGTTGATGGACACGTTTCTACATCAACCCAAATAAAAAAACCGCAACTTTCTCCAATTTTATATTTCGGACAGCCGTGATATCTTCTTCCTCGATTCTCCTTCGTCTTTGTTGTTTGTAAAGAACATTTGAGGCCACAATAGCAAAACATAAATGTATCGTTGTTGATTAGAGGAACCGATGTCCTCGATTGTGACGAATTCATCAATGTCTTCATCAATTGTGATGATTGTAGAGTAATTGTTATGTATGCTTTCAGAATCAACACCAGTCAGAGCATTTTTAACTTGTAAAAAAGCTGAACAACAGCACCTTAGCATATGTCTACATGGCTTAACCTCAATAGCAACAACATAACTCATTCCATCTTGAAATTAGTCTCAACAGCAAGAAATCAGGTCCTAAATGCACCTCATAATGCTGACCTAAAATTTCTGTCCCTATTAGGATGCAACAAGCTTACCAAAATAAAATGCAAATAAGAACTTCAAAAATTTGCTTCATGCTTCTAAGACAAATGCTGAACAGACTACATCAGAGCATATATATTCATGCTTGGCCAAAGCTAACATTAGAGTAATTTTTCTCCCAAATTGTATGCATGATATGGATCTCGATTTCCCAAAAACTAAGCAAATGTCAGCATCGACTACAAAGTTTAGGCAAATGGGTTTCAACTCCAATTAAGCCAACAGTTCTTGGGGGAGATCAGAATCCGCAAACACAGCATGCAAGCAACCATTCGCAAACTATGGTACCATATTTGGAACATGAAGACCCCCCTCTAAAATTAGGATTTTTCTCTGGAGAATATGTCAAAATGCTCTTCTCACAACAGAAAATCTCTATTGGCAGAAAATCTTACCTCGGCCAGCATACCCAATCTGTGATCAAGTAGCAGAATCAGTGGAACATCTATTCTTGCTTTGTCCATGGACGAACTCAATTTGGTCGGATCCTAAAGTAAAAATCCAAATTTCACATCAAAACCTTTTGCGAATTGAGGTTTGGCTCCAACACATAATTGAACAACCAGGAAATTCACTAACTTTCGAAGAAATTGCAACCCTTTGTGATTCATTTTGAAAGCAAGGAATGACTTGTATTTCGAAGGTTAAACCCCAAATTTGAGAAACCCTAATTGACTTAGAACAAGCATTACTCAGCAATTTCAGCAAGTGGAACAAGCAAAGTTCGAAACTTTACATGGAAACGACTCAATTGACTCAAAGATTGGATCCCACCGAAGCCTCTTACCTTTTAAAAATCAACATCGACAGAGTGTTTATGGAAGGAGCAACGGTAGGGGCCATCTCGGGAGTTCTTCGAGACGCGTCGAGAACCCTTCTCGACGATTTCGCAAAGACGATTCCAGCTTCAACGGCGATCCAGACGGAATACTTGGCTTGATCAAATCTCTGAAATTTTTTCACAAAGAGAGAGAGATGGAGGCGATTGGTGGAAGAACGACTTGGCTTCAAGAAATTGGAAAGACGAGATTGAATCTAGAGCAAGTTGCTGAGAATTTTGGGGGAAAGCGTCTTCAATTTGGGCGTCTTCAGAATAGGGTTTGGGCGTGACTTTTTACACCCAAAGCGTCTTCAGGGTAAACGAAAGGCTGGTTTTGGGTGTAAAAAAGTCTTTTTTTTTTCTTTTTTTTTTATTGTTTAAAGCGAAATGACGTAGTTTCGCACTCTGGCATCCATGTCAGCGCCGGCAATGCCAGTCGGCGCTGACTTGGAGTCCACATCAGCCTTTTCCGGTAGAGAATGGCCGGATGAACTAAATTGGTACGAAACGCAAAAGGTTTAGGATTGAATTGGTCCAATTGAAAAGTTTAGGATTGAATTGGTACTAATGCAAAATGCTTAGGACTTTTTTGGTACTTTTCCCTTTGTGTTACGAACTCCAATACACGTGCTCACTGATCACCGGCCACTAGAGTATATGTGGGTGAGCGGGTGGGTACTGTGGATGTGAATTTGAGCATACTTTAGAAAAGATCCTTCTCAACAAGTTCGCGCTCGCCACGATAATGTTGTAGAATGCATAAGACAGATGGTGGCTTAACTCATTATTGGCGGTTTGTCTAGATGACAGTGCAATGTTAGCGTCGGATATGATCAATGAGTGCTCTGGATTTGATCAATGAGTGCTCTCAAATTAACTTATTAGATAACTAATTAAAAAAGTGAGATACATGAATTTAGTGACACAATCAAGATGGTATTACCTTTTCATTTTTGTTTTCGAGCTAGGTGACATGTGCTACCCCATATGTATAGAGTAATATTTCTCGGACATGTCGCTTTGAAATTTGGTGTTAGTTGGGGACTGAACAATCACTTCCACTTTCTCCGGTATTTTGAGACCACTTCTTCTAAGTTATCTCAACTTGCAGGGCTTAGGCCATTTCTTAATCATATCTCTGCCATTTCTCACGATCAATGCTGCAACACAATGGAAATGGAAATGGAAACCGACCCTCACTTTCCTACCATTGCTCGTTGACCCTGTTCCACACGGGGTTCTTGCAACTTCCTTGAAATGCATCATACCGCGTTTTCCATCATCCAAGTGTTATAGAGTCACTATAAAATGTGGTGTAATCTTATATGCTGTGATTCGCTTTTAGAATTTTAGTAGAAGATGAAAAGAAAAAGGGGTTATTTATAATTTTTCCTCAAACTTGGACTTTATATGACCATTGTACAAGTGATTTATTTTTGTGAGATTCCTATTTTCCCAACACTTACGTTCCAACAAAAATACTTGCATGCATAAAAATTCCCAGGTTCCGTGGGGTTAATACATTAAAAAAAAGACAAATTTTAGAGGATGGTGCCACTATAGTTGGTGGCCAACTCGCTTTGGATAAATATTTATTCACGGCTTATTTGTTGTTGATACATAAATTTTGGTTTCTCAATTAGTTGTTAAATACATAAAAAAATTTATGAATTGACTCCGATACCTAACAAAAAATCAAATATTGCATTTTGCATATTAGGCTCCGTTTGTTTAATAGAAAATGAATAATTTTAAAAACATTTAAAAAAAATGATTGCTTGTGTTGTTTGAAATAATTAGTCAGTAAAAAATACTTTCATTGTCAATGACAATTTATGTCTATACATTTTTATAGGGGATGCTGATATTTTTCGTTCATTCATTTTTGTAAGTTATTTAGACAATCATTTTTTAGAAAAAGTGTTTCAAATTATTCATTTTTTGCGAAAGAGATGTACCCTTATTTACATTTTTTTCATGCATTATTTAGACTTTGGCCAAGCCCAAAGTAAGTGGCCGAAATTTATAAATGGAAGAAGTGCCAAGGTAGAAAAATTAAATTTATTATAGTAAATTTAGGGGGATAAAGACAATATCTTAATAAAAGTTTTTCCAAGGGAATGTCTTTCACAACCATATCACGGCAAGATTGGAGAAAAGAGGAAGAAATATTGTGGCCTCGCACATTTCAGAAAACAACAAAAGAAAATAGTACATTAGGCTTCATTTGTTTAACGAAAAATAAATAATTTGAAAAATATTAATTTAAAAATAATTATTTGTATTATTTATGAAAATGAATTAATAAATTTTTTTATCATTCACATAATGTTAAGTTATAGATACATTTCAATAATGAAAATATTTTATATTAATTAATTATTTTAAGCAAAATTAGTGATTTTTTTTAGAGATTTTTTTTAAATTACTTATTTTTACGAAACGAACGAAGTCGGAAAAGATCAGACCCAATCTAGTTGCTCGGTCAACGACGCAGAATATCTGAAGCAAATTCTGGGAGCTTTCCGTGAGGTTTGAGAGGGAAAGGAATATTGATATAATATATATTTATATTAAAACAGGAAAAGTGAGATTGATTGCTCAAAAAAAAAAAAAAGGAAAAGTAAAAGAGAAACACTATAGAAAGAGATAGGAGCACTGGGACGGCAGCTTCTGCACAACCCTCAGACACGCAACACTTAGAAACGACGAGAAAGTATTAGGTAGGTGAAACACTCCACTCCACGTAGGCGAAATGAAAAATTATATAAAAGTCGACATGTGTCGTCCACGTGAAAACCATACAAAATGTGAGAAAAAAACTAATTAAAGTGATGTTATCAAATTTGGAGGGACACTATTGAAAATTATTTTAAAAAAAAGACATAATAGATTTTCTTCACAATATAGTGGGGGCAATTGCCTCTAACTTTGCCAATGTAGGTCCACCTTCGGAGAAATGGATGTTGCTTACTCAATTATATAAACCATCTTAAGTGGTTCTACTATAGTGCAAGGCATTGTTTCTTGAATAGGTGGTATAATGTTATGGTATACTATAAGATCGTATGGATTAATTATACACTTTTTTTCCTAGGCGACTAGGACTATGTAATGCTTGTGATCGCATCGATACTTGAGTTCTATGTGACCATTGGAAGTCAGAGTTGATGGCTTTGAATATCAAGTAATTACATGAGATTTTCATGTTTTTACGGTTCAAAATAATCATATAGATGTGTGCTGAAGAGTTGTTCAAGCCAAAGAGAAAGATTGATTTGGGAGATTGGATTAAATGCAACGGTCTTCAAAGATGTGTCCGCTTTCGAGTTGTGGTGGTCAATTACGTTGTCTTCTTACCAATACTATTGACAAGTACATTGATCAAACTTACCAATATTATTTACTCTCCTTTTTTATTTTCCCATCCCTCTTTCCTCTATTTTGCTATGTTATGTATATGTCATGTATGGATTCGAAATTATTAAAAGAACAGTTGATTCTTGATGTGAAAGAAAAATTGATTTGGAGTTATGAGGCATTACATCATCAACAATGATAAATATTTCTTGATATTACTTGCTTTCTAGCTGGAGAAAATAAGAGTTATGTAGATTACATGTCGGATGACTGCGGATTTTTTCTGGATGAGGGGATTGAAGTGCTTTTGATGTCCTTAGTGAAAATTGGAGAAAACAATCAACTATGGATGCATGATCAGCTCAAAGACCTGGGCAAGAGCATTGTATACTAAGAAAATTGTAAAGATCCAAGAAATGTTTCACGGTTGTGGAATCATGAAGAAGCTCTTGATATGATCAAGAGAAAGAAGGTACAAGTTAAATTGCACCCTCCTTTGCTTTGTTCATTCAGAAATCTTCCTTGGATTGTGTTCCCTTCATTTCAAACATTATTTGGAACTCGCATTTAACTGACTCTTTACTTATTTTAGGGAAACGCATTGTTTTGACATCAGATGAATTTATGAAGATGCTAAGTATTAGATTTCTTAAAATGGTCCGTGGGAACCTCTCTGGAGACTTTGAGGATATCTTTTCAGAATTTAGATGGCTTTCTTGGAAGTATGGTCCTTCAATGCTGAGTGTGACCAACTTATGCCTAAAAACCCTAGTCATACTCGACCTATCAAGAAGCCGAATAGACGAACTTTGGGGTGGTTGGACTCATCTTAAGGTATGTACAAATAATTAAGTATAACATGTTATATTTTCTTTCAATTACACAAGGTCTTGTGTCTCATGGGCTTGCAGACTGTTATTTTATTGCTTTTTTTCCAATTGAATTTTGTTTCCTTAATTCAAACAAATCTTGGTCTTGAAGAATGCCTACAACACCAACCCTCATTCCATAGGTTTGAAACACAACCGTTGACCTTTCACTAGAAGTATGGCGAATCAAACAATGCCTTTGATATATGTCAAAGATGTGAGTGGAGACATAATGCTACTTGTATATCCCCGTTGTACACTTTGGTCGACGGAAAGAATGTCTCCCTCGTTCACTTTTATCTCATTCTTTCGATATAGTATTCATAGATAGTAGGTTGTGGAGATGGAGAGAATGTGGCATGTGTAGATTTTTCAAGATTGTTTTATCGAATCAAACAATTAGCTTACCAGAAAACAAAAGAGATGTTAATATCTGGTTGTTTGTCATTAATCTGCATTCCATATATAGTTTTATATTGCTAATATGTTCCTGCTATTTTATCATATAGGCAAATCTTTTCCTGATGAGTTTCTTCGATTCAAATTGATTGTAGCTGCATGAGTAAAGGGTATTGTTAATGGGTACATTTTATGTTACTCGCAACTAAATTTTGGGTACCACAATTAATAAATGAAATGATTTGTAGATATTCATGCATATTTCGTAATTTCTATAATTTATAAGAATGTTAAATTATCTAATGAAATATGTCATCGTTAAATATCTGTTGACTTATGTTACTTTTTAAAGAATATTATATAAACATTCACATTGTTTTGAGTTCCCTAATTATGAGAATAAGTTGTCATTAATAGATACTCTAATTGAGTGAAATTTAAGTAGTGACTAAGACTATCTATACTATACATAGATGCACTACAGAAGAAAAACCAAACAACAGAGAGAAATTAGCAAAATAGGAAAAAATGGAGAGTCGAATTGAACATGCAAACTGATTTATCTAGTACGTCAATACTAATATTTTACTCTTCCAAAGGTTATGTGGAAGCTAACACCAGTCATATCTTAATGAATGAAACAAAATATAGAATAAAAATAAAACAGTAAACTGCAACTATAGATTAGTTGATCGTCAGAAGCCAAGTACGATTATTTTCTACATTAAAATTTTTCTTATGATATATTTACATAGGAAAAGCCAGTCATGAGTACTAGTGTCGGGTATAAAATCGGTAATTCGATGATGAAGTTGAAAAGAGATGTTATAATTTATAGATGTGGTGATTAAGTTCTTTTGTCTTTTTATTATTTGATACATGGTACTTTCAAAATAGATCTATTTTCTTTTATTTGTTACTGGGAACATTATTGTAAGAAATTAAAAAAAAGTGAGACAGTGATTTTGGCTTAAATTATAGAGGAATGCATATATACAGCGCATTTGTAAAGTTACTTTGGTGGAATGCTTCTTTAGTCGATATAATTGTTAAAGTCCTGCAAAACTTCTATAAATCAAAGTTTTTAAATATACAAAATCATTTTACAGGTAGCTACAAGATTGAAGGTCCTTAATCCGTCAAAGTGCCCTAGGTTAAAGAGAACTCCTGACCTCTCTGTATATTTACCCTTAGAAGTATTAATTCTAGAGGAGTATAGTAACTTGCTATCAATCGATCAATCTATTGGTCATTTGAGATGTCTGAAACACTTGAATTTAAATAGTTGCACTCGTCTCCAAGTGTTTCCTATAGAATTAGGTTCTCTGAAAGTTTTGACTGAGCTACTAATATGTAACTATGCTTTCTATGGAAGCACTAGTCAGGTCCCAAGCTCAATGGAGCACTCATAAATCTCAAGTGCTTGGCCATTTGTGGAGTTCCCAAGCTAACGACGCTTCCCAACTCTATTGGAATGCTGCAATCTTTAATTGAGTTGGATATCTCAAGCACAAGCATTAGAGAGTAGCCATATACTATTGTCAATCTAAAGAGCTTGGAAGTATTAAAGATGAACTAAAGTCGTATGCAAAAGTTACCAGTGACAATGGGGATGTTGGAGAAACTTGAATAGATCTATGGAAAGAATTGCTCGCGGCTAGAGATGATTCTTGGTGATATCCCGAGACTACCTTTCTTGAAGATTTTGAAATTAAAAAAAAAAAAAAAAAAAAAAACTCGAGTGCAGAATGTACCATAGCTTCCTTAGAGTTTAGTAAGTCTATGTTTGTCCTCAACAGCCATGAAAAAAGCTCCAAAAATCACTAACCGTATGAGTTTAAGGAATATGGAATTATGTTTTACCAACTCAACCTCCATCGAAGCTTTTCCAAAAGCGAGAACTTACAGCCCGTGTTGTATGTTGGAACTTGCAAGTTTCATCGGCATAAGCTCATTTTGGGTCACCTTTGCTGTCTAAAAGAACTTCAACTCATCGACTGCGTCAAGTTGTGCCACCTCGGATGACTTCTAGTTTGAGGAAACTTGAAGTTCACAGTTGCAACCTTCTTGAAGTTGTTGACCTTTGCAACTTGGAGAATCTGCAACTCTCGTTGATTGATACTTGTCTGAAATTGGTTGAAATTCAGGGTCTTGATAGACTGGAATTGCTAGAAAGCCTTCTGATTAGACGGTGCAGTTCCTTACGAAGGTTACCTGATCTATCCACGTTGAAGAAGCTGAAGAAAGATTGGTGATGAGGATAAGAAGTAGCTCGAAGATGACTGAGGCATGATCTACAAAGAGGCAACAAAAATGTGAAGTTATAAATATTTTTGAGTTTCTTGACAGGCGCTTCAATGAAATCCCAATTACAATAAGTTTTAGACAATATCTTCTCGCTCATTCAATCTCCTAGACGAGGAAGACCTATAAGTATCATTAAGCTCTTGATCTCTACAGATCTAGCTTACTTTTTGCAATAAAGTAATGATCTATGAATATAGTGATCAATGGAGCAGAATTTCTAATGATTCAAGAACAACCTACTTAACTGCTTTTGCCGGTGTGGGAGTGTACTAGTGTAAGTAATTGGGAAATTACTAAAAAAGTTCTAAATATTTTGTAATTGTGCCAATTTAACCCAAAACTTAGTTTTTTTGCCAATTAAGTCTTAAACATTTTACAATTGTGTCAATTCAGTCATTCCGACCAAAATGGCTGGGTGGCACCGATATGGCCACTGACCGATGCCGGCAACAATTTTTTCAATAATATATTATTTTTTTGAATTATTTTATTAAATTTTCAAACTATTTTTCATTCCCCCTCTTTTTTTTCTCCTCCCTACTCCTTCCTCCTTCTTCCTTTGGCTCCGACAACCGGCCGTAGGGGAGAGCCGGGCCGATCACCGACCGAGGCGCTTGGGCAAGGTGATCTCGCCAAATTCCGGGCAGGGCTCGCGCCGCTAGACCCGACGACCGTGAGGCCCCTCTCGCCGGTGGCTGGGCGAGCTCGCCCTCACTGATGAGGGGCCGCCTAGCCACCAGTGAGGGGTCGCCCAACCATTGGCAGGGGCTCAGTTTGCCAGATTTGACCGGGGTGACCAGCGACGGTGAGGCCCGCCTCGCCAGATTTGGCAAGGGATCGCCTTGCTAGTGGCTAGGCGAGCTTGCCCTCGCCCAACGATGACAAGACGAGTCCTCGCCCAACGATGGCAAGGTGAGCCCTCGCCAAATCCGATGGGGCTCACCCATCGGTGGCCGGGCGAGCTCGCCCTTGCCCAGCAACGATGAGGCGAGCTCGCCTGGCTACCTTAGTCTGACGATTGGTCAGTCCTCTCCTCTGGTCAGTCGCCAGAGCCATAGGAAGAAGGAGGGAGGAGGAGGGAGGAGGAAAGACGGAAAAAAAAAGGAAAAAGAGGAAAATATTAATAAAATTAATAAAATAATTTGAAAAAAATAAAATACTATAAAAAACTGTCACCAAGACCGATCGACAACCATGTCAGCGCCGGCCGGCCAATCTTGGTCGGAATGAGTGAACTGACACAATTATTAAAGATTCAGGACATAATTTGCCAAAAAAATAAGTTTATAAATGAAATTGTACAATTACAAAAGGTTTAGGCTTTTTTTGGTAATTTTCCCGTAAGTAATTTGTTCAACCATGAATGGGTCAATTTTCTTAATAATAGGGAGTTGGTAGGAGTTATACTCGCGTACCTGTATACACGCCCAATTAAGTATGAATAAATTAAGAGTAGATATTGTTGTCCCACGTGGTAGAATCTAATAATTTTTCTTTGTTGTTATATATTACACGAGTAAGCAATTTGTCGTTCTTTCACAACCACAAGAGATTAATGATCTTGAACGTATAATTTGGTTTTGGTACAGTAATAGGCTCCAAGGGTTAATTTTCGCTTATAACGTATGAACGTATTACTCTTCTCATTGAATTTATACATTTGTTTGTTAACTTGTTTATGTAATCAACCCTTTCGCATTAATCTCTTCATGAAATTATGTGGAGATCGGCCATTTGGCTTTGAATAATATTTTTGACTTGAAAATACTTCTTAATTTTCATTTTCCGTTTTCATATAATTATGTGGAGATAGGCCATTTGCGTAACTCGTCATGTCTATCCTACCTGCTTCAACATCATGCCACCGAGCTCATGACCGTCACAAGCCGCGGTTGCTCTTCATCGTGGCTAATGGCCGCCCAACGCGACGTCGCAACCAGTCCGAGATTGCACTGCTGCTACCGTCGCCGCCACCAACCCTGTGAGTGTCCCTCTCTCTTCTCCCCCTATCCATCTCTATCTCTCCCAAGAACCTGTCAAGATCAAGCCGGTGAAAACGAGGCCAGATCTGGCTCTATAGCTTGCGGCCTGTTATTGTCGATGGAGCGCCTATTTGTCCCGGTAGGGAGTGGGGGCGAGTGTGCTCGTGCTTCCGTGACTATGGCAGCAAGGCAGCAGCGGCAGTGGCGAGGTTGTGTCGCCGTGGCGAGGACGCGGCTAGGGAGAGGAGAGGAGAGGAACAAGGAAAATGGATTACATTTGATGTGTGTGCTATTATTCCCCACGAATCTTCGATGACCAATAGAAATGTGCCGCGTGTCCAGGCTATTGCGCCAGCGCTGCACTCGGCGTTGGCATAATTCACAAAAATTTAAAAGCGTAATTTGGCATTTGGCTTTTTATTACGTTTGTTTGACATGCGATGCCAAGGAAACAGTAAAATTCATCTGAAATAAAAAAAATAAAAAATTGAAGTTTTTCTGAAGTTAGGTTGCCGTTTTTAACTTCTTGTACAAATAGATCCACTTCCGACTGCTTTTGCAACTGGAAAAGGAGAAAGAAATGAACTTGAAAGTAGAAAATGTGTGTTCGAGAAGTATTATGTATCTAGATAAATATATGATACCATGTCTTCTCTAAGAGTTAGCATCTAATTTAAAAGGGATTTGATCATTTTCTTTGCACTCATTATGCTATCTGCTTAATACCTTTTTGTTCCTCTCCCTGCCCTCTCTCCATATTTATTCTACTTGAACTCCTTTTTATTAAAGTAATTTCCCACATTAATACTAACACAACAATTTTCGTTAGTGTGCAATTATGTTTACTAAAATAAAGATATATAAATGACGTGTACTTGGATTATAGTGAAGAAAGAGATCAAAAATCAAGTTAGCTATGTCATTAATAAGTTGCTATAAAATTATTGATGTTATGTTAACACCACAGTCTAACTGCAAATATGATAACATGAAGGGTGCTTTATACACAAATTTTTGTATATCATTCTTCATTATAGATTTGTGTAGCAATCCACATAGCATGGGTTGCGTATAGTATTATGTTATTTCACGGTCTTCAAATTGATATAGTATTATCATGGTTAAATGACACAAACGGTCCTTGAATTTTGATCAAATGTGTAATGTAGTCCGTAAAATTTAAATTTGCTAATTGTGCTCCATGAAGTTTAGCCCAATATTCAATGTCGTCCATGAATATTTAATTTTTTCAATGTGATTCTTGAACTTTTGGTAAATACTTAATTTAATCCATGAACTGTATGAAAATATTCAATATTGCAACATTGAATGATCATTATAGTTGAACTGATGCTCTTTTGCTAAGTCATTTGAGTTTTCCTAATTGTTTTATGTTTTCTTTTATTTCCTTTTGGCTACTCTTCATCCTACTCACCACCAGCGTCTCTCTTTGTTTCTCGTTCACAACGGTTGCCAGGGCTAAGGACGGCTGCGACAACCTCAGATTCGAGGTCGCCGAGCCCACACAACTCCACAATCGCCTGGAAATCTCTCTTTAGGTTAAACGGATGTTGTGATCGACTCCTTTTTGATTTCTGCATAGGGAGTTTTTCCCGATTTGGAGATCAAGAAAAATAGCGTTATGCGGTGAAATGATGTTGAACTTGAAGCGATGCAGAGACGCCGCGAGCTTGGTGATCAATGCGAAGGGATTAGGGTTTGGGCGTGTGAAGTGCACACGAGGTCCGAGGTGGAAGAGGATCAGGATCTCGGAGGGTCCCGAGGTGGCGGCATGGACGGCCTATTCCGCCGACTTCTGAGCTCCGTTGAAGGGGCAATGCAGTGCGAGGTTGTTGCTCGACAACTTCAACTTAATCCTCTTTCCCCAAGTATCAAAGACGAGGGGAGCAACAGCCTCACACGGTTCGATCGAAGCCTTGCTCAATGCACAGTTTATATTATGATATGATGATTCCTGTTAAGGGTTTTTGTTGAAATAAAATACACAGAAATGATACGATCTTGAAATTTACGTCTACGCGAAATTATTAGAAAAATAAATAATGAATAATAAGGACATCGATATTCATGTGGTTCGGTCTACCTACATCTACAGGGAGGCCAATAATAAATAATTCACTATAATCGGAAAATTAGAATTTACAATCGCTCACATGCTCAAGTGTTTCTCGCATATGACCATTCTTTCTACTTGAAAATGGGGGAAGTGGGAAAATCGATTCCCCCACTTTCTCAAGAGTTTGGGAATTGTGATGTTTAGTTTTAGATGTTGAATTCGACTCTCATATCCCGTAAAGAAGTATAATAAAAATTTAACAGTGAGTTGAGAGTTAGAATATGACATAAAAAAATGTGAAATTATTCAAGTCTAAAAGGATTTTCCAATTTTTTCCAACTTATAATTACAAAATCGGCAGTCCAAGTTCGCGCTTCCTTGTTTTTTTTTTTTTTGGGGTGTAATTGCGCTTCCTTGTTGTGATGTTCTTTTCTGCATTTTCTTCGGAATCGGCCGAGTAGACTCAGGGCACTCAATTCGGTTGCCGTGACTTTAGGTCAATCAATCCCAGTGGAACCCCAATTAAGATAATTTAATAATTATCTCTCGCCACTCCTCCCTAGGGGTGAGCGCAGTTCCCAAGTAGAACCAGGAACCGGAGAACCGAACCGGAGGTTCCCGATTCTTAAAGGACCGTTTCCGATTCCCGGTTCCTTTTTTTCGGGAACCGGTTGCGGAACCAGAACCGGAACTGGTTTCAAAACCGGTTTCAAACTCGCCCCCTCCCCCGCTCGCCCCCTCTCCCGTTCTACCATCTTCTTCTCCTCCTCCTCTTGACTCCAAACCAAGACGAGATTATAAAGAAACAGATGCCACTGAAACTGGCTGAACTAGAATGTGCGGAAACACAACTCAAGAATTTCTATATATGCAAACAAGAGACGTCAAAACCGATCCCCCAAAAAAGAAGAGCACGCTATTTGGAATCGTTCCTCGTTGTACCGACGGAGAAACAAAAGAGGGCTCGGCCAAATTCAGGGAAATTAAGGGCAAAAACCCAAGAAGAACCCGTGGAATTGACACTTAGAAATCCCTAAATTCCTTACTCAATCCCCTTTACTGCCTTAAGCACGTGCATTGCCGTCAGTAGTCCGAGAAAAAACGAAGGAGACAATATTATTTCCGTAGAACGGAAAAAACGGCTCTTGTCAACGGACACTGATGACGTCACATTCCGAGAAAATATAGGGTAGGAGGGGATTCCACCGTGAAATTAGTCATGTAAAAACAAAATCCAGCGTAATCAATTTTCTTGATAGCCAAAAAAAAAAAAATACTTTTCATAATTTTAAAAGCAATCATGCTTGTTTCTAATTTCAGAGCAAGAACGAGAAATTTCAGGACCTAGAGGTCCCAAATCTCTTATGTTAAAAAATAATCCGTATTTTCTTCTTCTGGGCAACGAAGTCGATTGTGATTCCTTAAAATGTATCGTTCTTTCCAATTCAGTAATAAATTGACATTTTTCAATCAACACTCTTATCGTTCTCTCCTTAGTATATTTTGCTTCATCATTTTCATTTGACTTAGTTGATAAGGCATGATGATTTAAGCTTTAGTGCACATATATTGACATATGTGGGCACAATAATTATAGTTAATCAAGTATCTCATTTCCTCTTTGGAAACTTATTGGTTTTGATTATATATATCCAGATTCTTGGCAGTTGGCACTGGTATGTTTGCTAAGATGTGGGAAATTACTGTAAAGTATGCGCGTACGTTATAGTTCAAATCTGAAAAAAAAAAAAAAAAGAACCTGTTGGAACTTGGAACCGACTCTAGGTTCCAGGTTCTTGGTTCTGATCCAGGTTCCAAAAAATTTTGGAATTTGTATCTGATAGTAGGTTTTAGGTTTTAGACGAAACTGAACCGGAACCTAAAACCGCTCACCCCTGCTCCTCCCCACGTCTGTCCTTCCTTTGCAGTAAATTTCCAAGAACTTGCCTTCAGGACTCGATTCATCTCCTCAGGACTCGATCCAAACCCCAACACACGCCCCAGTCAAGCCAAGCACATCATCATAAATGCATCGCGGTCGTACACATTGACGGAAACGACAAAGAAAAATAATAAGTTAAAAAAGAAAAGATAAAGAGTATCTCAAGCAAATTGTGGGAGCTTTCCGTTAGGTTTGAGAGGTAAAGGAATATTGAGACTAATATATGATTATCTTAAAACAAGAAAGGGGAGATCAATATTCAATACTTCACAAAAAGAAAAAAAAAAAAAAACACTAGAAAAGGACATACTGAGGGGGAGATTGCTTTGTCCTCGTTCGCCGGTGGGGTTTAATTTCTCGGCGTTGTTGCTGCTGTCGTTCGGTGGTCTCTGGTTTACTTTCTCGTCGAAATTCTCGAGACCTTCTTTGCAGGTGTTCATCTTGGGCTCCTGTACTTCTGCGAACGCCACTGCCGCCGCCCCTCATCAGTCACCGCGCTCGCTGCCGGCTTGCCCATCGTTGCGCCTCTACCTCGCTTGCTGGCACGCTTTGTCGCGTTCAGTACGTCCTGCTGCAGCCGCGGCAGCAGCTTTGCCGACTTATTCTAACACACCACAGCAGCAGTCCCTGGCGTTTTCCGGTGATTCCGGGCCGCATCCCGGCTCCACTTGACGCCACGCTAGCTGTTTTGTTTCCTCCGCTACGCTTGATTTCCTTTCGCAGGTTGCCCAGAGTAGGCTAGCAATGATGGAACCCACACCGTCGCCGCCAAGATGAGTCCGACCAACAAACCTTCACGGTTGCATCTTTTGTTCTAGCGAACCTGTCTGCAATTTGCTGTGTCCTTGCTGAATCGCCAGCGTTGCTGCTTTGTTCCTGACGTTCCTCCTCACCGATCGCCATAAAGCTCCCTGTCGCCGGTCCCGATTCTTGGAAACAAATACTTCCATCTAGGTAATTTCTCAAACCAATTTGATTTGATTATTCGTTGCCTAATTTGCAATTATTGAATACCTAATTTGATATTATTCGATAATAATCTCGATTTGTTTGAAATTTTTAGGCATTTTCATTTTAGGAAATTCTCTATTTTGAACGGTGTGTATAGTTGATGAATCGATATCTAGTCACCAATCCAGCTTTTTTAGGTTGTATTTTTCTTGTTGCTTTTGACAAAAAATAGTACAATAAAGTAACTCCGAAAGAGGAGCACTTTGTTCATGACCATAACGATCAGGCCATCAAAGCATCCAAGAATAATAGTAGGTTTGCTTCCCTTAACATTAACTAGACATATTACTTTACAATAAATTAGAAAAAAACATAACTTAATCATCACATTTGATTTAATATAACGTTTCTAGAGCAATGCACTAACGTCAACCTGCCTTTTTAATTTTAGATTTACTTAGACTTGACTCTGGTGGGCCCCAGGCCAGCCTTGGAAATCGAAATTTCACAGAACTTAACTAATAATATAAACTTGCTCGAAATGCACCATACTGAATTTCCCACCCACCAGACAACTGGTGGGGCTTAGGCCATTTCTTAATCCTTCAATCATATATCTGCAATTTCTCTCGATCAATGTTGCGACAGGACGGGAATGGAAACTGATACTTGCTTACCTAGGGTGCGTTTGTTTGTGTTTTTTTTTTTGTTCCAGGAACAAAATAAAAAAACTATTTCTGCTCCTAACAGCTTTTTGAACAAAAGAACGCGTTTGGTAAACTTATTCCTGAAATAAAAATGAACAGAAACATGTTTGGTAAATTTGTGTTCTTTTTTTTGTTTATTTTAATTTTTTAATATTTTTATTTTATTTTTTATTTATTTATTTCTTTTTTCTTTTTTTTTTTTTTTTCTTCTTTTGGCCGGTCGCCGGCCTCGGCCATGGCCGGCGACCGGCCGACGAGGGCCGGCGGCCTCGCCCACCACGGCGAGGCTCGCCGGCCGCCGGCGAGGCCGAGCCTCGCCGTGGTTGGGCGAGGCTCGGCCGCCTTGGTCGGGGCGAGCTCTGGCTCGCCCGATCCGGCGAGGCCGAGCTCGCCCGCCCATCGGCGAGGCCGACCGCCCGGCGGTGGCCCGGCGAGGCCAACCTCGCCGGTGGCCGGGCGAGCTCGGCCTCGCCGGATCCGGGCGAGCCCGAGCTCGCCCGCCTCGCCCGGCCTTAAGGCTCGGCGAGCTCGCTCGCCAGATCCGGCGAGGCCGAGCTCGCCCAGCCAAGGCGAGGCCGAGCCGCGCCAGGGCCGGCGACGCTCCGGCGAGGTCGCCGGCCATGGCCGAGGCCGGTGACCGGCCAAAGAAAAAAGAAGAAGAAAAGAAGAAGAAGAAGAAGAAGAAGAAGAGAAAAGAGTGGAGAGAGAAAATTTATTCCCAAAAGTTGTTCCAGAAACAAGAAACAACTTTTTTTGTTTCTTGTTTATGTTATTTTTTTGTTCCCGAACAAAAAATAGATTTGGAACAAAAACGCAAACAAACGCGTTTCTGTTTTTTTTTGTTCCGGGAACAAAAAAACAGAATTTTTGTTCAAAAACAGAAACAAGGAACACAAACAAACAGGCCCCTACCTGCCCATCGCTCATTGACTCCTGTTAAAGCATGTCAAATCTATTGTGATTTGCTTTCGAAATCTTAGCAGACGCAGCTGAGATGAAAAGAAAAAGGAGCTCTTCTCCGGAAACTGGATCCACAAGTCATGGCTCATTAGGAACTCAGTTCGAGGTGTTTTTGAGTTTTCGAGGACCAGATACTCGTGCTAATTTCACAGATACCCTCTATTATGCTTTATTAGATAAGGGTATTAGTGTTTTCATAGATAAGCAGGGGATTGAGGTTGGTGAAGAGATCGGTCCCAAGATTTTCCAAGCCATCGATGACTCGCAAATCTGCATTCCCATCTTCTCCAAAGGCTATGCCTCTAGTAGTTGGTGCATGCGCGAGCTGGAACACATGATGCAGCGTAGGAAAAACAACGAACTGGAGGTTTTGCCCATTTTCTATGACCTGGAACCCTCCGATGTGAAGCTTGAATCCAAAGTGTATGTGGATGCACTAACTCTGCATAAAGAAAAACGTGGGGCCGAGATAGTGCAGCGTTGGGCGAAGGCGCTCGAGGAAGTTACCGGAATCAAGGGTTGGGACACCAAGAACACAGGGTATGTTAACTCCCTAAACTCCATCTTCCCCTTTCTCTATGTTTCTTTTGCTTGAAGGCGGATTATGATTTGAAGAGCACAATTCTTTCTTAGTTCTGGACCAAAAATTGTGATGGATATCGCATTGAATTCTACACTCCATTGTCTCGAGACTCAGGGATTACCTATCATCCTAGATTGAACAAAACTAGAATGAATCATGTATTTATTCTTTTGTTTGCTGGGTCCAACGTCAATTTCGTAACTTCATGTTATTGTTTCATCTCGCCAGTGAAAAAGTTTGCCACCAATCTTATAATTCAATTGATAGTGTTTTTTTCCCTGACACAGCCACGGAGAACTTGCACATTTGATTGCTCGGAAAATGTCAGTTAAGCTTAAGGCATCTTGGGTGCATATATATGATCATTTAGTTGGCATGGACGAATCAATGAATGAAGTAGTAGATTTGGGGAATGGGTGGAATAGGCAAGACAACGCTTGCCAAGGTTGTCTATGACAAACTATCTACTAATTTTGACAGTTGTACCTTCATTTTAGATATCCGAGAAGCATCACAAGGTTCTGGTCTATTAAATGTGCAGAGGCGATTAGTCTTTGATATCATTGGTGATCTAGGATTTAAACTTTCTAGCATTGATCATGCGAAGAATGAGATCAAAAATCGATTTTGCAAAAAGAAAGTTCTTATTTTTCTTGATGATGTAGATCATGAGAACCAACTTATGGCATTGGCAGCAAATAAAGATTGGTTTGGTTCGGGAAGTAGGATAGTTGTTACAACAAGAGACAGAAGTGTTTTGTGTAAATTCGAAGATCAATTTGAACATTGTTTGATTTATGAAGTTAAGGAACTCAACAATCTCACAGCTCTTCAACTATTTAGCAAGCATGCCTTTAGAAGCAACTCTCCTCCAAATGCATTCTTGAGTCTATCTGAGACAATTATTGCAAAAACCGGAGGGCTTCCTTTGGCTATGGAAGTTATTGGCTCATTTTTATGTGGAAAAAAAAATAAAGCAGTGTGGCAAGATACATTGAAAAAGATGGAATATTCTCAACACAGGGACGTGAAGGACAAGTTAATGTTGAGTTATGAGGCATTAGATCATCATCAACGACAGATATTTCTTGATATTGCTTGTTTTCTAGCTGGACAAGATAAGAGCTATCCATATTACATGTGGGATGACTGTGAATTTTTTCCGAGCGAAGGGATAGATGTTCTGCTTTTAAGGTCCTTAGTGAAGATTGAAGGAAACAATCTACTGTGGATGCATGATCAGCTTAAGGACTTAGGCAGGAGTATTGTGTACGAAGAAAATTGCAAAGACCCAAGAAAGGGTTATCGGATGTGGTTGGATTCGAGGTTCGATTCGAAAGGTCCTCATATTGCCCAGCAAAAGAAGGTATGAGTCTTAGTGCACCCTCGTCTACTTTTTTCATTGCAAAAATCTTTCTCGGATTGTTGTCCCTTTAATTCAAGCGCAATTTGGAACTCCTGACATTGAACCAACTCTTTCCTTAATTTAGGGAACCGACACTGCAGCATTCTATACGGAATACTTTGATTTGACATCAGAAGACTTTATCAAAGTGCCAAATGTTAGATTTCTCAGTATGATTAGTCAGACGCTCTCGGGAGACTTTGGGGATCTCTTTGCAGAATTGAGATGGCTTGCTTGGTATAATTGTCCAAGAGAAATGCAGGCAACCAACTTTTGCCCAAAAAATCTAATCATCCTTGACCTACAAAATGGAAGAATAGATGAACACTGGGGTGGTTGGACTCAGCTCAAGGTGTGTGTGCGCAAATAATTTGAGATAACATGTTGTATTTTCTTTGGTTGTAGATTGTCATCCTTGATCTTTTTTTTTTTTTTTTAATTGAAGTCTATTGGCTTAATTCATTGAACAAATCTTGGTCTTGAAGAAGGCTTACTACACCAATCCCCCATCGCATAGGTTTGAAACTTATTAACTTAACTATTGTGTTTTCACCATAAGAACATCAAATCAAACAATTACTTTACATTTTATATCATAGATGTGATTGAACAGATATGCTACTTATATATCCCCATTGAAGACACTTTTGTCAACGGAAAGATTGTTACCCTTAACCACTTTTATTCGTTGGTTCAATATTGTGTTCATAGATATTTTGTTGTGTTAATCGAGATAATTTTTATGTAGATTTTTCAAGATTGCACTTTTCATTTTTACCTAATCAAACAATTAACTTACTGAAAAAAGAAAAAGATGTTATGATTTGGTTGATGATCATCAATGTGCATCGCATTTTATAGCTTAACATTGATTTTTTTTTTTTTTACCATTTATGCCAATTCTTCCTTTGATGGCTTTCTTCAATTCAAATTGATTGTAGTTGCATGATTAAAGGGCATTGTAATTTGTACATTCTATGTTACTAGTCACTACTTTTTTGTGTTGCACAATAAATAAAGGAAATGACTTGATTAGATATTCATACATATTTCGTGATATTTGTAATTTGTAGGATTGTTAGATCATCTAATGAAATAAATGTCATAGCTTAATATTTGTTAACTTCATTACTTTTTAAAGAACAATTTATAAACAGTCATGCTATTTTGAGTTCCCTAATCACGCCAACTAGTTGTCACGATAGATGTTTGAATTTAGGTGAAATATAAGTAGAGACTACCTATGCTATACAAGGATGCAATGCCGAAGAAAAACCAAACAATAGAGAGAAATTAGCAACATAATAAGAATTGGCTAGTAAAATTGAACATGCAAACTGATTA
Source organism: Eucalyptus tenuipes (assembly GCA_014182365.1). NCBI lineage: Eukaryota > Viridiplantae > Streptophyta > Magnoliopsida > Myrtales > Myrtaceae > Eucalyptus > Eucalyptus tenuipes. Next base: position 17,844,502 of record CM024539.1, on the reverse strand, counting down.
TTTAGAACGTCAATACTATTAAATGACTAGTATAATCTTCAAAAGGTTTAATAAATGAAGCAAAAAAAAAAAAAAAGAAGAAGTAAAGTGCAAATATAAATTAGTTAATAGTCAAAACATATGTAAGATTATTTTCTATGTTGAAATTTAGAAGATAAATTACATAGGAAAAGTTGTAAAGTTTAGAGTCGGGAAAAAATCAGTAATTTGATGATGAAGTTGGAAAGGTGTGTTATAATTTATAGGAGATGTGTTGGCTATATTCTATCTTTTTATTATTTTTTTGTCATACTTTTTTTTAGTTGATATGGGGGTAATTTGAGAATAGATCTTTCTTTTTTTTTTTTTTTTTCAATTTACTGTTGGAGACAACATTGGAAGAAATGAAAAAAGTGTGACAGAGTGATTTTGGCTTAAGTTAGGAATGCATATACAGAGTATTTATAAGGTTGCTTTGGTGGATTGCTTCTTTAGTCAATATATTAGCTTATGTCCCGCAAAACTTTGATAAATTAAACTCGTTGGATATCCATAATCATTTGACAGGTGGCTACAAGATTGAAGATCCTTAGATTGTCAGAGTGCCACAGGTTAAGCATAGCTCCTGACCTCTCTGCATTTTCATCCTTAGAAATATTAATTCTAGAGCAGTGTAGCAAGCTTACGACACTTCCCAACTCGATTGGAATGCTACAATGTTTAACTGAGTTGGATGTCTCATATACAGGCATCACAGAGTTGCCAAATACCATTGTCAATCTAAAGAGCTTGAAACTATTGAAGATTAACCACAGTCACTTGCAAAAGTTGCCCGAGGCTATTGGGATGATGGAGAAACTTGAGGAAATTTGTGGAGAGCATTGCGAGCGGCTAGAGATGATTCCTAGTGCTATTATGAGACTGCCACTCTTGAAGAATATGACATTAACATGGACTCGCGTGAAGAATGTACCAAAGCTTCCACAGAGTTTGATAAATGTATGTTTGTCCTCATCTGCTGCCGCAAAAGAAGTTCCAAAGTTCTTCGACCTGCTGAACCTTTCGAGTGTAAGAAATCTAACGTTATGTTTTGACAAAGGTGAGGATATATCCTTTGTCTGCTATAAATCAGAGCATCAACCCCACGTTTTTCACAGCTCATTGCGTGTGAAACTTCCAAGTGTTACCGGCGTAAGCTCAATTTGGGGTGGGCTTCATTGTCTAGGAGAACTTGAACTCATCTCGTGCAAGAACCTGCGCCAGATTCAACAGCTTCCCTCTGGTCTGAGGAAACTCACAATTAGGAATTGCAATCTTCTTGAAGTTGTTGACCTTTCCAACTTGGAGAATTTGTTGGATCTAAATCTATTCAACAATCGGATTTGTGATATTCAGGGGCTTGAAGATTTAGCATCGTTGCGATGCTTGGAAGTTTACAACTGCAAGTCAAGCAAGTTCAGAGGGCTTGAAAGACTGAAGAATCTACGACTCTTGCAGCTTGTGATGTGTCCCTTTCTTCAGACATTGCCCAACTTATCTAACTTCAAAAATCTTGAGGACTTAAAACTATGGTACTGTCCGGAACTGGTTGAGATTGAAGGTCTTGACAGATTGGAATCACTGCAAAGGCTTGTGATCGGATGATGCAGTTCCTTGCGAAGCTTTCCTGATCTATCCCACTTGAAGAAGCTGAAGATGAATTGAATTGATGTTGAGAAAAACTAGTAGCTCGACGAGATGCTCTCACTCTAGCACTTGAAAAAGCTTTGAGTAAATCCTGAAATTTGAGGCTCCAAGGAATTTGTCATCAAAATGTTATGGGATCAATTTCCATGATTGTTCACACCTGATTTTTAAAAATCGAAATTCAAGCAAAATCGGCCATGTAGGTATTTTTTTTTTAAATTTATTTATCAAATATATGAACAAATGAAAACAAAGGAAAATACACAAAATAAAAAAAAAAAGTAACAAAATAAAGGGGTTAATTCATCTCAACTCATTTCTCGCAATGTTTTTTCTAGAAGTTTGGCTCTGGCAGAATGGGTTCTGATCGCAAAAAAAAGGAGAGATTTCCTTCTTCGTCGCCTTGAATTCACCAGTCAAGCTCCAGAGCTGGCCACGTCGAGCTCAACGACAACCATATCAGGAAACAGGGCATCATACCTGCACACTGGATGCATAATAATCGTCTCTTGAGGAGATATTTGCGGATTCGAATCGCATTTTTTGACGTCTCTTAGCTTATTCCAGTGGCTGTCGCTAACCCCGTTGGCCATTTCACCGTCGCACTGAGTTTATCCTTTTCGACTCTGTCTTCGGATCCAAGAGTCCGAAAAGAATCTAATTCGCGTTCGATTCAACACTACCAGCTCCGATCTTCACCGAAAAAACAATCCAGAATTTCCTTGACGGATTTGGTCCCCAATCGTTGCTTAGATTCGGTTCACTGATTAGGTAAAGTGCACGCTCTGTTTCCTTCGAAAAAGGGACCTTGAATTCGCGAATTTGATTATATAAGAACTGAACTTTGTTCGAGGCTACTCTAATGATTGCGTACGTGTTTCAAGTTTTATATGATAGTTGGGTGTAGTTTAACTTAATGAGATATACATTTGGACTGCTTGCTTGGAGTGCTTGCTAGGTGTTTGAGTAATTGTCTGACTGAAGTCTGTACTTGTGTGTATGCTATTATTGTTCCTGTTATACGTACGCTAGCTTCTTTTTTGTTGCGTGTAAGTTCATATGAATCAGTTCTCCGAGTAAATCAGAAGTGTGTGAGCTCGTAAGCTTTGTGCGACTGATTGAGTTGGAGAGCTTGTTCTCGTTGGATTGAAATCATCGTTTGCTGGCTTCACACTGATTGTTCTTGTTTATGGTACAAGATCCGTTGTCGACATTGGAAAGGCCTTTGCATTTTTTCTTTTATCAGAAATCTTAATGCCAATCAAGTACACGTTCTTGTTTTATATTTTCCTTTTGCATCCTATCAAATGCAGATTTAAGATCCAAAATTAACAGAACATAAAAAATTGAGGGGTTACTTTACTTGAATTTAGACCAAATGAAGGACCAACCATTTTAATCAGGCAAAATCATCTACCAACCTATCTATATCGACCTCTATTATATTTCTTTGAAGATTTCATCAGCCATACGTCAAATTTGACAGACGGCACCACACTTTTTTTTTTTTTGGGGGCGGGGGGGGCGGAATTAGGATTGAGTAGACAATCTCTTTTTCTGGAGTTACAAGAGAAATATTATTACTAGCTCTGATACACGATATATAGAGACCAAATAGAAGTCTTCCCTTGATCATGTTATAATTGAATAAGGTGAAACTAGCTTCCTCAAAGATTGGACCCCCAAAAAAAAGAAAAAATCTCCTCAAAGAAGATAGACGAAAGAATAAAACTAAAAACACATAGATATTATATAATTTTGAGAAGTCTAAGCGTATCAAACTACAAGTACCATGATATAAATAGTTGACCATAAATAAAGACGCACTATTATTACTAAATATTCAACTTATGAGAGAATGAGTTTTAAAACGAGAATAAAGAGTTATCCAGTTCGTAGTCTAATAGAAATGTGACTTTTTAGATTTGCATGCTATCTATATTTGGTCAATATTGATGAATAAACTAATTCATAAATGTTTAAAAGTATGCATTTCTTTTTTGTTAAATAAATTTTGTCTAACCGCAATATGTGCTGTAGAATGTGCCGATGTTGGCATTACAAGAGGGCAAGTCAATTTATAAAGCTTGAATAGTTCAGATACTTGGATTAAGTTTTGCTATCTCAATATACTTCAGGAATTTTCCTACAATTATGATCTAGCTTCACCAACCGCTGAGAACGTCCTCGCACTAGAACACAGATCTATGCGAAGGCGAATACAACTCCCCTCCAAATACATGCGAGCGTACACGGTCCTCGTTGTTTGGCACAAATCACCCATCACTAGAAAGTCAAACGCTAACAACTATGGCCCTATCCAATATTGGACGCACCCGCACATGAAATGTCAGATGATCCGACTGTCCTGATCTAGTTTCACGCGACAACGACCTGCCTCACCCCGATTTGTGTCCCTTTATGCCCCTAGTCAATTTCTCATTTGACCATGGTCAAAGCTGCTCCGTGTCAATGCCACGTCATGCCAGTGACTAGTCCAAAAAGCCACTTCGTCAATGAGCCATGCTAATCGGTGGACTAAACTGGCCAGAGGCATTCATTGACCAGGTTTAATGCTATTCAGACCGTTACTCTTCCAGTTTAGTCCAATTTCTAATTTATTTTGGCCTTTATACTTCGAGGTTAGTTTTGTGTATTACTTCTTCTAGAACTTAGTGCTGGCCAAGTTGCAAGCGGCTCTCTGATACAAAAACGTGCATAAAGGATGATCCGTCGCTACGAGAAGCCATTTCATGTGCTACAATGGGTCGGGAAGGTTGCATACAAGCTGGATTTGCCACCAAAACTAAAGATATATCCGATTTTCCATGTGAGTATGCTTAAGCCTTTCCATGTAGACAAGAAAGATCCGGATCAAGGGGAGTCGCAACGGGCACCACTCAGAGCAAAACCTCATATAACTGAGAAGTCGAATGCATAATAGCGGATAGAGTCATACGGAAGTGGTACTGTGCGCCGAAGCGAGAATACTTGGTCTGATGGAAAGGTCTTCTGGAGAGCGAAGCTAGTTGGGAACCCGCGGAAGCTCTTTGGCAGTTCAAGAAGGAGATTGACGCTTTCCATTCCAAAGACGTGACGAGGACATTGCCCGAGTAGGTGGGGGAGAATGTCACGGCCCGAAAGAAGGACGATCCAAAGGGGTTCTAAACAACGGCCGTGACTCATCCTTTGGAACGGGCGACCCTCGACTATTGTCCCTGAGTCCTAGGGTTTTCTCGAGTGTTCTAGAATACTCCTAGGGGCGGGTGATATGGTAAATGTACAGTTATATAATAAATGCGGGTAGATGGTAGTTGAGGAGATACGATATCCACCTTTAGATCAAGGAGAGATCTACGGATACGGTTTGTTCTGTACTTGTATATATAGAGGTCTCATCTCTCTTATTGTATCAACTCATTCACAAGTGAAATACAAGTTCAGAGTTTCTTTCTCTAGAGTTTCTCTTTCTAAAAGATCCTTGTGAGTCGAGTGTGAAAAAGGCTGCTTGGGAGAAATCTTAAGGCCGCACGGGTTAGGGAACGCTAGATCGATTGACCCGCGACACAAGTTTCTTTCTGTTGAACAAGGTAGAGCTTTGATTATAAATGGTTTCATCGTAGAAGCAATTCGTTCTACCAATATAAGTGGGAAACTTTCCTAGTCATCTTGAAACCCTCAAAAGGATTCTTCTTTGTTCCAACCTTTTCTGATTCTACTTAGCCGTCTGTCCCGACGCTAGGGTAATCCACCGCCAGCGCTTGGTTACTTTAGTATGACGACATTGACTGGGTTAGGTGATAACTGGGCATGAACTTAACTAGCCTGTAATAGTCTCTCTTTGTAGAAGCAGAACAAGGTGTTCTGAATTTTTTAAAGTCCCCCACTAACTATTAGCATGTGGCTCTCTAGAGGACCAGGTTCAGACCTCACCCTTGATGCTTTTCTCTTCCCATTGAAATTTTAAATAATACCATCGCAGACCCTATTGTCAGAGACTCAAACCTATCTCTATGAATTCAATAATCGCCTTCCAAAAACCAGTGGTGGATTACTAGAGACCAGATTCTCAATGAGTTTCGACCACCCATGTGGATCTAAAAACCTGAATCGCATGGAGAGAAACATCATACAATACTGCAGCATCAGTTTCCAGTCCGGTGAATTAAATGATCCCATTTGTTGTTAACATCTCTCAAAGGTGGTGCACAATCTTTAACAATGGTAAGAATACGCATATTTTTGGAAAGAGAAAAAGCCACTAAAAACCCCAAACTTTGCTCAGAATGATAAATTTATCCCAAATTTTTTTTTGTAGTACAAAAAAACCCAAACTTTGTCAATTGTGATATATTTACCCCAAACTCTATATCTAAGGGCATTTTCGTCTTTTTTAAAAAAATTATTTTTCTTTCCTTTTTCTATTTTTTCTTTTTCTTTTCTTGCTCTCTTCCCTTCGTTGGTTATGGTGGAGGTAAGCCGGACTCAAGCGAGGGCTACCGTCGGCGAGGGCAGCCCTTGCTTGGGTCAGCGAGGTCAGGTGAGGACAGCTCTCGCCAACCCAGGTGAGGATGGTTCTCGCCAAATCCGGTGAGGGCAACCCTCGCTCGGGCTGAATCGGCGAGGAATGCCCTCACTCAACGCCGGCGAGGGCTGCCTTTTGTTGCGTGAGTCAAGGGTTGCCCTCCCCGATGCCGACGAGAGCCGCCCTCACCCGAGTTTGGCTTCTCTCCCGTCATCGATGACGGAGGGAAGAGAGAAGGAAAAAAATAAAAAGAAAAAAAGAAAAATAAAAGAAAAAGAAAAATTTAAAAAATAAAAGACAAATGCCTTATAGTTTGGGATTTTTTGTGTTACAAAATTTTTTTTGGATTAAATCTGTTATAGTTGATAAAGTTTGGAAATTTTTGTGTCAAAAAAAATTATTAATTTGTGAACAAAATTTGAGATTTTTGGTGATTTTTTCTAAAAAAAAAAAAAAGCATCATTTCAGAGTATTAGTCTGGTGAATATGACAAAAGACTGCATTTTCAGATGTCTTTGTACCTTATGATGGACAAAAAGTCTCATCACGGAAAATCTAGCTCGCAAGTGGTAAAAAGAGAAAACAGTCTCACAAAAAATGTCTTAACAGTAGCAAAAGTCTGAGATGCGTTGATCGCGACTAAAAACCTTGATTTGTGAGGAACATCGTATCCTACTCAAAGCTTTATTTTACTGTAAACAACTCAACTTTTGAGAAGGATTGCTTTTTTTTTTTTTTTTTTTTAATCATGGTTCTTTGTCATTAATCTTTCAATGTTACTGCAAATTGGTCGCCCCCTTTTTGCCGATAAAAAATTTATAAATATTGGGGAACTAGTGTTAATAGCTTATTTGATAAATATTAATCAAGATTCATGAACTGCTTTTCAACACCTTTCTAATTTGATAAATATCAAGAAAATATTGAGAGACAGCTACAAGGATTCATAGTATACTTTCAACAGTTGGATCTTGGCATTGAAGATTAATAATCCAGTACATTTTCACATGATAACATGAAAAGAGTTTTAGAAGGAGTTTGAGAATTTTCAGAAGCCGAATTTTTTTTTCATGGCTCCAGTTAATAAATGTACAAAGGCACTTTTTTTTTTTTTTTTTACTCAAAGCCAAAAGGCACTTGTTAAGCATACTAAATGAGAGAATGATTCATTTTTCAAAGTATTGAAAATGCATAAACAGTAAGTTACTGCATTAAAAAATATAACATTTCTTTATTTAGTGCGTTAACAAGTGCTCTAAGAGCACATGACTCATGTACTAGAGATTGTCGTTAGATGAATATAGGGTAGATTGATATACTATTTTCTGTCTTGATTTACTCAACTTTTGTTCTTACTTGCTTCCAAAATCCGTTGGCCTATAACTTGTTGATAAGGTACCAATAGATTTTGAAAATTATTGACATTTTTGTTTATCCTAAATTACCAAGTATTTTAGTAATCCACCAACATTTGTTCTTATGTGGCTTATCTACGTGTTAAAATTTCTAACTTTCACAAGAAATTACCAACTTCAATTTAAGTATTTTACCAACAATCATGATAACAAGTTACCAACTAATTTTAGGTTAGCATATATTATTTGAGAAACTCATCAATTTTTTTTTTTTGATTTTCAAAACTACTAATTGTTGTCATAGTTTACGAATATTTATTTTTGAAACTTACCAACGTGTTAAAGTTACTAACTTCTATACAAAATTAGCAACCATAACTTAAAGGTGCGCATGACAACATTTCTATTCAAGAAATCAATTTCTTGCCAGAAAATAAATTTCTTAATTTCTATTCCCTAAGAAAAAAACGCATTTGATAACGACTCAAAATTTATGTTTTTGGAATAGAAATTCGTTTGATAACAAAATAAAATTTCTATTTTTAGGGGGCGGTTGGCCGGCGTCCAATAGCAGGCGGCCGGTGTCCCATGGGCAATAGATGGGCGGCAAGCGGTGACGAGAGTGAACAATAAGAAGAGTTTTCATTTCTCACTTTTATTCCACAAATAGAAAAGTTAAAAATTTTAGCTTCTGATTTATACTCCAAATCTATTTCTAGAATAGAAATTTGTTCTAAAAATAGAAAAATGAAATTGCATTACCAAAATGATTTCTGTTACAAACATATTCAAGGGAACAAAAAAACGATGAAATAAAAAAACGGAAATTTTGTTATGCACGCCCTAAGTGTTTGACCAACTTATCTTCAACTAATTTGCTAAATAATCTTGGTTATATGAACTTGTTTTGAGTGACGTATCAACTTCTATATAGTTGTTTTGAAAACTGTTTTGATTGGATACCATTTTGTATATGTTGATATTACATATTTGTTCAACTAACTAACTCTTATATAAGTATATCATCTCTTATTAACTACTTGTTTAATATGGAAAGGACATGGGACGTTACTACAAACAAGTTGTGGATCAACTTTATTGTTACCAACTAGATTTGATAGTCATCAACAGTTTCACGAATTTACTAGCACGAAACACAATTCCTAGTTTTTAACCCACGAAACACAAGAGTCATCCATATTCCAATCGTTTGGAGGTTTCTCATAAGCATCAGTCATGTCTGCCGTTGAGCGAATTGTCTGCTAACCGCCCGGAGCTTATGTCCTTTCCTTTTCAAACTCACGAAGTAGATTTTGCGGGAGGCGGTTCCATTATCTGCTTTGGTAGCTTCAACCTCCTATAATCCCATTACATTTGCATTTCCGTAGAGACTTACACTGTTCAAGTCACTAGACTTTAGGTTATATCAGAGTTACGAGAACCAACAACAGTTATCCCCTATTCATCAGGAAAATAATGGGGCTCATTGACAGAGAAAAGTGTAAAGAATCCTTTAGACAAGACCCCTTTAGATGGTGGTGAAATGAGAATATCGAAGGGGGAGCGAAGAAACTTCACTCTTTACTCTCACAAACTCAGCTCTTTTGGATTAACAGACTAGACCCCGTAACTGTTGGAAGATATGTGGCTTTGATAGAGGATTTGATCCGATTATGATACGATTTTGTACAGATCAATTTAAGATTAGATCTAGATTAGATTGATTCGTAGGATCTCTAACTTCCTTTTATACATACATCTTGTATTATAACTATTAGGGATGTACATCAGTTTATTCATTGAAGATAATACACACAAAATTCCCAAAGCTCTCTACGTCTTCAATCTCGAGATCTTCTCTTTCTTTATTCTCTTCAACTTCTTTCATGGTATCAGAGTAGTGAAAGTTTCTAATCTTGCGTCCGCTTCTTTCATCTTGTCCCCGTCGAGATTCTTCAATCCTGCACACAAGACTCGACATCTCAGTATATATTTTTTTTTTACCATGACAAACAACTTACCTTCAGCCTCTGGTGAACATCCACAAGAAGGAAATCTAGTGCAACCTGCAGAAAGCCGGGATGCCACTTCCACTGTTGATGTCACTAGATCTCAAGAACAGCCTGTCGGGCCCAAGATGGTCAATCTCTTCTGGCTCAGACAAATCTGGGGCAACCCTTCTCGGTTCAGCCCATTCCGGGCCAACCAATGATGGGCCATCCTTACAAGTGGCTGCCTTTTAAGATGTAGCCCAACTCATGGTTGTTTGGGCCAAGCCCGAATGCATCATCGCCGTGGATTTAGGGCCAATAGGCCTCATTCCAACCCGACGGCAGTCCTCAACCGTAAACGGGGCAAGTACGACCGTTGGGTCGGATGGAGCAACTCGCGGGCGAAAGTGGATCGGACGGATCGGGTAATGGAACAAATCCATATCCGACCGTTTTCAATGCGGGTTATGGAACCGGGTCGAATAATCCGGGTATTGGAACGAATCCCTACTCGGGATTTTCACTCGGAATTCTGCCATACCCAGCGGCGATTTTCACTGGACGGCCAGAATCCGGCGACCCCCTGTTTGTCTCCACCGCCGACAGCCCCGAACTGCGGCTAATCAGCCAACAGCTGACCGGGCCAGAGAATTACTCCAGGTGGTCGCAGGAGCTCCGGCGCACACCGGTGACGAAGGACAAAGACATGTTCCTCGATGGAACCATCGTCGTTCCCTCGGATGAGTGCCTAGCCCGACACCGGAGGAAGTGCAATCAACTTGTCCGAACCTGGATCGGAAACTGCATATCTCCAGAAGTCACGGTCGGACTTCCACCCACAGAGGATGCTCAAAACATGTGGGAAAATATTAAGAAAATGCACGGTAAACTGGACCGTACAAAAATTTTCTCTAATATGCAGGAACTCAACGAGCTCAAACAGGGAAATATGACGGTCACGGCTTGCTTCAACAAGCTATCGTCTTTATGGAACGAGCTAGAAGCAGTCGAAGAAAAGCTCGAGGGACCAGAATCGACACTCAAATAGTACAGATCCATCAAAGAAAGGGAGAAGATTACACGTTTATTGTTGATTTTGAACGAATCTTACATTACTTTTCGTTCACAGATTCTGGCGATGGATTCAGTACCTCCAATCGGACGAATTTTCCAGCTAGTTGTATAGGAGGAGAGCCAACGGCTCGCGTCGCCGGAACATGCGAGGAGCAGCGATAGTATCGCCCTCGCGGCTCGCAGCGAATGACGCGATGGTTCTGCCAGAACCCTAATCTAAGAGAAAGAAAAGAGAGGCGCTGTAGGGTTTAGGGGAGCAGACATGCGATCCCTTAAAAGGAATGGAATGAACGGCCTAGATCGGGCGCGAGGATCTGACGGTCCAGATTGGGTGCGAGGATCGGACGGCCTGCACGGATCCGAGATCGCGGATGGATTGGACGGTGGATATGAGTCCTCGACTAAAGGAATGGATGGTCGATCTTCGCCACGTCATCAAAGAATTTCAAACCCAATTTTAAAGGAAAAGGTAAAATGTTTTGCGATTATTGCAAACATTCTAACCATATGATTGACAGCTGTTGGAAATTACATGGAAAGCCCGAAAAAAAGAAAAAAAAATCTCAGCTGCTTACTAAGTGACTGGACCTACAGGCCAGAATGCTGACCAACCTATCTCATATGGTCAATTTAAACAGCTAATGCAGGCATTGCAAAAGTTGGATGGTATCACACATTGCTTGATTAATTCCATTTCAAGGAAGGCATGGATTATTGATTCATGGGCAAGCGATCACATTATATGTGACAAAAGATATTTTACAAGTATAAACGAAGGGTTGAATTTTCTTGTTTCCATACAATTGCCCAATGGAAATATTACTCATGTGAATGTGACAGGAACAGTCAATCTTAGCCCTCAAATTACCCTTCAAAACGTCCTTTATGTCCCATAATTCCAATTTAATCTCATTTCCGTGTCAAAAGTATGCAAGGAAAATTCATGTCGGGTATTCTTTGATGCTGACACATGTTTCTTTTAGGCCCTTTCGACTGGCAGACTGATAGGCTTGGGTAGTCTTTCTGAATGACCATTTTTCTAGACAAATTTTCCAGGTAATTTCGATTTATCTTGCACTTCTTTCAATAAACCCTTATTGTGTAATTTGACTACCAATGATAAGAACTTCATTATGCACTTGAGAATGGGTCACAGTACCTTCTTTCCTTGTCTCAATGTTCCATATGTCCTCTTACGAAACAGTCACGTACCCCATTTCCTTCTGGGAGCACTCGTGCTAGTGAGATTTTCTCGTTAATTCATGTGGAGGTTTGGGGGCCTTATCATACAATCAATCACGATGGGTCTTGTTACTTTCTTACAATAGTAGATGATTATTCTCGTGCAACATGGATTTTCTTAATGCGGTCTAAAAGCCAAGTTTATTCTCATTTAAAGACATTCATTGCCCTTTCCAAAAATCAATTTAGAAAAACCATTCAGAAGATTCGTACTGATAATGGAAGGGAATTCTTCAACGATGATTACTCTTCATTATTTTCATCTCATGGCATCCAACATGAAAGTTCTTGTGTCTATACACCGCAACAGAATGGAGTAGTCGAGCGTAAACATTGTCACCTTTTGGAAGTCGCTCGAGCCTTGAAATTCCAAGCATCAGTGCCAGAGGAATATTAGGGAGATTGTGTTATTACAGCGGCTTATTTTATCAACCGCATGCCTACTCGGGTACTCAATGGGCGAATGCCTTTTGAACTGTTATTTGGAAAAAAGACGGAGCTGAAACATCTAAAAGTTTTTGGATGTTTATGTTATGTTGCCATGGGCCCTTGGGACAAGATGGGTCCTCGTGCTCGACGTTGTGTATTCATGGGATATCCCAATCTACAAAAGGGGTATCGTGTTCTTGAGCTATCTACGAAGGAATTATAAATAGAGATGTTGTCTTTCACGAAAATGTTTTTCCATTCAGTGAACAGATACCATCGCATGGAGATTCAGGTACAATCACTATTCCTCGTACTTCTTTATCTGATGAGGCAACATATCGAGATCCTGATTATATACCATTAGCAACACTGGCCAATATTCCTTCTGTGCGAATGAGTATTCCAGTAGCAGCACCTATTTTGAATGAGAATCAGACTTCAGAGAATATTTTAGGGAATTCAATGGAAGTTCTTTTGCTGATGAACAAATCCAGGATATTTTACCAACGTCATCCAGAGAGACAACATCTTCCCCTCAAAGAGTTGATCCTCCAAGACATTTTGATTGGGCTACACGACCTCCAACCTAGACAAAGGATTATGTGTGTGCCACTCTCAATTCACCAGGTATCAAATATCTAATCTCATCCTATGTTTCCTTTCATAAACTATCACAGGAACATAGGTGTTATGTTAGTCGCCTGTCAGAAGATAGGGAACCATTTGGCTATAATGAGGCCTCTGCTGATCCACGATGGCAAAAGGCTATGGAAGCAGAATTACAGGCATTGATTGATAATAAGACCTGGGATCTAGTTTCGCTGCCACCAAATCGTAAACCAATTGGCTGCAAATGGGTTTATAAAATTAAATATCGTGTTGATGGCTCCATTGAAAGATACAAGGCACAATTGGTAGCCAAAGGATTCACTCAGCGAGAAGGATTCTACTATCATGAAACATTCTTTCCTATAGCTAAAGATGTCATAGTCCGCTCCTTCTTGACTGTTGCTGCTATTCACGACTAGCCTCTACATCAAATGGATGTGCACAATGCTTTTCTTCACGGTGATTTGGATGAAGAAATCTATATGGATATTCCTCAGAGCTTACGGAGACAGGGGGAGAATAAAGTGCGTCACCTCCGTAAATCCCTTTATGGGTTGAAACAAGCTTCCAAGCAATGGTACACAAAATTTGCGAGTGCTCTTGCAACAGCAGGTTTCAAGTAGTCCAAACATGATTACGCCTTATTCACGTGGACTAAAGGTACGTCATCTATTTATTTGATGATATATGTCGATGACATCCTTATTATGGGAAATGATAAAGCTGCCATAGAAAGTTTTAAGGAATATCTGCATGTCACCTTCCATATTAAGGACTTAGGAGCACCTAATTATTTCCTTGGTATCGAAATTGCTCGATTTGACCAAGGGATTTCCCTCAGTCAGCGAAAATTTATATTGGAGATTATATCAGAAACAGGTCTATCAGGATGTAAGCTAGCTGTTATTATGACAAGGGAATGCCTCAGGATGATGATTCCACACTGGAAGATCCTTGAAGCTATCAAAGGCTCGTCGGAAAACTTATATATCTGACGATGACCAGACCCGACATTTTTTATGTGATACAAACACTTAGCCAGTTCATGCACAGTTCGAAGAAATCACATCTGAATGCTGCTTTGAAGGTCGTCAAATATCTAAAGAAGTGTCCAGGACTTGGAATACTCCTATCCAGAAAATGCAACATGGAAATGACGGCATATTGTGATGCAGATTATGCGACTTGTCCCATGAGTCGAAGATCTGTCACTGGATATTACATTAAATTGGGAGATTCATTACTTTCATGGAAGACCAAGAAGCAACCAACTATGTCCTTATCTTCAGCTGAAGCAGAATATCGAGCTATGGCCAAGACTACCTGTCAAATAGTGTGGATACGAGGTCTTCTTAAAGATCTCGGAGTACAAGTACAAGGGGCAACAAAGCTATTCTGCAATAATGATGCGGCTCTCAAACTTGCAGCAAATCCTATAGTGCACGAGATAACCAAGCATATAGAAGTGGATTGTCATTTTACACGAGATAAAATTCTAGAAGGAGTAATTGAAACAAGAGGGATTGGAACGACAGAGCAGCCTGCAGACATTTTCACCAAACCGTTGTGTCAAAGACAGCACACAGATCTATTGAGCAAGCTAGGTGTCTTAGACATCTATAAGCCACTAGCTTGAGGGGGAGTGTTGGAAGATATGCGGCTTTGATAGAGGATTTGATCCGATTACGATACGATTTTGTACAAATCAATTTAAGATTAGATCTAGATTAGATTGATTCGTAGGATCTCTAACTTCCTTTTATACATACATCTTGTATTATAACTATTAGGGATGTACATCGGTTTATTCATTGAAGATAATACACACAAAATTCCCAAAGCTCTCTACGTCTTCAATCTCGAGATCTTCTCTTTCTTCATTCTCTTCAACTTCTTTCAGTAACCTATCTTGGAGTTGGTGTTGAATTGAAATATAATATGAAATTATGACAAACATCATCAATTTGATTCTTTCTTCTTAAGAAACAAAATGTTCAAAGAACGCATATCGATGTTCCGGCACAAGAAGCCACAGAGCATGTGTCGGGCTGACAGACGCACTTTTAGCCTTTCCCGATAGAGCTAAAGTTCCGAAGCCTGTAGCTTCTCTTGAGATTTGCGGTTGAGTCAAGCTTTGCCATTTCAGATCAATGAGCTGGGGTGAAGTGTAAGTGTGTTCAAGGCTTCAAGCCAAAAACAGTACTAGAAAACATAGAGCGTGTATAGAGACGAAAGACCCATTAAATTACAAAATGAAAGGATTAGCACGTGAAATCTTTTCTCTTTATATGAACATTAAATTATGTTTAATTAGTATTAACCATTTTTTTTTGTCGTTTGTTTTGGCTTTTTTAAGTTCAAAAAATTAGTCCTTAAACCTTTCAAAATGTACAGATTAATAATCAATATATAAAATCATATACTATTTTGTCATAAACTTCTAAAACATAAAAAACATGTTGAGTTTTGGCAGGAAAGTCAATGACTCAATTTCGTATCTAAATTTGTCTAAACAAATGTACACGTTTATATCTTCATATCTTCAACCCCGTTAAACATGTCATATCATATAATCCGAATGATAAATCGGTTGTATATCAAAAGTTGATTTATGGTCATCAATGTATGAAAATGCTAGTATGAACACCTAGAGGGGGGTGAATAGGTGTTCAAAAGAAATATTGACAAATAAATACGGAATAAAATAAGTTGCGAACAAAGTTTGAATAAGGATCAGAGTCTGATAAACGAGCCACTAGACTTCTAGTAGATGTTCAGAATCTGTTATGTGATGGAGCAGACTTCTGAAATAACCTGTAAGTATGCAACAAACTTAAATAAGAAGAGTTGAGGGAAGAGAGGGTTGCACATGAAATTTATAGTGGTTCGGCTTAGATCAACCCTACGTCCACTCTCCCATGCTAACAGCCTTCTGGCTGGATTCCACTATATGATTAACAAGAGATTACAACTTTGAGTGTAAACACTTAGTGGTAGATCACACTATCTCACTAAATCACTCTTTTGATATTTCTCTCACGATCATAAACGTTTAAGCTCACGAAAGACAAGTGTACGATCGAAGTTTGCTCACACTTTGGAATTATAGATTCTACGCTCTATATCTTATTTGCTCATCTATCCTTGATCTCCTTAAATACTCTTCCATTTCCAAACTAGCCGTTAGACAGTATCTTGAGGATCGTCTTCTAATCTACCTATTAGACATATCTATATCAAGAAGATTTAGTAGTCGTTGAGTGACAAAAATAGAATTCCAAGTTGATTCTGATCGCCCATACAAACAGAATCTTGGTTTCCATAAGTAAAGCTTCTTCATTTAGAAAGTTCTTATCTTCAAGATTCAATTGTCAATCAATTAGATTGAGTTAATCAAATCTATCTTGGTATGAAATCCAAATCAAATCACTAGCCGTTATACGTTAGGGCTTGTGTTACGTTCTATCAAGTTGTCTCATTCTGAGCATGCTTCATTCTAAATCTGCTACGTTTCGAACTTGTGTCTCGTTCTGGACCTTGTCACATTCTGGACTTATGTCTCATTCTGTATGTAAGTCTAAGAGTGTTTTGTCGGAAGTAAAGTCTAAGTGTCTTCCTTCCAAAGTAGAGTTTGAGTGTCTTCCGTCTGAAATAGACTTTATAATCTGAACGTAAGTCTGAATATATTCTGCTTCTGAACATATTTAGCTTTAAGATCTGGACACAGTCTAAATAAGTTCAGCTTCAGCATATGGTCTATCTTCTGGTTCTTTCAAGTATAGATTTCGACAATATCCTTTACATGTTCTATCATTTACTTAGTCTATTACTCAACCATTAAACACATTAGTAGCTTTTGATTTATTTTGTCATCTTCAAAACATCATAAGGGATTTCCCTAACAATGTTTACTAATATCGACAACTCTTTCAATCGTCAACAATGGCTCACGCATTTAGTGTTGATAACCATTTATTTTCTAAATACGTGTCTATCCATGTCAATGACCTGGTTAATTTTGGTGCAAACAAGTGTAATAGAGGAAGATAATCAAGTCAGCAAAAAAAAAAAGGTCGATAATTAAATAATAAACTTGGTAAGAAATGTTGGTAACCTCAAACTAATCGATAACTTAAACAATAAATAGTTGGTTAAAGCCATTCTAATTAAATTTGGTAATTTTAAAAAGGGATAAGTGCAATAGAAGTCCTAAAACTTGTCACGAAAATGTAATTGAGTCCTAAAACTTGTAAAAAGTGCAATTAAGTCCTAAAATTTGTCAAATTTTTCAATCAAGTCCTAAAGTTAACATCGTCAGCCTTTTTAATGGAAAATGCTGACGTGGCGCGGACGTGATGTTTAATGATTTTTTTATTTCCATGTGGCTTTTTATTAATTTTTTTATTTAAATTATATTTAAAAATCAGAAAATAAAAGCTAAAATTTATATAAAAAACAAAACAATTAAAAAAAAAAAATGGTTGGTTCCTTTGCCGCCCATCGCCGGAGGGGCCGGCGACGGTCGCTGGCCCTTCCGACGATGGGCGGCGGCGGGGGGGAGGAGCTGCTAATTTTATCTTCTTCTTCTTTTTAACAATTTTTAAAAATAAATTTTAACTTTTCTTTTTAGTTTTTAAATCTAATTTTAAAAAATGAATAAAAAATCATTAAAAAGCCATGTGGAGAATGAAAAATGATTTAAAACGCCAAGTCCATGCCACGTCGCATTTTCCGTTAAAAAGGCTGACGATATTAACTTTAGGACTCGATTGAAACAATTTGACAAGTTTTAGGACTTGATTACACTTTTTGCAAGTTAAGGACTCAATTGCATTTTCATGACAAGTTTTAGGACTTCTATTGCACTTATCCCTTTTTAAAAAGAGTAGGTAATTCAAGTTTTTGCACAAATAGAAGTTTGTAAATAACAAGAGAATATTATTTTGAATGGAAAGAAAACCAACTTCGCCTCGTGATGTATACATTGAGAATCCGGCATCGAAGAGTGGAAGAAACAACTTTATTTTTGTGGGTCTAGGGTTTTGTCATTTGGAATCTTTGCATTGATTCGATTCGTAGGTTTTGTTTCTGATTTTGTTTATTCAAGTTGTTGTTGGGTTCATTGCGTTGGTTGGCGTGAAATGAATATTTTGGGGTCCCTAAGGACATGGTTTACATCATGAACTGCTATGCATGTGGTCTGGGATCACCTGCCACTCGAATATATGTGGGTGAGAGAGTTGAACTGTGTATGTGAATTTGAACAGACTTCAGAAAAGATCCTTCCTAATAGGTTCACGGTCATGACGATAATGTTTTAGAATGCATGAGACATAGATGGTGGCTTAACTCATCTTTGGCCATTTATCTAGATGATGGTGCAATGTTACCATCATGGAATTCTATAGCTAGAAGTATTTGGTCAAAGAGTGCTCAAATTAACTTATTAGGCAACCAATTGAAGAAGATACCTGAATTTAATGATGCGATCAAAATGGAATTACCCTTTCCATTTCATTTTCAAGCTAGGTGAGATGTGCAACCCCACTGCTAGGAAAATACTGCTTCGAATAGGGTAGAATAATGAAGACGGATCTTTAAAGTACTCGAGTCGGACTTTGAGGCGTGATATCACTTTCTCTAAGGATTTATTTGCCCTACAAAGTTGCTAATGGTCACCGGCAAATATCCTCCAGGATACAACAAAGTCTCAAAATAAGAATACTAGATATCAATTCTAGTATTTCTCCAGGGTCTCTCTAAGAAACAATTGAAAGGATGGCTGTAGTTTTCAGAAAGAAGACTCGAAAAGATGAAAAATGATTACACACATTCTTCCTCAATCTGACAAGTATATATAAAACAGTCTTAAAAAAAACGTAGACAACTCTTCGTGAAAAGTTGCGAAAATGAACAAACACATTCTTTCGAAAATTACTCAAATGAACAAAGGCGTCCATTCGTAAGAAGTTAAAAACCGAACAAATGCAACCCTTCGGGAAAGGTTGCAAACTGAACGGGTATCTTTTTTCAAAGGTTATCTTGAAAAGACACAAAAAAAAAAAATTCGGAATAAAAAATAACAATAATTATTTAATAAATAAAATTTCGAAATTATTATTTATTAATTAATTAATTTTCGAAAATTATCAATAAATCAAAACAACATTTGAATTGATTAAAGTTAATAACATAACCATACGAAATAAAATAAAAATAAAATAACAAAGGGATTAGTGTTAATTAAACCGCGGGCGCGCAAGTGTGCAGAGTGCTAAGTGCACCAAATAATCGCGCCAAAATCACACACCCGCACGTGGGTATGGCGGGGTCTAGCCCACACCCAATCTTTCCTTTAGATACACAAAGGAAACCTCACACTTATAAATTGGCATATTTCTTCCCATTTTTCCTATGTGGGACAAAGAGAAATGTACTTAGTTTATTTTACAAACAAACTTCCAACAATCCCCCACTTTGTTTGTAAAACAAAAAATTAAAATTTTAAAACCGTACAACCAAAATTTCAGTAAGATTAATATACATACATAATGGTTTCTTTCGAGTTAAACCTTTACTTAGTGCAAGTATATCAAAGCTCTATCAAAGTGACAAGTAGCTCGGCTTTAAACTTGTACTTTTATGTAATAGAACCGGACATACCGCATATACACTAACCTCTTGTTTCAGCAAGAAGTTCTATATTACTCCGCACTATTATGGCCTTGTGCTTGATCCTGTTTCATGAGTTCTCTAAAAAGCAACCCTCACTTTCGTAAGAAACAGCACCACTTCTAAACTCATATAAGTGAAGTATCTATCATGTGTTTATGTTACTATCAACACATTACAAGTTTGTACTATACTTCATTAAGAATTCAATCCAACCTACAAAACGTAACAGACGATATTGACTTCTTATATCAGGGCTACGTCAGTATCAAACAATCACAATCATTAACTTGTTCTTATCCATTAAACCTTGTAACTAGTGATGTTCTAGAAAAAGGTCGGGTTACCATTATTGGTGATTTCAATTAAAGGGTTTCAGCCCCATTTCTTGTGAGGTCATTATTACCATATGTCTTGGTAAAGCCTTTGTCAAATGATCGGCAAGATTATTACTTAACCTCACATAGCCAATTGTTATGGTACCATCTTTAATTAATTGTCTCACATATTCATGTCTTGGACTAATATGTCTAGACTTACCATTATAGGTGCTATTATAGGCTCTTGCCAAAGTAGCCTGACTATTACAGTGGATAGAAATATGAGGCATAGGATTAGGCCATAGTTTGATATCCAACAACAAATTCATAATCCATTCGGCCTCTTTCCTAGTTGCCACTAAAGCAATAAATTCATATTCCATTGTTGAGTGAGTTATACATGTCTGTTTCTTACTTGCCCAAGATACAGCACCTCCAGCTAGTGTGAAAATCCATCCAGAAGTGGAACGCTCATCTCCCACACTTATAATCCAACTAACATCGGTGTATCATTCTAATACAGCCGGATAATTATTATAGAATGATCCTAAATTTTTAGTTCTCTTAAGATAACCAAAAATTCTGGTAATAGCTCTCCAATGTTCTATACTTGGATTACTAGTATACCTACCTAACTTGCATACAGAATAAGCAATATCAGGTCTAGTACAATGCATCGCATACTTTAAAAACCCTATAGCACTCGCATATTCTAATTGTGTCACCGCTCTACTAGTATTATGATTTAATTTAATACTGGAATCAAACGGAGTATTTATTTCCTTGAAACCAAGATGTTGAAATTTATTTAATAACTTTTCAACATAACTACATTGGCTTAAAGAATAACCCCCACTATGTTTCTTAACTTTAATACCTAAGATAGCATCTACTTCACCCAAATTCTTCATTTTAAACATGGAAGTTAGATACTTCTTAGTCTCAATAATTCCAGTTATATTCGTTCTAAAGATAAGCATATCATCAACATACAAGCACACTAAGACACCATAGTCCTTAGTGAATTTAGAGTATATACACTTATCAGCACTACTATTCATGAAACCATTTGATAATATGATCGAATTAAACTTTTCATGCCACTGCTTAGGAGCTTGCTTAAGCCCATAAAGAGACTTAATCAATTTACATACTTTTCTTTCATTTCCAAGAAGAACGAAACCCTCTGATTGTTCCATTTAAATCTCCTCATTTAAGTCTCCATTTAAGAAAGCAGTCTTAACATCCATTTGATGAACACAAAGATCATAAATGGAAACTAGAGCAAAAAGAACTCGAATAGAAGTTATACGTGCAACATGAGCATACGTATCAAAATAATATATTCATTCTTTTTGTCTATATCCCTTGGCCACAAGTCTAGCCTTAAAAGCTTGAAGTAGAACCGTTAGAATTAAACCCATTTGCACCCAATCGGTTTTGATCATTTTGGTAAATCTACTAATACCCAAGTATTATTGGACATAATTGAGTCCATTTCATCATTCACAGCTTTTTTCCAAAAAGAAGCATCTCTAGAAGACATAGCATCATCAAAGCTTCTAGGATCGTGTTCTAAATTTAATACTAAAGGATATTTATTTATCACGTTATTATCTCCATCTCCTTCAACAAGGAAAACATGAGTAATAAAATCAGGACCTAAGTCTTTTAGTTTCCTAGCTCTAGTACTTCTCCTTGGTTCAATCATGTCTTTAGAATCATTCGTTTCTTTCTCTTGAGAATCTTTTTGAGCTTCCATAGATTTTGAATTATTTTCAATTATTTCAGAACTTGTAAAACATCTATTCTCAAAGAATTCAACGTCTCTCGATTCTACAATAACATTGGACTCTAAATCAAGAAGTCTATAAGCTTTACTATTTTCAGCATACCCAACAAAAACACTTTTGATAGCTCTGGGACCGAGCTTTGTTCTCTTAGGACCTGGTACTCGGCAGGATGTCAAACACACCCATACTTTAAGATATGACAAATTTGGCTTTCTACCTTTCCATACTTCATAAGGGGTTATGTCATTTTTCTTGGAAGGTATTCTGTTATGAATATAGCATGCAATAAGTAATGCTTCTCCCAAAGATTAATTGGTAGCTTTGAATTTGAAAGCATACAACTAACCATTTCTCCAAGAGATCGATTTTTCCTTTTAGCCAAACCATTTTGTTGTGGAGTATATGGTGCTGAAACTTGATGAATAATACCATGTTCTTCACAAAATGAAGAGAATTCATTTAAGAAATATTCTCCATCTCTATCTGAACGTAGAACTTTGATTTTCTTTTCTAATTGATTTTCTACTTCAGCCTTATATTTCTTAAACATGTAAATGCTTCATCCTTCGATCTCATGAGATAAACATACAAAAACCTACTGCAATCATCCACAAAGGTAATAAAATACATTTTAGCTCCACGTGTTAGCATACCATTGAATTCACATATATCACTATGAACCAAATCCTATAAATTCGAATTTCTTTCAACACTAGGAAATGGTTTCTTAGTAAGTTTGAACTTAGCACATATTTCACATTTATCATATTCGCCATTGAAATTTATCAAGTCTAACTTCTTCATATTCTTCAAATAACGAGTATTTATATGTGCCAACCTACTATGCCATAAAAATGAAGACTCAACAATATAAGCAGAACTAGCAATATTATTATTGATACTCAGTTGATACATGCCATCATTGGCATAACCCTTTCCAACAAACAACCCATTCTTTGACAGGATAACCTTGTCGGATTCAAACAAAACCTGAAACCCCCTCTTACAAAGTAAATCAATAGAAACTAGGTTCTTCCTAATTTCGGGTATAAATAACACATTAAGAAGAGCAATATTCTTTCCAGAAGTGAAGTCTATCTCCACCGTGCCTTTTCCAGCAACCTTTGCAAGAGCATTATTCGCCATCAGGACCTCTTGAACATTTGAGTCAACAGTCTCCTCAAATTGCTTGAACATGTATTTGTCCTTGCACAAATGGACTGTTGCTCCAGAATCTAACCACCAACCGGATTGGACAATGGTAGAATTAATTTCAGAATCCATAGCTATCGTATCATTAATTTCAGAAACTTTCATGCTCGAAAACATGGTTGAAATCATGGCTACATAATTTTCTTCAACCAAATTTGCATCTGCCTTCACCGTCAGAATATTCTTGTCCTTGGAAACGCTCTTGCGATGAATGCATTCATTGGCGTAGTGTCCCTATTTGCCACAAATAAAACAACAACCCTTTTTCTTCTTTTGTGTTCTCTTAAATTTATGCCCGCTTTTACTTTGAAGTTTTGGCCGATTTTCCTTTTCCTTTCCATAGCATTCACCTTGGAATTGTACAAAACAGAATTATCACGTAAACGTGACTCTTCCTCAATGCGAAGATGTTTCTGTATTTGCTCCAAAGTAAAGTCCTCTGACTTATGCATCAGCCTTTTTTCATAGTCTTTCCAACTTGGAGGCAATTTCGCAATAATTGCTCCAACTTGAAAAGCTTATGGAATATCAATCTTGAGGGCACGAGTTTTATTTTGTTCTAGTAAGGGTTTAGTATCAATAAACTTGAAATCAAAATACTTTGCGATTAGATATTTGTTGGTATCTTGCTCCTCCGCTTTGTACTTGAATTCCAGTGCATTCCAAATTTCTCTAAGCGACTTCATTTCAGTGAATAAGTCGTACAGACAATCGGAGAGTGTATTCAGAATGTGTCCTCGACAAAGTAATTCGTCCTCAGCACGTTTCTTCTTCTCTTTATTAACTCTCTCAATGGCTTTTGCACTTGGCTGTCCTCCCTCGGAAGTAGGCTTCGGATCTTCAATAGGCACCAAGTTAGGATCCAGTATGTAGGAAATCTTCAGAGCAGTAAGTAAGAACATCATCTTGTCCCTCCAACAAGCAAAGTTGTTCCAATCGAACCGGTCCGGTTTGACCATGTCTTGATTCATCACTTTGATGGTCTCCGACTCCATTGTTGCGAAATAAATCCTTAAACTTGTTTGGAAAATACTACTTCGAATAGGGTAGAACAATGAAGACAGATTTTTAGAGTACTCGAGTCGGATTTTGAGGCGTGATATCATTTTCTTTAAGGATTTATTTGCCCCAGAAAGTTGCTAATGGTCACCGACAAATATCCTCCGGGATACAACAAAGTCTTAAAATGAGAATACTAGATAGCAATTCTAGTATTTCTCCAAGGTCTCTCTAGGAAACAATTGAAAGGAAGGCTGTAGTTTTCAGAAAGAAGACTCGAAAAGATGAAAAATGATCACACACATTCTTCCTTAATCTGACAAGTATATATAAAACAGTCTTAAAAAAAACGTAGACAACTCTTCGTGAAAAGTTGTGAAAATGAACAAACACATTCTTTCAAAAATTGCTCAAATGAACAAAGGCGTCCATTCGTAAGAAGTTAAAAACCGAACAAATGCAACCCTTCGGGAAAGGTTGCAAACTGAACGGGTATCTTTTTTTCAAAGGTTATCTTGAAAAGACACAAACAAAAAATTCGGAATAAAAAATAATAATAATAATTTAATAAATAAAAATTCGAAATTATTATTTATTAATTAATTAATTTCCAAAAATTCTCGATAAACAAAAACAACATTTGAATTGATTAAAGTTAATAAGATAACTGTACGAAATAAAATAAAAATAAAATAACAAAGGGATTAGTGTTAATTAAACTGCGGGCGCGCAAGCGTGCAGAGTGCTAAGTGCGCCAAATAATCAGGCCAAAATTGCGCACCTGCACGCGGGTATGGTGGGTCTAGCCCACACCCAATCATTCCTTTAGATACACAAAGGAAACCTCACACTTATAAATTGGCATATTTCTTCCCATTTTTCCTATATGGGACAAAGAGAAATGCACTTAGTTTGTTTTACAAACAAACTTCCAACAATCCCCCACTTTGTTTGCAAAACAAAAAATTAAAATTTTAAAATCGTACAGCCAAAATTTCAGTAAGATTAATATACATACATAAACATCTCTTTCGAGTTAAACCTTTACTTAGTGCAAGTATATCAAAGCTCTATCAAAGTGACAAGTAGCTCGGCTTTAAACTTGTACTTTTATGTAATAGAACCGGACATACCACACATACACTAACCTCTTGTTTCAGTGAGAAGTTCTGTATTACTCCGCACTATTATGGCCTTGTGCTTGATCCTGTTTCATGAGCTCTCTAGAAAGCAACCCTCACTTTCGTAAGAAGTAGCACCACTTCTAAACTCATATAGGTGAAGTATCTACCATGTGTTTCTATTACTATCAACACATTACAAGTTTGTACTATACTTCATTAAGAATTCAATCCAACCTACAAAACGTAACAGACGATATTGACTTCTCATATCAGGGCTACGTCAGTATCAAACAATCGCATTCAATAACTTGTTCTTACCCATTAAACCTTGTAACTAGTAATGTTGTAGAAAAAGGTTGGGTTACCATTATTGGTGATTTCAATTAAAGGGTTTCAGCCCCATTTCTTGTGAGGTCATTATTAGCATATGTCTTGGTAAAGCCTTTGTCAAATGATCGGCAACATTATTACTTGACCTCACATAGACAATTGTTATGGTACCATCTTTAATCAATTGTCTCACATATTCATGTCTTAGACTAATATGTCTAGACTT
Organism: Eucalyptus tenuipes; assembly: GCA_014182365.1. Classification (NCBI taxonomy): domain Eukaryota; kingdom Viridiplantae; phylum Streptophyta; class Magnoliopsida; order Myrtales; family Myrtaceae; genus Eucalyptus; species Eucalyptus tenuipes. Next base: position 17,818,936 of record CM024539.1, on the reverse strand, counting down.
ACTATTGTAGGTGCTATTATAGGCCCTTGCCAAAGTAGCCTGACTATCACAGTGGATAGAAATAGGATGCATAGGATTAGGCCATAATTTGATATCCAACAACAAATTCATAATCCATTCGGCCTCTTTCTCAGTTGCCGCTAAAGCAATAAATTCAGATTCCATTGTTGAGTGAGTTATACATGTCTGTTTCTTACTTGCCCAAGATACAGCATCTCCAGCTAGTGTGAAAATCCATCCAGAAGTGGAACGCTCATCTCCCACACTTGTAATCCAACTAGCATCGGTGTATCCTTCTAATACACAAACAAAACTTCCAACACCCACATATATAGAGTTACACGTCTCAGACATTTCGTTTGATTCTCACCCCATCCACTGATCTAGGTCTCATTCATTCATTCATTTTTGTCAGTGATTCAAACAATATTTTTTGAAAAATATGTTCCAAATCATTTATTTCTACAAAACAAACGCATCGTTAATTTCATTTTTTTCATACATTATTTAAATTTTGGCCAAGCCCATAGTATGTGGCTGAAATTTATAAATGGAAGATGTGCCAAGGTGGAATAATTAAATTGATTAGAGTAAATTTAGGGGAGAAAGACAATATCTTTATAAAACAATTTCATAGAACATTGCAAGATTGTCTTCGCAACCATACCATGGCAAGATTGAAGAAAAGAAGAAGAATTATCATAGTCTTGCACATTGCAGGAAACAAAAATAACGAAATTAAACTCCATTTATTTCATAAAAAATGAATAAGTTAAAATATTTATTTAAAAATAATTACTTATATCGTTTAAAAAATGAATTAATAATTTTTTTTATCATTCATATAACTGTTAAGTTATAAATAATTATCGATAATGAAAATATTTTTGGTTGATCAATTATTTTAAGTGATATGAGTGATCATTTTTATAAAAATATTTTTAAAATTATTTATTTTTTATAAAACAAACGAAGTCCTAAAAAAGGGAAAAGATCAGACCCAATCTAGCTAGGATTGCTCGGGCAACGATCGAAGAATATCCGAAGCAGATTCTTGGAGCTTTACGTGAGGTTTGAGAGGGATAGGAAAATTGAGAGTAATATATTTATTTTAAAACAAGAAAGGTGAGATTAATAGTTCACACGAAAAAAGAGAAAAACAGTATAAAAATAGCATTGGGACCGCCGCTACCGCACAACCCTAAGACACACGAGAAAGTATTCAGTGGTTAGTTCTCACCACGTCATAGGATGACGTGGCATATACTTTTGTACTGAAGGCCAGTAAAAAATCGACACGCGTCCATCACCGGCAGGTAAATAAAATAAAATCAAAATTGAACTTCCGTGATTTCTCTCTCATCTTCCTCCTCCGTCCACCGCCACCTCCTTCGTTCGGTCACCGGTGGAGTTGCCGGCGCTGCGTCAAGCCAACCACGCTCGTCGAACGAGCCGTCGCTCGCGGCCTTTCATCCAAAGAGCACCGCCCCTTCCATAGTATGAAAAATCCTCTGTTTTTCATCTTTTGTGTAGAATAAAGCTTGCTCAGTGGGGGAAGAGAGAGAACCATTCCTTGAGTTTGAGAGTGGCACCCATGGCCAACATAATCAGCCGAAGCGACATACGAGGTCGAAGCAGAGAGTGCGTTTTCCCATCTGAGTCTCGCTCGGGTCACCGACACGTAGTCGGAGCCTTCATTTACGCATTGGGATTGGGGATTAAAAATATAAACTTTGAGGGAGCGTGAAAGTGGATCGATGTCGGGTTGAGTTTGGATCGAGAGAGGAGGGTGAATCTGAGATGAGATGGTGAAGATCTGGAGGAACTCGTTGATCTTCCATCTCCAGGACGAGCTCCAGATCTGAGGCCATGGCTTGTCGATGGAAATCCATGAGTGACGACGGTGCTCTGTGGATGGAAGGTCTCGAGGGATGACGCCGGTGACAAGCAGTAGTGGTCGAATGAAGGAGGTGGCGGCAAATAGTGATGCGCCGGTGACAAGCAGTAGTGGTCGAATGAAGGAGGTGGCGGCAAATAGTGATGCGCCGGTGACAAGCAGTAGTGGTCGAATGAAGGAGGTCGCGGCAAATAGTGATGCGCCGGTGACTGAACGAAGGAGACGGCAGTAGACGGAGGAGGAAGATGGGAGAGAAAAAACAGAAGTTAAATTTTGATTTTTTTTTACCTGCCAGGTCATGGACACGTTTCGACTTTTATTGGCTTTCAATAAATAATATATGCCACGTCAGCTGACGTGGTGAGCACTAACCACTGATTCCTGAATACTTTCTAAGACACGCAACAATTAGAGAGGACGGCCCACAATTTGAGAGACAAAAGAAAAGGAAAAAAAGTAAAAAAGAAAAAAAATACTGTAAAAATAAACAACTTGATTGTCTTTGTTCAGCCGGTTTGTTTAATTTCTTGGTGTCGTTACTGCTTTCGTTCCGGCGGTCTGGTTTGCTTTCTCTTCGAAATTCTCGAGACCTTGTCGCCGGCTTGCCCATCGCCGCCACCCCTCACCAGTCACCGCGCTCGCAGCCGGCTTGCCCATCGTCGCGCCTCTACCTCGCTTGCTGGCACGCTTCGTTGCGCTCAGCACGTCCCGGTCCTGCTGCAGCCGCGACAGCAGCTTTGCCAACTTATTCTAACGCCACGGCAGCAGTCCCAGGAGATTCCCGGTGACTCCAGGCGGCATCCCGGCTCCACTTGACGCCACCGCTTGCTGTTTTGTTTCCTCTGCTAGGTTTGATTTCCTTTCGCAGGTTGGCCAGAGCAGACTAGCATTCATCGAATCCACACTGTAGCCGCCAACCAGAGTCCGACCAACAAGCCTTCACCGTTGCATCGTTTGTTCTAGCGAACCTGTCTGCAATTTGCTGTGTCCTTGCTGGATCGCCATCGTTACTGCTTTGGTCCTGACGTTCCTCCTCAACGGTCGCCGTAAAGGTCCCCGTCGCAAGCCCTATTCTTGGAAACACATACTTCAAACTAGGTAATTTCTGAACCAATTCAATTTAATTATTCGTTGCCTAGTTTGCAATTATTGATTATTTGATTTGATATTATTTGATACTAGTTTCGATTTGTTTGAGATTTTTAGGCATCTCCATGTTAGGAAATTCCCATTTTGAACCGTGCGTACGGTTGATAATTTGATATATAGGCATCAAGATCCCATTAGGGATTGCATAAACAAATTTGAAAAAAAATTGATAATGATTTTAATTTTAATTCAATAAAAAATGACATAAACAAATCATCCAATATAAATGAATATAAGTTAACAAAGTCTCATAATCTTATATTCTCCCACTCGTTCTTAAGAAATGCATATCTAATTAAAATTAAAAAGCACCTAAAATAGCCACCAATCCAACTTGTTCAGATTTATTTTTCTTGTTGCTTTGGACTTATTATAAGTAACTCCAAAAAAGAAAAAGCATCACATGGTTCATGACTATGACTATAAAGATCAGGCCACTCAAAGCATCCTAGAATAGTCGGTTTGCATCTGTCGAGGAGCAATTTTTTGTCTCTTCTTTTTTTTTTTGGGAGAGGGGGGCATAATCTAACTTATTTCCCCTTTTTTTATATTAGAAATTTTATGTTGACTTGATATGGTGGTCGATTTCAAGCTTTACGCTCTCACAAGCAAAAAAAAAAAAAAAAAAAAAAAAATGAAATCTAGTTTCTAGCTTGCATCGGTAAATTGTTATGTTTTACATTTTGTTTAGTTTAATCTTTATTTCCGACACAATTATACATTTATTTCCCTTGAAATATATAAAATTGTGAAAATTGATAAGTAATTTACATAAAATTTTCTTAAATTTGAATAAACATTTTAAATCTCAACAAGAAAGTAAAAAGTTTTTCTTTCTAAGAAGCACAAACAAATAAATCCTAAGAAAAACATAGCTGACTCCGATCATTAGGATTACCTCCTAGAGTTACTATTATATTATGTGTCATTTGTGAAACCCAACTATATATACACTTACGTCTATTCTATTAGTGGTTGAACCACAAAATCATTAAGTTCCATCTCCTCCTGTCCCTAAACATTAATTAGATGTATTACTTTACCATAAATTAGGAAAAAAAAATAATTATCAGATTTGATTTAATATAACGTTTTTTTAGAGCAATACACTAACGTCAACTTGCCTTCCTCATTTTCGGTTTGCTTAGACTCTGACTTGACCCTGGTGAGCCATGGAAATCGGAAAACAGAAACTCAATTTCACAGTCTCAAACTAATATAAACTTGCTGGAGTTGCATTTCCCAGCATCCTGAGACGTGCGACTCCACGTGTGTAAATTTACATGTCTCGGACATTTCCTTTGATTCTCGGCCCATCCACTAGTCAACTGGTGGGGCTTAGGCCATTTCTTAATCCTTCAATCATATCTCTGCATTCTGCTAAAAAAAATTCATATCTCTGCTATTTCTCTCGATCAATGCTGCAACACGATGGAATTGGAAACTGAGCCTCACTTACCTACTTGACCATTGCTCGTTAGCCCCTGTTAAAGCATTTCCAATCTTTTGTGATTTGCCTTCAGAATTTTAGCAAACGCGGCTAAGATGAAAAGAAAAATGAGCTCTTCTCCAGAAATTGGATCCACTAGCGACGGCACATTAGGAGCTTTGTTCGATGTGTTCTTAAGCTTTCGAGGACCAGATACTCGCACTAGCTTCACAGATACCCTCTATTATGCCCTGTTAGATAAGGGTATCCGTGTTTTCATAGACAAAAAGGGAATTGATGTCGGTGAAGAGATTGGACCTGAGATTTTCCATGCTATCAATGACTCGAAAATCTGCATTCCCATCTTCTCCAGAGGCTATGCCTCCAGTAGGTGGTGCCTGCGTGAGCTAGAATACATGATGCAGCGTAGGAAAACCAATGAACTAGAGATTTTGCCTATTTTCTATGATGTGGAACCCTCCGATGTGAAGCTTCAAACTAGAGTATATAGGGATGCATTGACTCAGCATAAAAGAGAATGTGGGGTTGAGACTGTGCAAGGCTGGGAGGAGGCGCTCAAGGAAGTTACTAAAATCAAGGGATGGGACGCCAAGAACAAAGGGTATGTTAACTCACTAAACTCCATCTTCCCTTTTCTTTCCATTTCGTTTGCTTGAATGTGGATTATTATTTGAAGAGCACAATTTTTTCCCTTTTCTTTCCATTTCGTTTGCTTGAATGCGGATTATTGTTTGAAGAGCACAATTTTTACCTAGTTCTGGACCAAAAATTGTGATGAATATCGCATGGAATTCTACACTCCATTGTCTCAAGACTGTAGGATTACCTGCTCGACATAATCATCATAATCTATGGTCCTAGATTGATCAGAATCAGAGAATCATGTATTTATTCTTTTGTTCGCTGGGTCCAACATCAATTTCGTAACTTCATGTTGCTGTTTGATCTTGCAAGTGTACGAGTTTGCCACCAATCATATAATTCACTTGATAATGTTTTATGTCTTGACACAGCTACGGAGAACTTGCACATTTGATTGCTCGGAAAGTGTCAGTTAAGCTTAAGGTGTCTTCTGTTTATATATCTGATGAATTAGTTGGAACGGATGAATCAGTGAATGAAATAGTAGATATGTTGAATGTCGAATCTAAGGACGTAAGGATCATCGGAATTTGGGGGATGGGTGGAATAGGCAAGACAACTCTTGCCAAGGTTGTTTACAGCAAGCTGTCTACTAACTTTGAGAGTCACAGCTTCATTCCAGATATCCGAGAAGCATCAAAAGGTTTTGGTCTGTTAAATGTGCAGAGGCAATTAATCTCTAATATCATTGGTGACTTAGGAGTTGAACTTTCTAGCATTGATCATGGGATGAATATGATCAAAGATCGATTTTGCAGAAAGAAAGTTCTTATTTTCCTTGATGATGTAGATCATGCGAGCCAACTCATGGCATTGGCAGCAAAGAAAGAATGGTTTGGTATGGGAAGTAGAATAGTGGTTACAACAAGAAACAAAAGTGTTTTATGTAAATTCCAAAATCAATTTGAACATTGTTTGATTTATGAAGCTAAGGAACTTAACAATCTCGCAGCTCTTCGACTTTTTAGCAAGCATGCCTTTAGAAGTGACTCTCCTCCAAATGCATTCTTGAGTCTATCTAAGGAAGTTATTACAAAAACCGGAGGACTTCCTTTAGCTATTGAAGTGCTTGGCTCATTTTTATGTGGAAAAACAAAGGAAGCAGTGTGGCAAGATACATTGGAAAAGATGGATCATTTACTCCATGAGGATGTGAAGGAGAAGTTAATGTTGAGTTACGAGGAGTTAGATCATCCACAAAAACAAATATTTCTTGATATTGCTTGCTTTCTATCAGGAAAAAATAAGATCTATGCAACTTACATGTGGGATGATTGTGGATTTTTTCCGGAAGAGGGGATTGATGTTCTACTTTTAATGTCCTTAGTGAAAATTAGAGAAGAGAATACACTATGGATGCATGATCAACTTAAGGACTTAGGTAAGAGCATTGTCCACCAAGAATATTACAAAGACCCAAGAAAGGGTTCTCGGGTGTGGGAGCTAGGTGGTCCTGATATTGTCCAGAATAGAAAGGTACAAGTTTAAGTGCACCCTCGACTACTTTTTTCATTGGAAAAATCTCCCTTGGACTGTTTCCCTTTAGTTCAGGCTCTATTTGGAACTTCTCACATTGAACCGACTCTTTCCTCAATTTAGGGAATCGAAACTGTTGCGGCGTACTGTATCCCATATAGAAAGCGCTCACGGGTGTGGGAGCTATGTGGTCCTGATATTGTCCAGAATAGAAAGGTACAAGTTTCAGTGCACCCTCGACTACATTTTTCATTGGAAAAATTTTCCTTGGACTGTTTCCCTTTATTTCAGGCTCTATTTGGAACTCCTCACATTGAACTGACTCTTACCTCAATTTAGGGAATCAAAACCATTGCAATGTACTGTATCCCATATAAGGTGCCTATCCAAGAGTCTATTTTGACATCAGAAGACTTAAACGAAGTGCCAAATATTAGATTTCTCACAATGTCAGGTTGGACCTTCTCTGGAGATTTTGGGAATCTCTTTTTAGAATTGAGATGGCTTACTTGGAATGGTTGTCCAAAAGAAATGCAAGCAACCAACTTTTCCCCAAAAAATCTAGTCATCCTTGACCTGTCATGGAGCTTCATCGATGAACGTTGGGGCGGTTGGACTCAACTCAAGGTATGTGTGTGTAAATAATTTGGGATAACTTGTTATAATATCATCTAGTCACATCAGCTCTTTTGTCGCACGGGTTGTCGATCATCATCCTTGATCTCTTTTTTATTAATATTTTTATTGAAGTCTATTTGCTTAATTCATAGAACGAATCTTGGTCATGAAGAAGGCTTAAGACCCCAATCCCTTGGTCCATAGGTTTGAAACTTAATCGTTTTGTTTTCAATAGAAGTACATCAAATGAAACAATTACTTCACATTTACGTCATCGATGTGATTGAAGAGATAATGCTACTTGTATATCCCCATTGAAGACACTTTGGTCAATGGAAAGACTATTACCCTTGACCACTTTTATTCGTTCATTCAATACTGTGTTCATACATATTTTGTTGTGTCAATGGAGAGAATTTAACTCGTGTAGTTTTTTCAAGATTGCATTTTTCATTTTTACCTAATCAAACAATTAACTTACTGAAAAAAAGAAAAAAAAAAGAAAATGATGTTATGATTTAGTTGTTAGTCATTAATCTGCATTGCATTTTATAGTTTTACATTAATAATAGTTTATTGCTGTTTTGTCATTTATGGCATTCTTCCCCTGATGACCTTCTTCAATTCAAATTGATTGTAGCTACCTGATTGAATGGCATTGTAATGTGTACATTCTATGTTACTAGAACTGCATTTTTGGGTTGCATTATAAATAAAGGAAATGACTTGGTTTTTTTTTTTAGTCGGTCCTACTCAACTCCTACTTTAACTCTCACTCTCAGACTTTTGTCATACCCTCTTGCAGGACGTGGGAGTCGAAACCCACACTTAAAACTAAATTGTCCCCACCCCAACCCCCCTGAGAAGGTGGGGATTCGATCCCCCACCTCCCCCTTCCATATTATAAGGGTGGCCCAGTGGTTAAGGAAATGATTTGATTAGATATTCATACATATTTCGTGTTTTTGTAATTTGTAGGATTGTTAGATCATCTAATGGAATAAATGTCATAGCTTAATATCTATTGACTTACATTGCTTTTTAAACAACAACTTATAAACATTCACGTTGTTTTGAGTTCCCTAATCATGCAACTAGTTGTCATGAGTAATAAATGTTTACATTTAAATGAAATATAATTAGTGACTATCTATACAATACAAGGATGCGATGCTGAAGAAAAGCCAAACGATAGAGAGAAATTAGCAAAATAACAAAAATTGGTGAGTAAAATTGAACATGTAAACTGATTTGTTTAGAACATCAATACTATTAAATAAATATTATACTCTTAGAAGGTTATGTGAAAGCTAAAGCGGCCCTTATTTTAATTATAAAAAACTAAAAAATAGTAAAGTGCAAATATAATTAGTCAATAGTCAGAAAATATGTAAGATTATCTTCTATATTGAAATTTAGAAGATATATTTACATAGGAAAAGCCGTGAAGTTTAGTGTCATAAGTATTAGTGGTGGGGACAAAATCGGTAATTCAATGATGAATTTGGAAAGGGATGTTACAATTTATAGGAGAAGTTTTGGCTATATTTTGTCTTTTTATTATTTGATACGGGGGGTAATTTGAGAATAAATCTTTCTTTTTTCAATTTATTGTTGGGGACAATATTGGAAGAATTAAAAAAAAAAAAAAAGTGTAAAAGAGTGGTTTTGGCTTTAGTTAGGAATGCGTATGTAGAGTATTTATGAGGTTACTTTAGTGGAATGCTTCTTTAGTCGATATATTTGCTTATGTCCGGCGAAACTTCTATTAATTAAACTCATTGGATATACACAATCATTTGACAGGTGGCTACAAAATTGAAGGTCCTTAATCTGTTAGGGTGTGACATGTTGAAGGAAACTCCTGACCTCTCTGCATTTTTATCCTTAGAAATATTAATTCTAGGGAGGTGTAGAGCGCTTACGAAACTTCCCAACTCGATTGGACTGCTGAAATGTTTAATTGAGTTGGATGTCTCATACACAAGCATCGTAGAGTTGCCAAATACCATTGTCAATCTAAAGAGCTTGAAAGTGTTGAAGATGAATCAAAGTTACATGCAAAAGTTACCCGAGGCTATTGGGATGATGGAGAAACTTGAGGAAATTTATGGAGAGCATTGCAAGCAGCTAAAGATGATTTCTAGTGATATTGTGAGACTACCAATCTTGAAGACTTTGAAATTAACAAGAACTCGTGTGGAGAATGTACCAAAGCTTCCAGAGAGTTTGGTAAATCTATGTTTCTCCTCAAGTGCCGTAGAAAAAGTTTTGGAGATCTTCAACCCGATGAACCTTCCAACTTTAAGAAATCTAGAATTATGTTTCGGTGAAGACGATGATGAAACCTTTGTCTACCATAAATCAGAGCAACAGCCCCACGCTTTTTACAGCTTAGTGCATATGAAACTTTTGAGTAGTACCAGCGTAAGCTCATTTGGGGGTTGGCTTCATTGTACAGGAGAACTTGAACTCAACCAGTGCAAGAACCTGCGTCAGATTCGACAGCTTCCCTCAAGTTTGAGGAAACTCAAAATCAGTGATTGCAATCTTTCTGGAGTTGTTGACCTTTCCAACTTGGAGAATTTGTTAGAGCTACGTCTAACCGACAATCGGATTTGTGCTATTCAAGGGCTTGAAAGACTGAAGAATCTACAACTCTTCAAGCTTTGGATGTGTCACTTCCTTCAGATATTGCCCAACTTATCTAACTTAAAAAATCTCAAGGACTTTGAACTAGTGGATTGTCCGGGACTAGTTGAGATTGAAGGTCTCGACAAATTAGAATCACTAGAAAGGCTTAATATCCTATTCTGCGGATCCTTGCAAAGCCTACCTGATCTATCCCGCTTGAAGAAGCTGAAGATGAGTTGGTGTTGAGAAAACCAGTAGTTCATGAGATGATCTCCCACTACACTTGAAAAGGCTTGAAGATCAGTAAATCCAGAAATTTGAGACTTGGAGGAATTTGTCATCAAAATGTCAGGAGATCAATTTACAATGATTGTCCACGCTTGATTTTTAATGGAAATTTCAAGCAAAATCGGCCATTAGGTAGTTTTTTATTTTATTTTATCAAAAGTATGAAAAACGAAACCAAATCAAAATACACAAATAAAAAAATAAGTTATAAAATAATGGGTCAATTCGGTCCCTATCCAAATTGCAGAGACCACAAGAAAAGCCTAGTCCAATTCTCTTTCAGCCCAAGTCATTTCTCACAGGGTTTTTCTAAAAGTTTGGCTCTGACACGGTGGGTTCTGATCGCCAATTTTTTTTTTTTTTTTGACGTCTTTTAGCTTATTCCAATGGCTGTCGCTAATGCCGTTGGCCATTTCACCGTCGCACTGAGTTTGTCCTGTTCGACTCTGTCTTCAGATCCAAGAATCCGAAAAGAATCTAATTTGTGTTCCACTCTCCACTACCAGCTCCGATCTTCACCGACAAAACATCCGGAAGTTCCTCGACGGATTTGATTCCCAGTTAGATTCGCTTCACCGATAAGGTAAAGTGCACGCTATGTTTCCTTCAAAATAGAGACCTTGAATTCGCGAATTTGATTATATAAGAACTGAACTTTGTTGGAGGCTACTCAAATAATTGCATACGTGTTTCAATTTTTATATGGTGCTTCTGCTGTTATTGTTCTTGTTTTTGGTACAAGATCCGTCGTTGACATTGGAACGGCCTTTGCATTTTTTCTTTTATCAGAAATCTTAATGCCAATCAAGTGAACGTTCTTCTTTCATATTCTCCTTTTTCATCCTATCAAATGCAGATTTGAGTTCCAATATTAACAGAACACAAAAAATTGAGGGGTTTACTTGAATAAAGACTGAACGAAGGTCCAACCGTTTTAATCAGCCAAGATCATCTTTACCAACCTATCTAGATCTACCTTTATTATATCTTTGAAGATTTCATACAACATAGTTCAAATTTGATATACGGCACCACACAGTTTTTCTTTCCTTCTTTTTTATTTTTTTGGAATTAGGATTGTGTATTAGTTGACATTCTCTTTTTCCGGAGTTCAAGAGAAATATTATTACTGGGTCCAATACATGATACGTAGAGACCAAATAGAAGTCTTCCTTGATCAATTAATTTCATGTTACAATTGCGTAAGGTGAAACTCGCTACCTATCAATCCTCAAAGATTGGACCCAAAAAAAGAAAAAAAAAAATTATAGCCGAAATAATAAAACTGAAAAATTGACGGGTTAATTTACTTAAATTAAGACCAAACGAAGGTCCAACTGTTTTAATAAGCCAAAATCATATTTACCGACCTATCTATATCTACCTTTATTATATTTCTTTGAAGATTTCATAAGCCATACTTCAAATTTGACATACGGCAACGCATTTTTTTTGGGAGTTAAGATTGAGTATTATATAACTCTAATAGTTTAGAGAAGTCTGAGCTTATCAAACTACAAGTACCATGATTTAAAAAGTTGACCATAAATAAAGATGCACTACTATTACTTAGTGTTCAAGTTATGAGAGAATATGTGTTTTAAAACGGGAATAAAGATTTATCTAGTTCTTAATCTAATAGAAATGTAACAATTTCATTTGCATGCCATATATAGTCAATATTAATGAATAAACTAATTCATAAATGTTTAAGAGTATGCGTTTCTTTTTTGTTAAATTAATTCTGTCTAACCGCAATATGTGCTGCAGCATGTGTTGATGTTGACATTACAAGAGGGCAAGTCAATTAATAAAGGTTGAATGGTTCAGATACTTGGATTAACTTTTGTTATCAGCAAAATACTTTAGGTATTTTCGTACAATTGTGATCTAGCTTCACCGGCCGCCAAGAATGTTCTCGCGCCAGAACACACATCTGTGTGCGGGCTAATACAACTCCCATCCAAATACATGCCAGAGCACATGGTCCCTGTTGTTTGGCACAAATCACCCATCACTAGAAAGTCAAACGCTAGGAACCACAGCCTCATCCAATACTCGACGCACCTGCATAAGAAATGTCATAAATGATCCGATTGTCCCGATCCAGTTTCATGCAACAACGACCTGCCTCACCTCGATTTATGTGCCTTTGTGCCACTAGCCAGTCTCTCATTTGACCATGGTTAGAGCCGCTGTGTTAGTGCTACCTTAGCTCCACATAATGCCACGTCCGTGGCTAGTCCAAAAATGCACTCCGTCAACGAAACGTGCTAATCAGCGGACTAAACCGGCCGGAGGCATTCATGGACCTAGTTGAATCCTATTCAGACCGTTACTCTTAGAAATAATTATTTTTTATTCTGTTCCCGAGAACTGATTCTAAGTAAAAGAACGTGTTTGATAACTGTATAAAATTTCCGATTTTGGAATAGAATTGTGTTTGGTACCGTATTCATTGATTCTGTTCGAAATCAATTTATTTTAATTTTTAAATAATTTTTTCCTTTTTTTCTTTTTTTTTCCTCTTTTCCTTTTTTTCTTTTCTTTTTTTATTTTATTTTCTTTTTTTATTTTCTTTTTATTTTCTTTTTCTCCTATTCTAATTCTTCTTTAGGCTGGTCACCGGTCCTCATCGGCTTGGCCTCGCCGGTAGCTAGGCGAGGCTCGCCCAACCCCGCCGAGGCTCGGCCTAGCTTGGCGAGCCTCCGCGAGCTCGTTGACCGGTCGGCGCGACCGGCGGTGTCGGACGGCGGCGGGTGGCGGCGGCGAATGGTGGCGGGCGGCGGTCGCGAGATGGCGGTCGATGAAGAAGAAGAAAAGAGAAGAAGAAGAGTTTTGATTCTCAATTTTATTCCAAGAACAAGAATCAATTTTTTTTTTTTTTTATTCTTGATTCTCGTCCCAAACTGATTTTGGGAACAAATTTGTTCCTGGGAACAAAAATTTTACCAAACGCGATTCTCGTCCCAAACTGATTTTGGAACAAAAAATCAGAATCAGGCACTGTTTGGATGGTTACCAAACAGTGCCTTAGTCTAATAATATATTTTGGCCTTTAGATTTTGAGGTTAATTTTGTGTATTATTTCTTTTAGAATTGACATTTCCTTGGATTTATCTTGGCAACCTTGTATTCGTGTTTGCACTTGGGAAAATCAGGGGATTCAGAAAAGTTTTATTAGTGAGAAAACCTAATAGAAAATAAAAAGTGAATGCAATGTATTGATTCAAATATTAAATATAGTAGTTTTGTGCTTAAAATAGGATGATGAGTAAAATTTTAATATATTTTTCTTATAGTTTGCACTTAAATCTTCATAGGTTATATATTTATTAACTGTAGTTCTCAATCATGGAGGGAAAAAATAATGAAACAGTAAGAAAATAACTATTTAGAGTGATTTCTCATCAAATTTGTGGGGGCACTATTGAAAATTATTTTTTAAAATGACATTATATATATATATATATATATATATATATTTAGAGTGATTTCTCATCAAATTTGTGGGGGCGCTATTGAAAATTATTTTTTAAAATAACATAATATATATATTCTTCACAGGATAGTGGGGGCAATTGCCCCCAACTTTTCAAACGTAGGTCCATCCTCGGAGAAATGGGTGTTGCTCACTCAATTATATAAACCATTTTAAGTGGTTCTACTATAGTCCAAGGCATGGTTTCTTGAATAGGTGGTATAATGTTATAGTATACTATAAGATAGTATGGATTAATTATACAATTGTTTTTGCTAGGCAACTAGGACTATTTGATGTTTGTGATCGCATTGACGCTTGAGTTGGATGCGACGATTGGAAGTCAGAGTTGATGTCTTGAATATCAAGCGATTACACGAGTTTTCATGTTTCTATAGTTCAAAATAATCATATGAACTTGAACAGATATGTGTTGATTGAAGTGTAATCCAAGTCAAAGAGAGAGATTGATTTGGGAGATTGGATTAAATGCGATTGTCTTCAAAGATGCGTCGCTTACAAGTTGTGCTAGTCAAGTGCATTGTCTTCTTACTAATACTATACATAAATACATTGATTAAACTTACCAATACTATTTCCTTTCCTTTTTTTAATTTTCCCACCCCTCTTTCCTCTGTTTTGCTATGTTATGTACATTTAACGTAAGGATTCGAAATTATTAAAAGAACAGTTGATTCTAGATTTCCCAGAAAGGTAATGGAAACACGAAAATGAATGAGAAAGATTAAGATCATTTGTTGTTACTTTGATTACTGATCTTTAACTTTTTCTTTTTGTTGAGGGCCGGGAAAGAAGTGTTACTCTTTTATACCCCACCCGATAGCAACCATGGAGATTATATTTTGAGCGTCCTTCTTGGAAAGCATCACGTGGGCTCTAAGAAATTAGTTATCAATATATATATATATATATATATTTAAAATACTAACTTCTCTTATCATTGATTAAAAATCTCTTAAGAGTTAATAAATTTGAGGCATAATAAAGAAAGGTAAGGTAAATGAAAATTGGTAAAAGAAGAAGAAGAAGAAAAGTTTATTTACCACTTCTCTGGATCGATGCCACAACTTAGGGGTGTGCAATCGGACCGGGTATACCCTGTTCCCGGATCGGCCCACCCGGAAAACAGGGTCGGGAACTAGTTCCCATTGAAACCAGTCCGGGAATAGGTTTCTAAAATTCGGAACCATTTTAAACCGGTCCGGGAACAGGGTCCGAGTGATTACCCACCCGGTAACCGGTTCCTGGACCGGTTTTGGAACCGGTTCTTGGACCGGTTTTGTAAGTAGAGGTCCAAAACATTTTTTTTTTCTTCCGATTTCTATTCTTACTCTCGCAATCACACGATATTTTTCCTCTTAACTCTCTCAAACACGCATGGCACTCCTCCTTTGTCCTTCCTCTTCCTCACTTGCTTCCCTCCCTCTCGCACAGTCTGATGGACGGACGGTGTTCGTCGCCGCCAAATTCTTGTGTATCACGTGGAGTGGCTCGCCTAATTTCTCTTTTGTATAAAGAGTTATGCTTGCATAAATGAGTAGTTTCATGTAGTAGTTGTGGGAATAAGACTAATATTAGACCCATGTGTTGCTCATTCTTTGCCTTATAATTTTATTTATTATAATTAGCCCTATGGATCTTTAATTTTTCGTTTATTCAAAAAGTTCATGTATTAATTTATTACTAGTGCTTAATGTTTCAATATAAATTACGAGGATTACGTTATTTTCTCGCTTATTATCATAAAATTCGAAGTCGTATAGGATATCAGGAGATTGCAAAACAGATTCCAGTGAAAACAGGGTTGACCCTAGAACCGGATCGGAAAAACAGGGTGGGTCGGGTACAGGGTCCAATACAAACAGGGTCGGGTATAGGGTCCAGAAAAGGGGAACCGGTTATAACAGGGTCGGGTACAGGGTCCAGGTTTAGACCCTACCCACCCTGGACCCGATCACCCCTAGCCACAACACAATGGGAATGGAAATGGAAACCGAGCCTCACTTTCCTACCTGACCATCGCTCGTCGATCCCCGTTCCAAATGGAGTTCTTCCAACTTCCTTGAATTGCATAACACCATGTTTTCCATCATCCAAGTCTTGTAAAATCGCTTTAAAATGTGGTATGGTTTTACGTGTTTTTTGATGAGAAAAGCATGTCAAATCTTTTGTGATTTGCTTTCAGAATTTTAGCAAACGCAACTAAGATGGAAAGGAAAAGGAGCTCTTCTTCGGAAACTGGATCCACAAGCCATGGCTAATCGGGAGCTGAGTTCGATGTGTTCTTAAGTTTTCAAGGATCGGATACTTGCGCTGACTTCACAGATTCCCTCTATGATGCCTTGCTAAATAAGGGTATCCGTGTTTTCTTAGACGGGAAGGGAATCGACGTTGGTGAAGAGATCAGCCTAAAGATTTTCCAGGCCACTGATGACTCTAGAATCTGCATTTCCATCTTCTCCAGAGGCTATGCCTCCGGTAGCTCGTGCTTACGTGAGCTGGGATACATGATGGAGTGTAGGAAAGTCAATGAACTAGACATTATACCCATATTTTATGATGTGGATCCTTTCGATGTGAAGCTTGAAAGTGAAGTATATAGGGATGCATTAACTCTGGATGAAGAAAAATGGGGTTGGATATCGTGTAGCATTGTACCAAGGTGCTTGAGGAAGTTACTGCAATCAAGGGATGGGACACCAAGAACACGGGGTATGTTAACGCATTCAACTCCATTTTTCCTTTTCTCTTTTTTTCTTTTGCTTGAATGCGGATTATAATTTGAAGAGCACAGCTTTTTCTGTGTTCCGGACCAAAAATTGTGATGGAATATCACATGGAACTCTACACTCCATTATCTGAAGGCTCAAGGATCACCTTATCTACATAAGTATTATAGTCCATTGTCTAGATTGAAAAGAACCAGATAACCATGTATTCATTCTTGTGTTCACTCAGCATCAATTTTGTAACTTCATGTATTGTTAGATCTTGCATATATACAAGTTTGCCACCAATCTTTTAATTAACTTGATTACATTGTATATGTTGACACAGCCATGGGGAACTGGTACGGTTGATTGCTTAAAAAGTGTTGGTTAAGCTTAAGATGTCTTATGTTCATATATCGGATCATTTAGTTGGAATGGATGAATCGGTGGACGAAGTAGTAGATTTGCTGAACGAATCTGAGGACATAAGGCTCATCGGAATTTGTGGAATGGGTGGAATAGGCAAGACGACTCTTGCCAAGGTTGTTTACCACAAACCTTTTACTAACTTTATAAGTTTTAGTTTCATTTCAGATATATGAGAAGCATCAAAAGGTTCTAATCTATCCAATTTGCAAAGGCAACTAGTCTCTGATATCCTTGGCAACGCAGGATTTGAACTTTCTAGCATTGATCATGGGATAAATATGATCAAAGATAGATTCAAGATAAAGAAAGTTGTTATTGTGCTTGATGATGTAATTCATAGGAGCCAACTTATGGCACTAGCAGCAAAGACAGAATGGTTTGGTTCGGGAAGTAGAATTGTTGTTACAATAAGGCACTGTTTGGTAACCATTAAAACAGTGTCTGATTCTAATTTTTTGTTCCCGAGAATCGCTTTGGGACGAGAATCACGTTTGGTAAAATTTTTGTTCCTGGAACAAATTTGTTCCCAAAATCAGTTTGGGACGAGAATCAAGAATAAAAAAAGTTGATTCTTGTTCTTCGAACAAAATTGAGAATCAAAACTCTTCTTCTTCTCTTTTCTTCTTCTTCATCGACTGCCATCTCATGACCGCCGCCCGCCGCCATCTGCTGGTCGCCAGCGATCGGTCCGACGAGCTCGCCGGAGGCTCACCAGCCGGGCCGAGCCTCGGCGGGGTTGGGCGAGCCTCGCCCGGCCGCCGGGCGAGGCCGAGCCGATGAGGACCGGCGACCAGCTTGAAGAAGAATTAGAATAGGAGAAAAAGAAAAAAAGAAAGAAAAAAAGAAAAAAAGGAAAGAAAAAAAGGAAAAATTTATAAAAATTATTTAAAAATTAAAATAAATTGATTTGGAACAGAATCAATGAATACGGTACCAAACACAATTCTATTCCGGAATTAGAAATTTTGTACGCTATCAAACGCGTTCTTTTACTCGAATCGGTTCCCAGGAACAAAATAAAAAATAATCATTTCTGATCAGAATTTGTTCCCGGGAACAGAATCGTTACCAAACGCACCCTAAGAGACAGAAGCGTTTTAAGTGGATTCAAGATTAATTTGACCACTGTTTGATTTATGAAGCTAAGGGGCTTAAGGATCTTGAAGCTCTTGAGCTCTTTAGCAAGCATGCCTTTAGAAGCAACTCTCCTCCAAATGCATTTTTAAGTCTATCTAAGAAAGTTACTTCAAAAACCGGAGGGCTTCCTTTGGCTATTGAAGTGATGTGCTCATTATTATATAGGAAAAAGAAGGTAGTGCGGCAAGATACATTGAAAAAAATGGACATTACCTTCATAAGGATGTGAAGGAAAAATTGATGTTGAGTTATGAGGCATTCGATCATCAGCAACAACAAATACTTCTTGATATTGCTTGCTTTCTAGCTGGAGAAAATAATAGTTATGCAGATTACATGTGGGATGACTGCAGATTTTTTTTTTTTGGATGAGGGGATTGAAGTTCTACTTTTGATGTCCTTAGTGAAAATTGGAGAAAACAATCAACTAGGGACGCATGATCAGCTCAAAGCAAGAGCATTGTATACCAAGAAAATTGTAAAGATCTTGGAAAACATTCACGGTCATGGAATCATGAAGAAGCTCTTGACATGATCAAGAGAAAGAAGGTACAAGTTTAAGTGCATTTTCCTTTGCTTTGTTCATTGCAGAAATCTTCCTTGGATTGTTTTCCCTTCATTTCAAACATTATTTGGAACTCGCATTTAACTGACTTTTTCCTCATTTTAGGGAAACGAAATTGTTGAAGCGATCTGTATGAACTTTGGCAGGTTTATAACAGCCACTATTTTGACATCAGAAGAATTTATGAAAATGCCAAAGTATTAGATTTCTTAAAATGGTCCGTGGGAACCTCTCTAGAGACTCTGAGGATCTCTTTTCGGAATTGAGATGGCTTTCTTGGAAGTACGGACCTTCAATGCTGGGTGCGATCAACTTATGCCCAGAAAAACTACTCATCCTCGACCTATCGAGGAGCTGAGTAGATGAACTTTGGGGTGATTGGACTCATCTTAAGGTATGTACAAATAATTAAGTATAACATGTTATATTTTCTTTCAATCACATGAGGTCTTGTGTCTCATGGGGTTGCAGACTGCTATTTTATTGTTTTTTTTCCAATTGAATTTTGTTGCCTTAATTCAAACAAATCTTGGTCTTGAAGAGTGCCTACGATACCAATCCCTCATTCCATAGGTTTGAAACACAACCGTTGAGTTTTCACTAGAAGTATGTCGAATCAAAAAATGGCTTTAATATATGTCAAAGATGTAATTGGGGACATAATGTTACTTGTATATCCCCATTGTACACTTTGGTCGACGGAAAGAATGTCAACCTCTTTCACTTTTATCTCATTCTTTCGATATAGTATTCATAGATTTTTCTAAGATTGCATTTTTCATTTTTATCGAATCAAACAATTAGCTTACCAAAAAACAAAAGAGATGTTAATATCTGGTTGTTGGTCATTAATCTGCATTCCATATATTGTTTTAGATTGATACTATGTTACTGCTCTTTTATAATAGAGGAAAATCTTTTCCTGATGAGTTTCTTCGATTCAAATTGATTGTAGCTGCATGAGTAAAGGTTATTGTTAATGTATACATTTTATGTTACTCGTAACTAAATTTTGGGTACCACAATTAATAAATGAAATGACTTGTAGATATTCATCCATATTTTGTAATTTCTGTAATTTATAGTATTGTTAAATCATCTGATGGAATATGTCATCGCTTAATACCTGTTGATTACTTTTTAAAGAACATTATATAAACATTCACGTTGTTTTGAGTTCCCTAATTACACGAATAAGTTGTCATTAATAGATACTTAAATTGAGTTAAATTTAAGTAGTGAATAAGACTATCTATACTATACATCTATACATAGATGCGCGACCAAAGCCTAAGAAAAACCAAACAACAGAGAGAAATTAGCAAAATAAGAAAAAATTGGAGAGTAAAATTGAACATGCAAACTGATTTATTTAGTACGTCAATACTAATATTTTACTCTTCAAAAGGTCATGTGGAAGCTAATTCCACCCTTATCTTAATGAATAGAAAAAATATAAAACAGTAAACTACAACTATAGATTAGTTGATCGTCAGAAGACAAGTACGATTTTTTTCTACATTAATTTTTTTTTTTTTTACGATGCATTTACATAGGAAAAGTCAGTCATGAGTACTGGTGTCGGCGACAAAATCGGTAATTCCGTGATTAAGTTGAAAAGAGATGTTATAATTTATAGATGTGATGATTACGTTCTTTTTTCTTTTGATTATTCGATACATGGTAATTTGAAAATAGATCTATTTTCAAATATTTGTTATTGGGAACATCATTGGAAGAAATTAAAAAAAAAAGTGAGACAGAGTGATTTTGGCTTAAATTATAGAGGAATGCATATATACAGAGCATTTATAAAGTTACTCTGGTGGAATGCTTCTTTAGTCGATATAATTGTTTTAAGTCTTGCAAAACTTTTATAAATCAAACTCGTTTAGTTTACATAATCATTTTAGGTGGGAAGGTCCTTAATCTGTCAAAGTGCCCCAGGTTAAAGAGAAGTCTTGACCTCTGTATATTTATCCTTAGAAGTATTAATTCTAGAGGAGTGTAGTAACTTGCTTTCAATTGATCAATCTATGACATTTGAGACGGTTGAAGCACTTGAATTTAAATAGTTGTACTAGTCTCCGAGTGCTTCTTATTGAATTAGGTTCTCTGAAAGCTTTGACTGAGCTACTCCTATGTAACTATACTTTTTATGGGAAGCATTAGTCAAGTCCCAAGTTCAATTGGAGCACTCATTAATCTCAAGTGCTTGGCATTTGTGGAGTTCCCAAGCTAACGACACTTCCGACTCTATTGGAATGCTGCAATCTTTAATTGAATTGGATATCTCAAGCACTAGCATTAGAGTTGCCATATACTATCGTCAATCTAAAGAGCTTGAAAGTGTTAAAGATGAATAGAAATTGCATGCAAAAGTTACGTAAGGCGATGGGGATGTTGAAGAAACTTGAAGAGATCTATGGATAGAATTGCTTATGGCTAGAGATGATTCCTGATGATCTTGGGAGACCCCCTTTTTTGAAAATTTTGAAATTAATGCGAACTCATGTGCAGAATGTACCAAGACTTCTCCAGAGTTTAGTAAGTCTATGTCTGTCCTCAACAGCCATAAGAAAAGCTCCAAAGATCACCAACCTGGTAAGTTTAAGGAATCTGGAATTTTGTTTTACCAACTCGCTCCATCGTAGCTTTTCCAAAAGCGAGGACTTCCAGCCCATTTTGTACATTGGAACTTCCAAGTTTCACCGGCATAGGCTCATATTGGGATCACATTTGCTGTCTAAAAGAACTTCAACTCATCGACCGCGACAACCTGTGCCACTTTGGACAACTTCCCTCCAGTTTGAGGAGACTTAAAGTTCACAGTTGCAATCTTCTTGAAGTAGTTGACCTTTCCAACTTGGAGAATCTACGACTCTTGTTGATCAATATGTGTCCGAAACTGGTTGAGATTCAAGGTCTTGACAGACTGGAATCACTAAAAAGACTTTTGATCAGAGGATGCAATTCCTTGCGAAGGTTACTTGATCTATCCAACTCGAAGAAATTGAAGATAGATTGGTGGCGAGGATAACAAGTAGCACAGAGAGATGATCTCCTGCTCCAGCGCTTGAGAAAGCTTGTAAGATCGGTAAATCCTGAATTTGGATGTTGAAGGAATTTGTCGTCAAAATGTGGCAGACTCATTTTACGAAGATGACCGAGGTAGGATCTACAAAGAGGCAACAAAAATGTTCAAATATTTTTAAGTTTCTTAACGGGTGTTCTAGGCTCTCTTTAACGAAATCCCAATTACAATAAGTTTTAGAAAATATCTTCTCGCTTATTCAAGCTCCTACACGAGGAAGACTTATAAATATTATAACGCTCTTGATATCTACAAATCTAGCTTACTTTTTGCAATAAAGTAATGATCTATGAAAATAGTGATCAATGGAGTAGTATTTCTAATGATTCAAGAACATCCTATTTCCGGCTTTTGCTGGTGTGGGAGTGTACTACTGTAAGTAATTTGTTCAACCAAGAATGGGTCAATTTTCTGAATAATGAGTTGCAAGTAGTTATACTCATGTGCCTGTATAAATAGTCAATTAAGTATGAATAAATTAAGAGTAGATATAGTTGTCCCACGTGGTAGACTAATTAGTGTTTATTGTTCTTGTATATAACATGAGCAAGCAATTTGTCGTTTTTTCACAGCCACACGAGATTAATTATCTTGAACATATAATTTGGTTTTTGGTACGTCAATAAGGTCCAAGGGTTTATTTTTGTCGGATGATGTATGAATGCTTGACTCTTCTCATGGAATTTATATATTTGTTTGTAAACTTGTTTATGTACTCAATCATTTAGCCTTAATCTTTTCATGAAATTATGTGGAGATTGGCCAATTGGGCTTTGGTTAATATTTTTAACTTGAAAACACTTTCTAATTTTCATTTTCCGTTTTCATGAAATTATGTGGAAATAGGCCATTTGCGTCACTCGTCATCTCTGCCCCGCCCGCTCCAACGCCACGCCACCGTGCTCGTGATCGTTGCAAACCGCAGTTGCTCTTCACCGTGGCTAGTGGCCGCCCAACACGACGTCGCGACCAGTCCGAGATTGCAGCGCCTCGGCTGCCGCCACCACCACCCCTGTGAGCGTCTCTCTCTCTTCCCCCAATTCCCCTCTCTATCTCTCCCAAGAACCTGTCAAGATCGAGCCGGTGACAACGAGGCCAGATCTGGCTCTATAGCTAGCGGCCTGTCATCGTTGATGGAGCGCCATTCTTGTCCGGGAAGAGAGAGGGGGCGACTGTGCTCGAGCGTCGGTGACTGTGGCGGCAAGGCAGGGTCGTTGTAGCAGCGGCAGCGTCGAGGTTTTGTCGCGTGGCGAAGACGCGGCTAAGGGAGAGGAGAAAAGAGAGGAACAAAGGAAAATGGATTACATTTTATGTGTGCGCTATTATTCCCCAGGAATCTTCGATAACCAATAGAAATATGCCGCGTGTCCAGGCTATTGCGCCAATGCTGCACCCGGCGGTGGCATAATCCGTCCCTTCACAAAAATTGAAAAACGTAATTTGGCAATTGGCGTTTTGTTACGTTTGTTTGACGTGCGATGCCAAGGAAACGGTAAAATTCATCTTTCGTGAATATCTTTAACTTAATTAAATAACAAAATTGAAGTTTTTCTAGAGATAGGTTGCCCTTTTTAACTTGTATGAATAGATCCGCTTTCGACTGCTTTTGCAACCTTTTTTTTTTTGGTCAGAAAATGCTTTTGCAACTTGAAAAGTGGGAAAAATGAACTTGAAAGTAGAAAATGGGTGCTCGAGTAGTATTATGTATCTATATAAATATATAATAATGTTTTCTCTAAGAGTTAGTATCTAATTTAAAAGGGATTTGATCGTTTTCTTTGCACTCATCATGCTACCTCCTTTTTACTTTTTGTTCCTCGCCCTCCCCTCTCTCCATATTTGTTCTACGTGTACTCCTTTATATTAAAGAAATTTCCCATCTAAATACTAACATAAAAATTTACATTAGTGAGCAGATATGTTTAATAAAATAAAGATATATAAATTATGTTTACTTGAATCATAGTAAAGAAAGAGATAAAAAAAAAAAAAGTTAGCTATTTCATTAATGGATTGCTAGAATTTTTTTGATGTTATGTTAACTCTACATTCTTATAGCAAATACGATAACGTGAAGGTTTCTTCATAGACGAATGTTTGTATATCATTTCTTCAATATAGATTTGTGCAATAATCTGCGTAGCACAGATTGCATGTAGTATTTGATTATTTCACAATCTTCAATTGATATGGTATTATTATTTACCATAATTTGGATGGACGATGGGTCCTACTTTTTTAGCATTGATTAAAGCCAAAGAATTAGACAATACCCACTAACTCTGGCATTGAGTTAATTAGTGGCCATGGTTTATTAATTTAGATGATTACTCCCCTATCTTTTTCATTTTAACTTAAGACAATGTCCTAATAGTTTATTAGTTTGGTTGTGATTTGATGATGTTTCATATTGTTGGTGAAAAATAACATGTCACCACCTTGGCTCGAAGTTCATCTTCAAGCTCAGCAATGTTGTTTCTCTTGAACCTCCTTGGCCTCCTTACCTATTCAAATGCTAACAATGCATGAGCAATGCTTGAACTTGGCCAGAAGGATGGACTTCGTGCACATGCATCCTGGATTTTTCGCTTGGAAATCTTCTTCTCTAAGATGATCATCCCCATGAAACTCTATCACGAAACAAACCAAAAGATCAACAAGTTGTTTTATTGATTTTGGACATTGTTTGAAGTGATTCAATACTCATATTTTTCCAGATTTTAGAAATGCATATCTAATGAAAAACACAAGCACTTAAACTATTCAACAATCCTGATCTTTTAGATTTATTTTCTCTGTTGCTCTTCCGTTGCTTTTGTTTAATAATAGTACGACGAAGAAAGTCCCCAAAAGCACAACTTTGTTCATGACCGCAAAGATCATGCCAATCAAAGCATCCTAGAGAGAGTGTAATGTGTTTATTTTTTATTTTTCTCTATCTGTTTTTCCATCTTGTCGACTGTAAATTTTTCCGTTTTTTATAATCAGAAACCTTAATGTCAATGAAGCACAAATTTTCCTTTTTCATCCTATTAAATGCAGATTTGGGATCCAAAATTGACAGAATCTGAAAAATTGAGGGTTTTACCGTACTTGAATCAAGACAAAACAAAGGTCTACCCATTTTAATTAGCTTTATAGCTAAAATTATTGTTACCAACCTATATATATATATATATATATATATATATATATCTGACTTAAATGACTCTACTTTCTTACCCATGGAACATGCATCACCAAAATTCTCTCTCAAACTTGATCTTTAATAGACCACAAACTAGATCCTTTGCCAAAGGATGGAAATCTGTTTAAAACTTGCATGGCCTAATTTTTTATGCCAAAGATAATTTTCCATTGCAACGTTCGTTGGAAAGATCAAAATCCTTTGAACAAATTATATACACATTCTCATGAAGTATTCCAATAACTTTCCCTTCGAGGGTATTCTTGTAAGAACAATACACGGGCAATAGAAAATTGTTACCACCAATGATGCCTCAAGCAGTAAATCTTTTCTTTGCTATTATCACCAAAAAATCATGTTTCCACCTTCCACGTATTTCACAATGACCTTCAACAAGTAAAACATTCTCATATGCCTTGAACACACATAATGAGCTTGATCCTTTTCGTATGACAGTTATATGCATAATGGCCTAATTTAGCACAAGAACAACATGCATGTGATCTTGTGACCTTTTGCTGAATGGTCTATATGTATTCTTGGTTTGGACTCTTTGTCTTCTCAAGTAAATTCCTCTACTCTTCAAAAGCCTTCAATAAAGTTCTCAAAATTTCTATAGAATGATATCCATGAACATAAAGAGACGCAAAATTAGTTTCAGATCGTATCGCACTTATAATAAAAAATTTATTTCTCAAGGCACCATTCTCTTCCTTTAAATTTTAATGTGCCCTCTTCTACTCGAAATTGAGTTTGGAAACTCTTTTGAGTTTGCGAAACAACTCATCAAATGCGTCATGCAACTCCTCAGCTTCTACATCGTTGGCCATCAAACATAGATTTCCAACTTTGGCTTCGTCCTTACTAGAATCTTTTTAGGGAAATCCCTTATGATGTTTTGAAGATGACAAAATAAATCAAAGGCTACTAACGTGTTTAATGGTTGAGTAATAGACTATGCAGATGATAGAACGTGTAAAGGATATTATCAAAGTCTATACTTGAAAGAACCAGAAGATAGACTCTACATGAAGTTGAACTTATTCAGATTGTATCCAGACATTCAGGCTAAACATATTCAGAAGCAGAATATGTTCAGACTTACGTTCAGATTGTAAAGTCTAAGAGTATTCCGTCTAAAGTAAAGTCTGAATGTCTTCCATCGAACGAGACATAAGTCCAGAACGTGATAAGGTCCAGAATGAGACACAAGTTCAGAATGTAACAAATTCAGAACGAAGCATGTTTAGAATGAGACAACTTGACAGAACATAACACAAGCCCCAAACATATAATGGCTAGTGATCTGGTTTCGATTGAACATCAAGATAGATTTAATTGACTCAATCTAATTGGTTGACAATTGGATCTTGAAGACAAGAACTTTCTATACGAAGAAGCTCTACTTATGGAAACCAAGATTTTGTTTGTATGGGCGATCAGAATCAATTTGGGATTCTACTTTTGTCACTCAATGGCTACTAAATCTTCTTCATATAGATTTGTCCAAGGAGTAGATTGGAAGACGATTCTCTAGATATTGTCCAACGGCTAGTTTGGAAGTGGATGAGTATTTAAGGAGATCAATGACCGATGAGCAGGTAAGAGATGGAGCATAGAATTTATAATTCCAAAGTTTGAGCAAACTTCGATCATACACTTGTCTTTGGTGAGCTTAAACGTTTGTAATCATGAGAGAAATACCGAAAGAGTGACTTAGTGAGATAGTGTGATCTACCATTGAGTGTTTACACTCAAAGTTGTAATCTCTTGTTGATCGCATAGTGGAATCCAGCTAGAAGGTTGTTAGCGTGAGAGAGTGGATGTAGGCTTGATCTAAGCCGAACCACTATAAATTTCGTGTGCAACATTCTCTTTCCTTAACTCTTCATATATAAGTCTGTTGCATACTTACAAGTTATTTCAAGAGTCTGTTCATTGCATAACAGATTCTGAGCATCTATCAGAAGTCTGGTGGCTGTTTCATCGCATAACAGATTCTGAACATCTATCAGAAGTCTGGTAGCTCGTTTATCAGACTCTAATCTTTATTTAGACTTTGCTCACAACTTATTTTATTCCACATTTATTTGTCAAGACTTCTTTTAACACCTATTCACCCCCCTCTAGGTGTTCGTACTAGCACTTTCAGATTCACTTTTTAGTGTTACTCCATGTTTACTTAAAGCTTTCTTACCTTTCCTTGATTTGCCGAATTTCTTCTCGAGTAAAAGGCATTCGGATTTTATGCGCCAGCTTGATTACACTCGAAAATATGCCTGGACTTTCTTCTCGCTTTAATAGCTTTGTCTACCTTTTGCAATTCCATTTTCCTTCGTAACTTATCTTTAAAAGGAACTTTTTGAATTTACGTTTTAGCGTACCTACTTCATCTTTGTCCTTCTCATCCGTGCTTGAGAACTATGAAGCACCGACACTCTCCGTAAGCCTTCGTGTCATGTCGAACACTTCGACACGTGTCTGACACTCTCCGACACTCGGTCAACACGTGTCGAAAAATCCAACACTTAGTCAACTTTTTCGACACTCTCCGATACTCGAGTCGGAATTCTGACATTTGAGTTTCGACACATAATTCCGATATTGAGGTCAATTTTAAAAACTCAATAAATGAAATGTCAAAATTATATATATATATATACATATATGAAAAAATAAAATACAATAATAAAAATAATAAATGGAAAAATTAGAAAAACCCAGTTTTCTTTCTCTTCGAATCCTACTTCTCGTAATACACAATTCACCCCTTAAGTTTTTTTTCTCCTCTTCCAATATATCTAACATGTGAGTCCGAATATGGATCACTTGTTTTTTCTCCAAGTTTTAGAATTTATCAAATTGAAATAATGAATGATACTAATAAATGACGGATTAATGTTTTTAGTGTATATTCATTCTAAGCTTTTTTAATTATTTATTTATTTATGAATTTGATTGAAATAATCATAAAAACGATAATTTATTGTGTATATTTAAAAATTTATATTTAATATATAACGTGTCCCAACGTGTCGAATTCTCTGTTTTTTGAAAAACGACGTGTCGGCGTGTCGTGTCTGTCGTGTTGCATGTTGCGTGTCGTGTTGGTGCTACTTAGCTTGAGAACTCATCCTTGATGCTATCACTAACCTTTACGGCGATTGACTTTTTCTTTTTCCTGCGGGCTTCATTTTCTTTCTCGACTTCAGGAGACATTGAAAAGCCAATAAACTCTTCTTAGGTCATAAGAGCGAGTACGTGTCCTTGATGTATTGAACTCATCGGCCAAAGATCTCGATAATTTCGTTCTAAATTCATAAAAAATAATAAAATATTACTATTTGGATCCTAAACCTATTGTATATATTTCAATTTAGCGCTAAACATTCTAATTGTCCCAACATAATCTTTAATCTTTGAACGAACTTCTAATCTAGTTCCCCAACAAATACTCACCCGATATTGGTGACATGGTGATCCAGTCATTACTAACTATTCAACAGGTTGCAGCTGATGATCTGATATGAATGACTACTTGAAATGATGCTATTTTTCGCTTAGTTTTCTAGTTTTTGTAATTGTATTCTTTTTTCTTTCCTTTTGGTTATTCTTCATCCTCTTCACCACCAGCATCTTTCTTTGTTTCTCATTCACAACGGTTGCCAGGTCTAAGGACTACTACCACAACCTTATATTCGATGATTCTCTTTTCATTTCGTCTACTGTGTACTCATTTTATCATTGGGAGCACTAGGGGTTTTTCTTATCTTCATTGGTACAAAGGTTCCACTTTGCACAACCACCAAAGTTCGTGGTCCATTGATTAAATAAACATGGCCATCCTATGTTTCAAAAGACAATAATTCGCACCATTAAATAAAGGAGGTCGAGTAATCGGTTTGAGCTAGTTCCAACAATTATTGTCATCCTTCTTTATCTCAAAAGTATGACACTTTTACGAGAAGGAGCCTATTATAATACAAATTTGTTAGGCCGAATAAGCAACCAAGAGGGAGGATAAATTTGCTCTTAAAGAAACACAAAACAAATTTGCAAAACTTACCCCAATAAAAAATTCTACTTCTACGAGCAAATTGAACTAGCAATATAAACAGTGAAAATTAAAGAACTTGGGGAAAAAGAAATTGCAAAAGAGATTTATAGAGGCTGGGTGTGGATGTGTCTGCTCCTCTCTTCAAGCTTTAATAACCTAAAAAAGTCGAATTCCACTAGTCATGTCAAGAATACAATTACCACCTCTTTTCAAGAGTAGAATTGTTGTGCAAGACCCGACTTCCTTCTACAGCAATCCAATCTTGCTATAAACTATGGGACTCTTCAACATCGTTATATGCACAGCACATTAGATCCTCACCCAAAACTATAAACCGCATCTTTTAAGTATTTACTGAGAGTCAATCGCACACTTCACCTCTCACTTGGATAAATGTTTTCACTCTAAGTACAATAACTTCTCCTGTGTGTTTACAAATGGGTTTATCATAGGCGACTTGACTATCCTGATTTAGTCTCATGCGACAGCGTCCTGCCTCACATAAATTTGTGTCCTTTCATCTTACTCGTCAGTCTCTGATTTGACTAAAATCAGAGTCACTCCGCATCAGTCCCGCGTTAGCTCCACTGTTGCGCCATACTAGCGACTGGTCCGAAGGTCCACCGCGTGACCGCATCAACGAGCCCTGCTGATCATTGGACGGAACTAGCCTCAGACATTCAAGCACCTGCGGACCTGTTGAATCCTATTCGGACTCTATCTTTTCCGGTTTTGTCCGATTCTGAAAATATTTTGGCCTTCAGGATTGAAGGCTAGTTTTGTGAATTTTTCCTTCTGCGATTGAGATTTCCTTGGATTTATCTTGGTTGCTTTATTCTCGTGTTACGATGGAGAAAGTCAGGGACGGATTCAGAAATTTTCATCAGCAGGAAAACCTAATACTAGAAATTAAAACGCAAATGCAAATTTATTGATTCAAATAGTAAGTATGTTATTTATACGATTGAAAAGCAAATCGAATGGTGAGTAAAATCTAAATTAGATTTTGCTTATACTTTGCACTTAAACCTTCATAAATTACCTTTCGAGCGTCCTTCTTGGAAAGCACCTCGTGGGTCTGAAATTGGCAGCCAACGCCTATTTTTTTTTTCCCAATTTCTTTTTGACTGATTAACTAATTCTCTTATTATTTGGCAAATTCTATTTAATTGTCAACATCTAAAATTTACCAATTACGTAGAAAAGTACCCAGATTTATTTGATGCCTTCCCGATTTTTTCTAGATTAAGTTGCTTGATGGAAAAGTTAATAAATTAAAAAAAAAACAAACGTTGATGGTTAACTCAAATGAGATTTGATAACCAGTCGAAAGCTTAATCGAAGAAAATGTTGACAAATAAGAGTTAGTAAATTTAAGGCAAATAAAGAAACATGAACAAAAAATTGATAAAAAATAAGAAAAGTTGGTAATTAAAAAAAATAAACTTGATAAGTAATTCATATAAGAGTTAGTAACTTAAAACTAATTGATAATTAAAATGGAGAAATTTAGATAAGTCATTCTAATTAAAGTCGGTAATGTCAAGGCATTTTTGAGAAATGCAACTAGAAGTTTGTAGATGATATAAAAAAATGATAATTAAAGTTTGAAGGTGTTACCCTTTCATTTTTGTCTTCTAGCTAGGCTATGATATGCAACTCTATGTGTCTACATTTCTTAGACATTTCATTTGATTCTCGCCCCATACGCCCAATCAGTTGTGGGGCTTAGGGTCATTTCGTAGTCCTTCCTTCAATCATGTCTATGTCACTTCTCACTTTCCTACTTTACCATGGCTTGTTGACCCCTGTTTCACAGATAGTCCTTGCAACTTCCTTGAAATGCATCATGATGTGTTTGCCATCATCATGGTCTTGTAAAATCACCATAAAATGTGGTGTGATTTGTTTCATAACGGATGCAAAAAATGCAACTAATATGCAAAATGCAATTATTGAATTTTGGTTAGAGATTAGGGTCGATTCCTAAATTTTTTAATGCAATTAACAACTAATTGGATTGCAAAATTTTAGGTATCAACAACATATATGCTACTAATACATTTTACCCAAAGCGAGTTCACTACAACTATAGCGGCACCACCCACTAAAATTTGTACTTTTTCAATGCATTTACCTTGAGGAACCTAGGGTTTTTTATGCATATAATAAGTATTTTTGTTTGAACGTAAGTGTTGGGAAAATAGTAATTTCATAAAAAAAAAATCACTTATAAGGTGGTCATATAAACTCTAAGTCCGAGGAAAGAGTATAAACAGCTCCTTTTTCTTTTTTCTTAGCCGCACCTCCTAAAACATTGGACAGGCGACTTAAGTGAATTGTGTTGAACTTTCCCGATAAATTGGATTGAGCCAATAAGAGCATAAAATTTTTGCCAAGTTCATAAAACACTTAGTGGCCGAAATTTATAAATGGGAGAACTAAGAGGTGCCAAGGTGGAAAAAATTAATTGATTAGAGTAAATTCGAGGGAGATAGACAATAATTTTATAAAAAAATTCAAGGACATTGTAGGATTGTCATCGCAACCACATCACGGTGAAATTGGTTCTATTTCAACGGCTGTGATTCTTCCCATCCTAATCGAAGGGCCTATATTGGTGGGAACAATGCAAGATCGTTGCCCTTGCCCTTCCCATCCCCTCCCCAACCCTTTCTCCCCCGTCTGTCCTTTCTCCACGGTAAATTTCC
Organism: Eucalyptus tenuipes; assembly: GCA_014182365.1. Classification (NCBI taxonomy): domain Eukaryota; kingdom Viridiplantae; phylum Streptophyta; class Magnoliopsida; order Myrtales; family Myrtaceae; genus Eucalyptus; species Eucalyptus tenuipes. The sequence goes on along the minus strand of CM024539.1, from coordinate 17,787,389 downwards.
AGGAACTTGCCCCAAAGACTCAAATCACCTCCCCTTCCCCTTTTTTTTGACCAAAAAGAAAAAACCCAACACACGCCTGAGTCGACGCCAAGCACATCATCATTAATATATCGCGGTCGTACAAGGGGTGAGTGCAGAACCCGATTCTAAAGAGACTGGTTCCGGTTCCTATGGGAACCCGAACCGAACCGGAACCGGTTAGGGTTAAAAAAAAAAACCCTCCCCCAACATGATTTCCCCCCTCTTCTGCCGATTCTTCCCCCTTCCTCTCTCTCTCTCTCTCTCTTTCTTTTTTTTATCCCATTTTTCCTCCTCACGGTACTTCCTGCCCCCTCCCCCACTTTTTTTCTTTTCTTCTCTCTTTCTTTCTTCCCCTTTTTCCTCCTCACGTCACTTCCTCCCCCCCCAACTTTTTTTCTTCTCTCTCTCTTTCTTTTCTCCCATTTTTCCTCCTCACGTCACTTCCAGCTCCCCCCCAACTTTTTCTTTTCTTCTCTCTCTCTCTCTCTATTTTCTCTTTCCCCTTCTCTCGGCCGAAACCCCCATTCTTCTTCTTCTTCTTCCTTCCTTCCTTCCTCTTGTTGGCTACTGCTTCACCCACCACCACACTACCGCCCCACGCCCTACTCACCACCACCTCTTGGCCACCGAACCCCCACCACCCACCACTCATCCAACGAGCCGTCTCGCCGTTGAGCCTGACGAGCTGTAGCGCCGTCCGTGCTGCCGTGAGCCGCCGCCACCGTCGCCACCGTCACCACCTCTTGCCGCCGCTTGCTCGGCCATCTGGGCCGTCGTTTCTCCGAACCGCCACCACCTCTGCCTGAACCGAGCTCTTCCCCCTTGGCCGTGGGTTGAGCAGCAACCGCTGCCGTCTTTGCCGCGCCGTTGGTGCCGTTGTTGGTGCCGTGAGACTTGTGCCTTCGTCGTCGTCGCGGCGCCATCACAGCGTGCTCGCCGTCACCGGACCTCCTCGACACCACCGCTGGACACCGTCACCCCTCGCTCGCCTCGCCGCTCAAACGTAATTCCTATTCACCATACAGAGTAGAAAAGAATTGAAATCTAAGCTGCCATATCTGTGGGGAAAAAGGGTTCTCTTGTGTTTCACGAGAGGAAGTCGCATTTTAGCATCCTGTCTGTTCTGTTTTAGTAAGCAATTCCAATACTTGCAAATGTAAACTGATGGAGTGAAATACTATGATATCATTGAGGGAAAAGGTCCAGTAGCTACAAAAGGATCGACAGTCCAGGTTTGTTGATGTTGGTTTTTTGTTTATATTTCCTCGAGCAATATATGAATTCGTAACATTCTGTGTTCAATCCTCTGTTACAAGTGCATTTTGACTGTATTTATCGTGGTATTACGGCTGTATCAAGTCGAGAATCTAAGCTTTTAGCTGGAAATCGCATCATTGCTCAGGTCTTATACTTTGGATTTTCTTTTTTCATTTCATTTTGTTTTTTGTTATAGAGAAATTTCCCTCATTTTTGACTTGTGCCTTATCTGGACAAATGCTTTGCTAACGTACAAGCTTACTTGCCATTATTAGCCATATGAATTCAAGGTAGGATCTCCTCTAGGAAAGGAACGCAAGCGTTGATTTGTAGATAATCCAAATGGATTATTTTCAGCACAGGCAGCTCCCAAGCCGCCATCTGCTATGTACTCGATAAAATAAAGGGATGAAAGTGGGTGGAAAGGTGATTTTCTCTTGGTTCCCGACGACAGTAAATATTCACCAATATGGCTAGTTTGCCATTCAGTACTTGAATTGCTTACCCTTTGACTAGTGCTATTGTATTTTCCTTGTCATATCTTCTCTGTCTTATTGTTCTTAAACTTTCGTCCTCTTTCAAGAATAGTGATCGTTCCTCTAGAGGCTAGCTACGGTCAGAAGGGAATGGCTAAGATATCGGTAGTTTTTGTATTCTTGATCATGACTAACAATCATTTTTGTTGTGACATGAGTACCTTGATTATGGCCATCAAATCAACAGGTCAATAAATGATGTCATTGGGAATTAACAAACTTTGTGTTTAGGATCTGAACATACCACCAAATGCCTGGTTCTTAGAGCTTGCTTGAATTTATTGCGTTTTTTTTTTTAAGATTTCAATTCCAATCCTAACTAAGGTTTTCAGTGTATTTGCATGCTCGCTGGAGTTTAGCATGCTGGCTGGAGTTCAGCTGCATTTGGCATCTATGAAAGTGTCATTACATGTTGTTGAAAGGTAAATATGATTTATTCCCGAGAGTTATTGTGTTTTCCTTTTCTAGCCATGAGCCACCTTTGAATTGAATATCGAGCTTCTACAAGTAGAACAGCCTGAAAGAAGCCAAACTTAGCATTAGGTGAGCAGGACCATGAGGAGATGGAGTTGGCATAATGCTGAAATTTTGTCTCTTTTTCTTCTAACAGAAGGCAGATGAGTCAGCTAAGGGATCCTTATGGGCAGAGCAATTAGTCAGATTGAAATTGTGACTCTCCAGTTTCTACATACGCTGTCTGTATCAAAAAAGCCCCTGCACATTTTGTTTGTATCTACTAGGATTTTGGAATTCAACGAAACAACCTTCTTCATCTTCTTATATTCTTGGTTCTAATGCTGCAGAATTCACTGATATTGTTCAAATTCCAGGCATGATACTTGAGATGCATTTGAGAGTGGTCTCAAAGTCTCTCTTTGTTGTCTAGGGTTCTTCTTCTAATGCTTTCTTATTGTCTTAGGTAATTAAACCAACGGTGTTGATTGGAACATCAGGCGTGGGAAGCACTTTTAAGGAAGATGTGGTTGAGGCTATGGCAATTTATGGACATAGAAGCTTTGGTTTGTCTCTTTCTTTCTTCGTTATAGTTCAAATCTGAAAATGAAAAAAAAAAGAAAAAAAAAAAGAGAAAGAACCTGTTGAAACCTAGAATCGACCCTGAAACCTATGACAGGGTAGGTTTAAGGTTCTTGGTTTTGATGGATAGGTTCCAGGTTCCAAAAAATGAGGAACCTGTACCCGAGGGTAGGTTCCGAGTTCTAGTTGGAACCGAACTGGAACCGGAAACTGCTCACCCCTAGGTCGTACACATTGAGAGAAACGACAAAAGGAAAACAATAAATTAAAAAGGAAAAGATGAGAGCCAATCTAAGCTAGGATTGGTCGGTCAACAAGAAAGAATATTGGAAGCAAATTCTGGGAGCTTTACGTGAGGTTTGAGAGGAAAAGGAATATTGAGAGTAATAAATATTTATTTTAAAGAAAAAAATCACCAAAAACTCCAAATTATGTCCTAATTTTTTTTTTTGTGACATGAAAATCCCGAATTTTGCCAACCGTGACACATTTATCCCAAACTTGTTTTTGTGGCACAAAAACCCCGAACTTCTATTTGTGTGACACATTTACCCTAAACTATAGGGCATTTTGATCTTTTTACTTTTTAATTTCTCTCTTTTTTTTTTTTCTTCTTCTTCTCTCTTCCCTCTGCCAGCCATGGCGGAGGGAAGCCGATGTCTGACGAGGGCTGCCCTCGCTAACATCGGGTGAGGGTGGCCCTCGCCTGGGCTGGCTAGGACCGCCCTCGCTTGCGTTGGGCAAGGGCACCCCTCCCTCGACTCGCGTCGGGCGAGGTGGCCCTCGACTGGGTCGAGGGAGGGGTGCCCTTGCCCAACGCAGCGAGGGCGACCTCGCCCGACGTCGACGAGGACAGCTCTCGCCGAATGTCGGCTTCCCTTTTTTGGCTCTACCATGGTCGGAGGGAAGAGAGAAGAAGAATAAAAAAAAAAAAAAGAAAAAGAAAAAGTAGAAAAATAAGAAGAAAATGCCTTTGATGGGGGTAAATGTGTCACGGTTTGTAAAGTTTGGGGTTTTTCATATCACGAAAAGTTTGAGGTAAATTTGTCACTTTAGATAAAGTTTGGGGTTTTTGGCGGTCTTTTCCCTTATTTTAAAACAAGAAGGGTGAGATTAATAGTTCACACGAAAAAAGAAAAAGCAAAAAAGAAAAAAAAACAGTATAAAAAGCTAATTGGAACCCTTAAGACATGCAACAATTAGAGAGGACGGCTCACAATTTGAGAGACAAAAAAGAAAGAGAAAAAAAAGTAAAAAGTAAAAAAGAAAAAAACACCATAGAAAAACAATTTGATTGTCCTTTTTTTTTCGTCGAAATGGAAAATATTAAACAGCTCGAAAGTCTGACTACAAAAGACTTGAAGTTAAACAAATTAAAGCCGCAAGGGTTTCAGAGGGCTGGACAACCAGTTGAAAGAAAGTGATCCATTACTATAAGCCTTTGCAAAACAGTCCGCGATCCGATTGGATTTCCTGCTACAATGGGCCAAGTTTAGGTCTTTGAAGCCCATCATCAAATTTTTGGCCTCGCTGATAAAATTCTCTAAATCCCTCAAACAGCCGGTCTCATCTAGGTTTCAACCGTCGCGATACTCTCCATCTGTTCAACCAAAGCCGATCTCCACCCATCTCATAAACCCATCCACTAAGGCTACGTTTGGTCGTCTGGATTTCTAATCGGGATAGATTTTGGATAGGATAGGATATAAAATTCTGGGATTTTTTTATATCCTATCCATCGTTTGGTGAATCACAGTATTAAAGTCGGATATGTTTTCATCATATCATGTACATTTTTTTTTTATATATAAACAACATATCATTATAAATGAACCTAAATGTTCATAAACAGAGATGGTGAAAATCTCTCGTAACACTATTCCTTAATTTATTTTATTTTATTTTTCCTCTTTTTTATATTATTTTCTTTATTATTTCTTTTTTTCCCTTTCATCATTCTTTAATAAAATTTTATCAAATAGTAAACTATACTAACATACCTAAAATTCAAAAATACCTAAAATATATAATAAATATAAATATTTAATTTATAGATTGAATGTTTATCATAAGATATAAGTAAAGTTGAATATATAAATTAAAATAGGATTAATTAAAAATGAATTATTATTATTATTATTATTTTTAATTTCTTAAATTATAATTCAAATATTATTTATATTGAAATATAATTTCAATTTTATTAATTTAATAAGTTTGTTATTCGAGAGAAATAACTTTCCTATTATGGGCATTAGAAATCCTATCCACCTTTATCCCACCTCCCCCATGGGATAATTTTATCCTGTCTATATCCCCCTTATATCCGACTTTATCCTGTCCTGAGCGAACACCAAATGTAAGATAGGATAAATCATATCCTATCCCAAATTTCCTATTAAGGGTACGCATGACAACGCTTCTTAGCTAGGGAAGAGTTCTTTTTCAGAAATAGTTCTTTTCTATTTCTATTATGGGGAATAATTTATGAGTAAAAGAATGAGTTTGGTAACGATACAAAATTTATACTCTTGGAATAGAAAAAACAGAAATGCATTTGGTAACGCAACGGTTTCTTTTTTGTATTTATTCGGTTTTTATTCTTACTCACGGATCGTCGATCGCCAACCGCCAGCCGTCGGCTGCCGCCGCCGCTGCCGGCTGCTGGCCGCCGCCGCTCGTGCACGACCGCTGGCCGCCGATCGTCATCGCGCCTCGCGTCGCCGCACAGCCATCGGCCGCCCCTCTTGCGGCAGCCCCCGTCCACCTCCGGCGGCGGCCAGCAATTGTTGGCGGCCGATGGGCTGTGCGGCGGTGGCTCTGGGGGTTGAAGGTGGCCGCGGCAAGAGAGAAGAATAAAAGAAAAAAAAAAAAATTTGACTTATTTCTAGAAATTGTTTCCGAGAACAAGACGCAATTTTTTTTTTGTTTCTCGTTTCTCGCTCCAAATCTATTCCCTGCTAACTTTCTATTCCTGATAAAAACAACTTGGCGTTACTAAACAGGTTTTTTTGTTTCGGGGAACAAAAGAACGAAATTCTAAGAAACAGAAATGTTATCATGCGCAGCCTAATTCTCCATCTTTGTTCCGGCACACGCAACTTATTGCTCCTACTGGCGAATCCGAAGAGTTAGACCCGTCAATATTGATTTTGAGGGCGTTTGCAGTCGGTCTTTTCCAGATATAAGGTAAGGAGCCTTCGTCACCATGCGCTTTCTTCTTTGAGTTCGCCTGATTTGTAAAATAGAGATTCTCCGCCTTGGCTAAGCTGATGATTTCCTTTGGGTTCGGTTTCTGTTGGCGAAAAATTGTGTTGTTCCTTTCTTTTCAGATCTGCCAGAGTACTGTGGCTAGGAGATGGAAACTTGTTGAGGTATGGGTGAAACCTTGAAGCCATCCATCTATACGACGAAGGCCGAAGGGTGAGATGTGGATCTGTAATGCCAGGTCTTGCCAAACTTCTCGGTGTCGTTGCTGCTTTCGTCCGGCGATCTGGTTTGCTTTCTCTTTAGAATTCTCGAGACCTTGTTGGCGGCTTACCCATCGCCGCCGCCCCTCACCATTCACCCCGCCCGCTGCTGGCTTACCCATCGTCACGCCTCTACCTCGCTTGCCGGCTCTCGTCGTCACGCTCGGCACATCCTGCTGCAGCCGTGAGAGCAGCTTTGCTGGCTTATTCTAGCGCCACAGCGGCAGTCCCAGGCGGCATCCCTCCACTTGACGCCATCGCTTGCTATTTTGTTTCCCCTGCTACGCGGGATTTCTTTTCGCAGGTTCGCATTGATCGAACCCACACCGTTGCCGCCAAGCAGAGTCCGGGCGACCCCAGCTTTCCAGTTAGACTACCCAACACCAACAAACCTTTACCGTTGCGTCTTTTGTTCTAGCAAACCTATCTGCAATATGGCGTGTCCTTACTGGATCGCCATCGTTGCTGCTCTGGTCCCGACGTTCTTCCTCATGGGTCGACGTAAAGCTCCCCGCCCCGGTCCCGATTCTCGGAAACAAATACATCAAGCTAGGTAATTTCTCGAACCAGTTTGATAGTCTGCAATTATTGATTTTTTAATTTGATATTATTCAATTCTAATCTTGATTTGTTTGAGATTTTTGAGCATCTCCATGTTAGGAAATTTCCTATTTCAATAATTTGATCCGGGTATGGATAGACAAATTTTAAAAAAATTTAATAATAATTTTAATTTTCCTTATACGTAAATTTTAATTCAATAAAAGATTACATAAATGAATCGTCCAACCTAAATGAATATAAGTTAAGAAAGTTTCATTAAATTCTCCAATCTTCTTTTAGAAACGCATGTATAATTAAAATTAAAAAGCATATAAAATTGTCAACAATCCGGCTTTTTTAGATTTATTTTTCTTGGTGCTTTTGACTAGCAATGGTACAATAAAGTAACTCCAAAAAGCAGCATTTTGTTTGGTCTGCCACTCAAAGCATCCTTGAATAGTAGTAGGTTTGCTTCTATTGCAATCAAGGTGCAATTTTTTCTCTCTTTTTGATTTATTTTTTGGATTGTCATCTTGTCAAGTAACTCTTTTCCTTTTTTTTTTTTTTCTAAATGAGAAATTTTAATCTCAAGCAAGTGCCAATTCTTCTTTTCTTTTTCTTTTTAGATACGTGTGCTTCATATTTACATTTTACTTAGATGTCAAACTTCCACTTTATGTTGATTTGACTTCGGTGGACCCCAGGTCAAGGGAAGTGAAAACTTGTGCCTTTTCTTCTTCTTCTTTTTTATTCTAATTTATCCCTGTTTTAACTTTCATTCTCAATTTTTTGCTCTACCTCCTTATATGGTGTGGAAATCGAAACTCATATTTGAAATTAAATTATTTTTTATTTCAATCCTCCCTGAGAAGATAGAGGTTCAAATCCCCCATCTCCTTTTTCAAGTGGAAAGAGGGATCACTTAGGCAAACTTAATGATTAACTTGTGGCTTTGCTTCACCAACATGATATCTTACCCTTTTTTCTTGTCATCTTTCCAAAAAGAAAAGTATGGAAAAAAGGATAAAAGCAAAAAGATGACACATCCCAATTAAAGGACAATGATATGGTCCACCACTGATAGTGGATTTCTAGCTTTACCCTTTCACTAGCATAAGAAAAAAAAACCTAATTCCAAGCTTGCATCGGTAAATTTTATGTTTTATTGTTTGTTTAATTGAATCTTTTTGCCGACACAATTATACATTTTTTCCCTTGAAATATATATATTTTCAGAACACATAAACATTGATAAGTAATTTACATATCATTTTCTTATACTTGAATAAACATTTTAAATTTAACAATAAAGTAAACAATTTTGCTTTCTTTTTTTGGGTCAGAACAGTTTTGCTTTTCTAAAAGCACAAAAAAAATAAGTTTTTAAGAAAACTACTTTGATCATCGGGATTACCTCCTTATGTTCTATTTTATTATATGTCATTTGTGAAATCAGACCATGCTTATACTTACGCCTATCAATAGTGCCCTTAACATTAATTAGACATATTACTTTACCATAAATTGTCAAAAAAAGAGAACTTAATAATCACATTTGATTTAATATAACGTTTCCAGAGCAATACACTAACGTCAATTTGCCTTCCTAATTTTAGGTTTACTTAGACTTGACTCTGGCGGGCCTTAGGCCAGCCTTGAAAATCGGAATTTCACAAAATGCAAAAAATATAAACTTGCTCAAAATGCATAGTATCGAATTTCCCATCCACCAGTCAACTTGTGGTGCTCAGGTCATTTCTTAATTCTTCTATCATATATTTGCAATTTCTGTTGAACAATTTCGCAACACGATGGAAATGAAAACTGAGCCTCGCTTGCCTCCCTGACCATCAATTGCTGGCCCCTATTAAAGCATGTCAAATCTTTTTGTGATTTGCATTCAGAATCTTAGCAGACACAGCTAAGGTGGAAAGGAAAAGGAGCTCTTCTGCGGAAACGGGATCCACAAACCATGGCTCATCAGGGACTAAGTACGATGTGTTCTTGAGTTTTTGAGGTCCGGATACTCGTGCTACCTTCACAGATTCCCTCTATCATACCTTGCTGGATAAGGGTATCAGTGTTTTCATAGACAAGCAAGGGATTGACATTGGTGAAGAGATTGGTCCCGAGATTTACCAAGCCATCGATGACTCGAAAATTTGCATTCCCATATTCTCTAGAGATTACGCCTCCAGTAGCTGGTGCCTACGTGAGCTAGAACACACAATGCAGCATTGGAAAACCAACAAACTAGAGGTTATGCCCATTTTCTATGACGTGGAACCTTTTGACGTGAAGCTTGAAACCAGAGTGTATGCAGATGCACTAACTCTGCATAAAGGAAAACATGAGCCCGAGATTGTGCAGCGCTGGGCGGAAGCGTTAAAGGAAGTTACCGGAATCAAGGGATGGGACACCAAAAACACAGGGTATGTTAACTCACTCAAATCCATCTTCCCTTCCTCTTTGTTTCTTTCGCCTTCACAAAGCAACCCGATGTGCATGCATTTGATAACTTCATTCATGGAATAGGCACTTCTTCAAGCTGGGTCCACTACTTTGGACGGCATTCTATTGCTCCAGTGCTTCCAAACCTGCCAAACCTAAAAGAATGAGCATCGGTCTAGGCAACCCTGGACCAACTCTAGACCGGCCCAACCCTACTGGACTTAGTCTGGCTCTTAGGGAGACTGGGTTGGTCCTTTGTCTTGGGATTCTTGGATTAGCATTGTGCAGGTTGATCCTTGATCCTGGAAGTTTAGGGTCACCCAACCCGGACCAACCTCGACTTTTTATATATCTAATATATTATTTATAATTTTTTTATATAGAAAAATCCTTAAATAAACAGCGTCAATAATATTAAACAGCTCCTTAGTGAGGAGTTTAAGTAATTTTATACTGTTCTCTAATAATTTAGATTTTTAATGCTTTTTACTGTGTCAAAAGATATAATTTACAAATGAGGAAAATGTTTTTATGAGAAGTCCTCACAACATCTAAAAGGGCATAAACCGCTCCTCATGGCATCCTCATTTAGTATTCATTCTCGTCTGTCTTATTTGTTCTCTTAGTCTTCAATTTGCCAAAATCGAAAGAAATAACCGCTCCGCTCGCCACTCGACACTCGCTTTGCTCACTTTGTGTCACTTGTGCCGCTCGATGCTCATCTTACTTGTTGCTCCCTGCTTTACACTTGATGCTCACCCCACTTGCTGCTTGCTGCTCGCCTCTCTTAGCTTTCGCTCTTCACCAAACCCATTGAGTCAGTTCAGTCCTCAATCGCTTTTTCAGAGAGTACAAAAAATGAAATAAAAAAATTATCGGTTGGTTCTGGGTTAACTTTGGAATCAAATTAAACCCATTGGGTCGGTTCGGTCCTCGGTCTTCAGCTCGATGGGATCGGTCCTCAATCCCAAAAATTGAGGATGCTCGTCCTGCTTATTGCTCCCTGCTCGACACTCGACACTCACCCCACTCAACGCTTGCTACTCACCTCTCTTAGCTAACTTTGCTCTTCACAAAACCCATTGAGTCGGTCCAGTCCTCGGTCGCACCCTTTGGGTTGGTTCGGTCCTTGGCCGCCTTTTCAGAGAGTACAAAAAATTATTAGTTGGTCCTCGATTGACCCTAAAACCGGACCGAACCCATTGGGTCGATCTGATCCTCAGTCCCAAGCTCAATAGGGTTGGCCCTCGATCCCAAAAATTGAGGACTAGTATTATGCAGGTTGGTCATAGGGTTAAAGAGTGGATCGGCCTAACCTGGACCATGATTACCCCAACTTGAAGGTGGATTATGATTTGAACAGCACAATTTTATCTTAGTTTTGGACCAAAAATTTTGATGAATATCGCTATGAATTCTACACTCCATTGTCTTGACTCAAGGCTTACCTATCATCCTAGATTGAATAGAACTAGAGAATCATGTATTTTTTTCTTTTGTTTGCTGGGTCCACTATCAATTTCGTAACTTAATGTTCTTGTTTGATCTTGCCAGTGAAAAAGTTTGCCACCAATCTTATAATTCACTTGATGTTCATTGCTTGACATAAGCATGATAACCTATCATCCTAGACTGAACATAACCAGAGAATCATGTATTTATTCTTTTGTTTGTTGGGTCTAGCGTCAATTTCGTAAGTTCATGTTATTCTTTGATTTTGCAAGTGAAAAAGTTTGCCACCAATCTTGTAATTCACTTGATAATGTTTTGTGTCCTAACACAGTTACGGAGAACTTGCACATTTGATTGCTCGAAAAGTGTCGATTAAGCTTAAGGTATCTTGTGTGCATATATCCGATCATTTAGTTGGAATGGACGAATCAGCAAATGAAGTGGTAGATTTGCTGAATGTTGAATCCAAGGACGTAAGGCTCATTGGTATTTGGGGAATGGGTGGAATAGGCAAGACAACTCTTGCCAAGGTTGTCTATGACAAATTATCTACTCATTTTGACAGTTGTAGCTTCATTTCAGATATTCGAGAAGCATCGCAAGGTTCTGGTCTGTTACATGTGCAGAGGCAGTTAGTCTCTGACATCATTGGTAATGTAGGGGTTGAACTTTCTAGCATTGATCATGGGAAGAATATGATCAAAAATCGATTTTGCAGAAAGAAAGTTCTTATTTTTCTTGATGATGTAGATCATGAGAGCCAACTTATGGCATTGGCAGCAAAAGAAGAATGGTTTGGTTCGGGAAGTAGAATAGTTGTTACAACAAGAGATAGAAGTGTTTTTTGTAAACTCCAAGATCAATTTAAATGTTGTTTGATTTATGAAGTTAAGCAACTCAACAATCTCATAGCTCTTCAACTATTTAGCAAGCATGCCTTTAGAAGCAACTCTCCTACAAATGCATTCTTGAGTCTATCTGAAAAAGTTATTGCAAAAACCGGAGGGCTTCCTCTGGCTATTGAAGTTATTGGCTCATTGTTATGTGGAAAAAAAGAGGAAAGAGTGTGGCAAGATACATTGAAAAAGATGGAATATTGTCAGCAGAGGGACGTGAAGGAAAAATTAATGTTGAGTTATCAGGCATTAGATCATCTGCAACAACAAATATTTCTTGATATTGCTTGCTTTCTAGCTGGAGAAGATAAGAGCTATTCATATTACATGTGGGATGACTGTGGATTTTTTCCGAGTGAGGGGATTGATAGTCTACTTTTAATGTCCTTAGTGAAGATTGGAGAAATGAATCAACTATGGATGCATGATCAGCTTAGGGACTTAGGTAGGAGCATTGTGTATGAAGAAAATTGCAAAGACCCCACAAAGGGTTCTCGAGCGTGGTGGGATCGGCAAGGTGGTCCGGATATTATCCAGCAAAAGAAGGTATAAGTCTAAGTGCACCATCGTATTCTTTTTTCATTGCAAAAACTTCCTTGGTTTGTTTTCCCTTTATTTTGGGCTCTATTTGGAACTCCTCAATTTGAACCGACTCTTCTCAATTTAGGGAACCGGAACTGTTGCAGCAAAATATTATCAATCTAAGGTGCCTCCCCAAGACTCTGTTTTGACATCAAAAGACTTTATTGAATTGCCAAATATTAGATTTCTCGCATTGTCTGCTTGGACCCTCTCTGGAGACTTTGTGGATCTCTTTTCAGAATTGAGATGGCTGACTTGGCATAGTTGTCCAAATGAAATGCAGGCAACCAACTTTTGCCCAAAAAATCTAGTCATCCTTGACCTAATAAGGAAAAGCTCAATAGATGAACATTGGGGTGGTTGGACTCAACTCAAGGTATGTATGTGTGCGCAAATAATTTGGGATAACATGTTATATTTTCTTCCAGTCACCCCAGCTCGTGTCGCGCGTGGTCGTCGATCATCATCCTTGATCTCTTTTTTATTATTATTTTATTGAAGTCTATTGGTTTAATTCAGAAAACAACTCTTGGTCTTGAAGAAGGCTTATGATACCAAACCCTCATTCCTTATGTCTGAAACTTAACCGTTGTGTTTTCATTAGAAAAACATCAAATCAAACAATTACTTTACATTTATGTTATAGATGCGATTCAAGAGACAATGCCGCTTGTATATCTCCCTTGAAGACACTTTGGTCAACGGAAAGATTGGTACCTTTGACCACTTTTATTCGTTGATTCAATATTGTGTTCATAGATATTTTGTTGTGTTAACGGAGAGAATTTAACTTGTATAGATTTTTCAAGATTGCATTTTTCATTTTTACCTAATCAAATAATTAACTTACCAAAAAAAGAAAAAGATGTTATGATTTGGTTGATGGTCACTAATCTGCATTGCATTTTATAGTTTTACATTGATATTATGTTATTGCTGTTTTACCATTTATGCCAATTCTTCTCTGATGGCTTTCTTCAATTCAAATTGATTGTTGCTGCATGATTAAGGGGTATTGTAATTTGTAAATTCTATGTTACTAGTAACTAAATTTTTGCGTTGCACGATAAATAAAGGAAATGACTTGATTAGATAATCATACATATTTCGTGATTTCTGTAATTATAGGATTGTCGGATTATCTAATGGAATAAATGTCATAGCTTAATACCTATTGACTTCATTACTTTTTAAAAAACAATTTATAAACATTCATGTTGTTTGGAATTCCCTAATCAGGCCAACTAGTTGTCGTGATAAATGTTTAAATTTAAGTGAATTATAAGTAGTGAGTATTTGTACCATACAAGGATGCGATGCTGAAGAAAAACCACACAATAGAGAGAAATTAGCAAAATAATAAAAATTGGCGAGTAAAATTGAGCATGCGAACTGATTTATTAGAATATCAATACTATTAACTGAATATTATACTCTTTAAAAGGTTTAATAAATAAAGAAAAAAAAAAGAATAAAGTGTGAATATAAATTAGTTCATAGTAAGACGATATGCAAGATTATTTTTTATATTGGAATTTAGAAGATATATTTACATAGGAAAAGCCGTGAAGTTTAGTGTCATAAGTATTAGCGGTGGGGACAAAATCGGTTATTCAATGATGAAGTTGGAAAGGGATGTTATAATTTATAGGAGAAGTGTTGGCTATATTTTGTCTTTTTATTATTTGATACGGGAGCTAATTTGAGAATAGATCTTTTTTTTTTTCAATTTATTGTTGGGGACATTATTGGAGGAAATGAAAAAAGTGTGACAGAGTGGTTTTGGCTTAAGTTAGGAATGCATATACATAGTATTTATAAGGTTACTTTAGTGGAATGCTTCTTTAGTCAATATATTTGCTTATGTCCTGCAAAACTTCTATAAATTAAACTTGTTAGATATACATAATCATTTGACAGGTGGCTACAAGATTGAAGGTTCTTAATCTGTCGGGTTGTTGCAAATTGAAGGAGACTCCTGACCTCTCTGCATATTTATCCTTAGAAATATTAACTCTAAGGCGCTGTAAAGCGCTAACGAAACTTCCCAACTCGATTGGAATGTTGAAATGTTTAGTTGAGTTGGATGTCTCATGCACAAGCATTGCAGAGTTGCCAAATACCATCGTCAATCTAAAGAGCTTGAAAGCGTTGAAGATGGACAGAAGTTTAATGCAAAAGTTACCTGAGGCTATTAGGATGATGGAGAAACTTGAGGAAATTCATGGAAACAATTGCCAGCAACTAGAGATGATTCCCAGTGATATTGGGAGACTACCATTCTTGAAGATTTTGGCATTAACAGAAACTTGCGTGGAGAATGTGCCAAAGCTTTCACAGAGTTTGGTAAGTCTATGTTTGTCCTCAAGGGCTGTAGGAAAAGTTCTAGAGATCTACAACTGGGTGAACCTTCCGAGTTTAAGAAATCTGGAATTATGTTTCGGTAAAGGCAATGATGAAACCTTTGTCTACTATAAACCAGAGCGACAACCCCACGCTCTTAACAGCTCATTGCGTATGAAACTTTTGAGTATTACCAACTTAAGCTCATTTTGGGGTTGGCTTCATTGTACAAGAGAACTTGAACTTATCCAGTTGGAGACCTTGCGCCAGATTCAACAGCTTCCCTCTGGTTTGAGGAAACTCGAAATTAGTGATTGCAATATTCTTGAAATTGTCGACCTTTCCAACTTGGAGAATTTGTTGGAGCTAAGTCTAATTAGGAATCCCATTTGTGATATTCAAGGGCTTGAAGGTTTAGCATTGTTGCAATGCTTGAAAGTGCACGAATGCAAGTCAAGCAAGTTCAACGGGCTTGAAAGACCAAAGAATCTACGGCTCTTGCAGCTTAAGATGTGTCCCTCCCTTCAGACATTACCCAACTTATCTAACTTAAAAAATCTCAAGGAGTTCGAACTATGAGATTGTCCGAAACTAGTTGAGATTGAAGGTCTTGACAAATTGGAATCACTAGAAAGGCTTGATATCCAATGCTGCAGTTCTTTGCGAAGCTTACCTGATCTATCCCACTTGAAGAAGCCGAAGAACCTACGCCAAATTCAACAACTTCCCTCTGGTTTAAGGAAACTCAAAATTAGTAATTGCCATCTCCTTGAAGTTGTCGACCTTTCCAACTTGGAGAATTTGTTGGAGCTAAGTCTAATTAGGAATCCGATTTGTGATATTCAAGGGCTTGAAGGTTTAGCATCGTTGCAATGCTTGAGAGTGGACAATTGCAAGTCAAGCAAGTCCAACGGGCTTGAAAGACTGAAGAATCTTCGACTCTTGCAGCTAAGGATGTGTTGGTTCCTTCAAACATTGCCCAACTTATCTAACTTGAAAAATCTCAAGGACTTTAAACTCTCGTACTGTCCGAAATTGATTCAGATTGAAGGTCTTGACAAATTGGAATTACTAGAATGCCTTGATATCATGCAGTGCAGTTCCTTGCAAGGCTTACCTGATCTATCCCACTTGAAGAAGCTAAAGATGAAAGAGCGAGAAAAACCAGTAGCTCGACGAGATGATCTCCCACTCTAGCACTTGAAAAAGCTTGAAGATCATAAATCCTAAAATTTAAGGCTTGGAGGAATTTGTCATAAAATTGTTACGAGATCAATTTACAGTGGTTGTTCATGTTGGCCATTGAAGCGACATCCTAGGATTAACATAGCTGGAAACTCGAACATATTAGAGGAGAAGATGAAAATTTGCATAAATGGTTTGGAATCCATCATTCTTTATGCGGAATGGCGATGATCCGACGCTTAGACGACAAGCCAACGCTCAGGTTATCTCCTCTATGGCTCTCGGATTCTAGCGCGATGAGACTGCCCCTCACAGCTTCCTTATGTGAGACGAGAGAATGTTCGTGGAAGAATAAGGGTTAAATGATGGACCTTAGTGCTATTTTTAGAGTTTTGGATGGGTCCTCTCATCACGGGCCGGGCCCAACTCGGCCCACACAAGCCAGATCCATATTAGACTATTAAGAAAACCTTATATCTTACTTTATTAGACCAACCTCATAAAACAGTAAATTACAATCTCAATTAATGTGGCACCCCTCGATGGCCCCCGAACCGTTAGGGTCGCCACAGCTCGATTACCATTCTCTTCCTTGACCTGAAGGTCTATCAATCCTGGGGTTTATATCTTTTAGGTCGGTCCCTGCGCAATTTATATGGCGGAAGCGTATCCAACAACTCCCTTCCCTATATTCAGAAAACGATGCACACCAACTAAAACACATTTATAGGTAAAAGCCGAACACCTTTATTTACTTAAACCAGATGGACATCATTCGTTAGTACATCAAAATGTCGTAGTCTTCTATACTGGCTATACTTCAAAAGATGACTGACATCTTTTCCAACAGTCGTATACTTAAAGTCCATCGATCAGTGTCGGCGTCCAAAAGTTCCTTCCTCTGCTGTCCTCCTCCTCACGGCCATGTCCAACCACTCGATCCATCTACCGGTGGCAGTAGTAGCAGAGGTATCTTGTCTAGTCTGAAATGTTAGTCCCCAAACGGGGTGAGTACAACCACTCAGCAGTAAAGATCCATCAAACTACACAATGCAACAGACAAAACAATCAAGGTATCACGAATAAAGCATATATCATCCATGCATTCGAACATGCCTCACCTTATAGCCATGCATATATCACCATGCAACGTGCATATGCCACCATGCACTTGTACATATATCATCAAGTAGCCATGCATATATCACCATGCAACGTGCATATACCACCATGCACTTGTACATATATCATCAAGTAGCCATGCATATTCCACCATGCAATTCATGCTTGCATTTCCATGAGGTTCATCCCATGCCATATGCACACATCCATGCGCATGATTCAATTCTCAATTTTATCTTTCAATTGGATCACATCATTTTTCTTCCTAGGGACCATTATTTGCATCCCCCATTTATTGCTCGCACCCAACCTGGCATCGCGAGGAGCCTCCGGCACACTCCTCCGGGCATCCGGCACACACCTCCAGGCATCTCGCACTCCAACTGGCATCACGAGGAATCCCCCCGACACACACCTCCAGGGCTTCCGGAATTATGTACCGACATACCACCAGGCATTTCCTGGAATTACGTACCGATATATCACCAGGCATCCCGAAACTCTCGGGGAAAATCCTCTGGGCATGTATTCAAAATACAACCAGGCATCCAAAGGGCATCGACTCATTCGAACCTTTGGGCATCCCGACACTCCCGGGGCATCGTCGGCTCACACCTCCGATGGTATCATCATTGTCACAATGTATATTCACATATATGTCTCATTTTCAACATGGCATTTGATGCAATAATGTTAAAGGTCTAAACTAGCTTTTTGATGTTATATGCCATGCTAAATGTCACCACATATGCAGCATAATTAATCACTCAGGACATAATATCTCATAGAGCAATTCATTTATTTTTGAAAATACAGCAATATTCGGGTAAAACAGAATGCACTCCTTTAGTTAAAATTCTAGAAAAATTAGTAAATGGTCTTCATAAATTCTGAAAATTTGACATGTTATAAACGAGATCTAGAGGAAAATATTTCATGAAGAACACCATATCAAAAGAGCTTCATACAAAGCGGTACGGTCCATGCATCACAGCTTTCAAAATTTCAGCATTACAGTTTGCACAGTTTCAAAAATAATTTCGATTAAATACCCAAACGAACTTAAAAAAATTCTGAAATTTTGATATGTTATAGACAACACCTAGAGGTAAATATCTCATGAAGAAATATAAATCCAATTCGTTCTATGTTAATAGCTATAGACAATTTAGTTCCTCCTATTCTCGATACTGTTTTTCCAGATTAAGTCCTTTCAAAGAAAATTCGTTTCACCGATCTACACATGTCCATTTCTTCTCAATTTTCAGTATGTTATTCCTCAGAATGTCATCTACAACTTACATTAAGGGCACAAGATCAAATTTCAACTGGATGATTTTATAAAAATTCACAGAATCATACTAGGTCAAGGTAACGTTTTCCAGATCCAGTTTCTTCAAAGAAAGATGGTTTCACCGACCTATACTTGTTCATTTCCTCTCAAT
The DNA here is from genome assembly GCA_014182365.1 of Eucalyptus tenuipes. Lineage (NCBI taxonomy): Eukaryota > Viridiplantae > Streptophyta > Magnoliopsida > Myrtales > Myrtaceae > Eucalyptus > Eucalyptus tenuipes. The sequence goes on along the minus strand of CM024539.1, from coordinate 17,769,051 downwards.
TTTTGATATGTTATACTTCAAGAAGTCCTATACTACTTTCATTCAGAAGTATATTTGAGATTCCAACAAAAAAACTACTTTACAGTCCACGAAATCACTAAAAGTCAGCACAACAAATTCCAGATTTAGTTTCTTCAAAGGAAAATCATTTCACCAAGAAATACTTGTCCGTTTCATCTCAAATTTTAGTATGTTACTCCTCAAGATGTTCTCTACAACTTTCATCAAGAGATCGAAGTGAGATTCCAACTAAAATGTCGCATGCAGCTCACGAACTCATGGAGGGTCGGACTGATTTTCCAGAAAACAGCATGCAAAGCCAAGACACTTCTCCCCAATGCTTCGAAATTTCCTCACCTCTACCACATCCGAAGTTTACCATTCACCACACACATATCACAGTAAGCAAAGGGTAGATAAATGGACTCTACTTGCCTCAAATCCAAAGAAAACACAGCAAGACAACAGCGGGGCGAGGCTGGCTCGACGGCGGCGGCTAGGCGGATGCACGGCGGGGCAAGCCTTCTTCTTCCTCTCTCGGTGTCACTCTCTCTCTCTCTCTCTCACTCTCTCTCGGCACCTAGGTCCGACCACTCCCTCCCCTTTTCCTTTTGGTTGAATAAAATCCTTGCACGCTTCCACTTTTGCATGGAGGGACACTTGTCTCCAAGAAGGAGGCAAGTGTCTTCCTTGTTGAAGACACATGGAGGAGGCCATCTGGCTCCTCCCCCTCCATTCGGTCGACAGCCCAATGGGCTTTATGGGCCAAGCCTTTTGGCCCACTTTAGGCCCAACACTCTTGGGCCTAAAGTCCAAACTTAAATGGCCCATGTTTACTTTTAATAATCCATCTTAATCCCCACTTATATAAATACCTAATTGCAATTTAAAATGGCCAAAAGACTTTGTGACATTAATCCATGAAAATCAAATCTATAAAGTGCATAGTCAAGAACAAAACCTTCCTTATCAAATTGTCCTATAGCACCAACCTTGATAACCCATGAACATAAGATATATTTCCATTAAAGTACTCGGCCTTAGTCTATTACGATTCTTTGGTCAAAAGGCTATAACATAAATCAATGACACTTCCATCACCTTTCCATAGGTCGTAATGCATCTAGAGATCGCCATGAAATTTTTAGGATGCCACAATTAATGTAGTCCATATTAGGAAAACTCTTACATTCTCCCACTTGGGCTACATCATATGTGGAAATATGCTCTATTGTAGTGTCACCATTTTGTGCCGTTTCTTTATGGTCAAAAACTTGACCGCCACATATCTAGACCCCTCGAGATCTTTATTGTTGTTGATAAATAACATTGAAGAGTTTTTCTCTCGATATAATCGTATGGGTCTATTAATAAAATCAAATATGGTCAACTCTTTAATGAGGCTCTAGAGCCAAATATCTCGAGTAACAGCTGAAAAGTATACTATAGACTTTGTTTATACAGTAGAGGATAACATAGATTTCTGTTTATCACTTTGTTATAATACTGCACCTTCTACTAATAGAAAGATATATTCTGTTGTTGACTTCTTATTATCCAGAAAGTTAGTAAGGCTGCATTCAAATATCCTACTAGCTCTAGATCCTGAACATATTTATCAGCATATAGTTTTTTTGTCCTTTTAAGTATTTCAAAACCTTATTGGCAGTAATCCAGTTATCATGTCCCAGACTTGACTGATATCTGCTTACAAGTCTTGTCGCAAAAGCAATATCTAGCCTAGTGACATTTCTAAGTGCACTAGCATAAAATATATCATTCATTTGGGATACTGTTAGAGATTCAATCTATCAGCACTAACAACGACAACAACTCCCGACTTATTGAATATTTTCAAAATACAATCAACATATGCAATCTGAAATAAATCTGACATACGCCAAGAACAATTCCTATGAATCTCAATGGTAAGGACAAAATATACCTCAATAAGCTTTTTCAAGTTAAAATTCATTGACAACATCTGCCTTGTCTTATGCAGTAATCCAATGTTACTACTCTTAAGCAAGATATCATTTACATAGAATGTGAGAAAACTAAATTTTCTCCCACTAACCTTGCAGGTTATACATCGATATACTTTATTCCTAACAAAACTAAATGAAGTGATAACACAATGAAGTTTCAAGCACCATTGTCTACAAACTTGTTTAAGATCATAAATAAGGTTTTTCAGTTTACACACAAGTTTACTTGAATCATTTGTTGTAAAACTTTCGAGTTACACCATGTAGACTTCTTTATCAAGGTATCTATTAAGAAACATAGTTTTAACATTTATGTAATGTAACTTTATGTTAATACCATATTCACTTTGATATAGCCTTTAGAAAATGCTGAGAAGAAGTATGCTCATAATCTACTTCTTCTCTCTAAGTGAAACCTTTCTCTACTAACCAGAATTTAAACTTCTCAATATTTCCTTTGAAATTTCTTTTAATCTTGTACATTCATTTGTAGTGGATGGGCTTGTGACCTTTAGCCAATTCAACAGGCTCCCAAATACTATCATGTTTCACATATTGCATTTCGTCTTTCATCACATCTAACCACATATTTGACTAAGGACAACAAATAACATTTACATATATAAGTCACTAGATCGACCACGCAGCATATATCGTAGTCATGCTCTCACATATAGACTATATAGTCCGGTTGTATAACTGAATGTCTTTTCCTAGTTAATCTCCTAAGTAGAGTTACTGTAATCACTTCATTTTGCACCTGCAAGGCTTGACAAACTTCATCAAGAATTGTATCAATAACAGTATCCTGATCCTCGCAAGCTAAACATGTGGTGTAGAAGACTCCACAATTGTCTGTATAGGCAAATACAAAGACACAATGGCTTCCACCGTACTATTATCTTTAATCATCTAAGGGCAATTATCTTCTACAGTTATATCAAATCCTAGAAATTTCGCTGTCTGTGATTTCACAATTCTTGTACCTCATTTGGGATCATGAACCGATATCCCTTCAAATGACTTGAGTAAGATACGAAATAACATCGAGTGGTTCTACAATCCAACCTACTTAATGTTGGATTATACAACCTCACTTCTATATGACACTTCAAACCTTAAGATGGTTAAAGTTAAGCTTACGTCCAACAACAACTCAAAATGAGTCAACGTAACATCTTTGGTAGAAATTCAGTTTAATGCATATTAGGCTGTTTCATCCATAAAAAAACCTGATAAATTAGTTATAGTAATCATATTTACTATCATGTCCATTATGATGCAATTACGCCTTTTGGCCACACCAATTTGTTTAAAATTTTTGGGCATAGTAAACTAAGTTACCATCTCAAAATCTTTCAAGTATTTGATAAATGGCTCTTTAAACTATCCAACATTGTCATACTTGTCAAAATACTCACCACTACGATCATATCTGACAATCTTTAAGACTTATTCCAATTGTTTCTTGACATTAGTTTAAAAGAACTTGAATCTATCCAAAAATTCAGACTTTTCTTTAAAGAAATAGACGTCAATGACTGTTTTGAAATAAAAAATTCTATACAATTTCACCATATATGGTCCACTAATATCGGTGTGAATGACTTCCAACAGGTCAAGACTTCAAACTGTAGTTTTATTGTTTATCTTAATCATCTCGCTTCTATAATAGTCTACACAAGTCTTTATGTGACTTTTAAGAGTAGATAAAATATCAACATTATTAGTCTTTCTACTTTTTCTCTAGACATGTAATCAAGACCTTTATGTTACAATGGATAAGACCATTCCTTAGGTAATAATATATTAAAAACAATCTTTTCAACTGTGTAAGTGATGTACATATTGTTGGGAGATTAGTACAATTGGTACAATCTATTCGACATATTGCAGCATCCAACTTTATTTGAATTGGAAAACATAAAAATAACACTGTTCTTTACTTCCAAAGAGTAACCACACACTTCCAAACATGATATGGAAACTGACTTCCGTCTAAAGGAAGGTGGATAAAAGTATTTCTCAACATTAAATACAAGCCAGAATCCATAATCAAAATAACATCTCCTACTAACTCGACGTTAAATGTTGTTTTTGATTATGGGTTATGATTATTTCTGATTTGACTTCTTTAGATTTATGAATCCCCTTATGGTAAACAATGTAATTTGTTACACCGTTATCTAGCCACTAAGAATAGGATGATGCTTCGATAGGAATTGTAAGCACACACTTGGACAACCAAGCTCTATATTCATTACCATGTTTCCTATGTGTCATTTCTTCCCACAAAAGTAATAAATGACACAATTTCTCTCAAATAGTGCTATCCTGAGACCAGATTGTCAGAATGACTGGTGGTTTCATAAGTTCCTTTATGAGCATGATTTTGAACCTCAAATATACCATCCTTAGGATGTAAATCTTATCGAATCATTACACCTTATATTGAAGAATCATTGCATCTATTCCATTCTCAGCATTAGATAATACACAATTTCAAGTTACAAAGGCTTCCATTATACTTTTAGTAGTGCAGTGAGCTAGTAAACCATTTTCAAGTGTTCTTAATAAAACACCTCATGGATAATTGACAAATTCAATTGCTATTTTCTGGCAGAAGAACAGCCCAAGTGTCAAAACTTGGCATGGAGGGACACTTAAGTACCAAAATTTCGGAAAGGTACGGTTAAGTGCCGATTTGGAGTAAAGTGGAACACTTAAGTGCCACTCCGGCAAAATCCGGCCAAATTGCTGACGTGGCAATTTTCCGACGAGTTGGGTGTAAAACAGGCGTCGTTTTGCTCGCCGACGTGGCGAGAAAATGCAAAAACGACGTCGTTTTGTATCTAATGTGTAAATAATTAATATAAAAATTAATTAAATTAAATTTAAACTTAATTTTATTTAAAATATTCTAAAAATTAAAAAACCTAAAATTAAAAAACAAACTAAAAAATAAAAACTTATAATTAAAAAACCTAAAAAAATTATAATTCAAAAACCTAAAAAAATTAAAAACCTAAAATTAAAAAAAAGGGGGGGGAGGGGGCGGCCGAGGGCCGAGCCCTCGCCGCCGCCGGCAAGCGCCGGCAACGGAGGGGCGAGGGTCGGCCGGGGTCGCCGCCCTCAACCGGACCGACCGCGCGGGCCGCGAGCCTCGCCGGATCGTGGCAAGGGCCGCGACCCTTGCCCTAAATTTGGGCGAGGGCTCGCGGGTCCTCGCCGCTGGTTGGCCGGCGTTGCCGGCCCTCGGATGCTCCCCCCCACCGTCGCTGGCCCTTCCCGGCGACGGTAGGGAGGCGGCGATGGCCCGCGAGCCCTCGCCCGCATCCGGGCAAGGGTCGCGGCCCTCGCCGCGATCCGACGAGGGCTTGTGGCCCTCGCCGCCGGCCGGCCGGGGCCGGTGACCTCGGCCGACCCTCCCCCTCCGTCGTCGGCCCTTCCCGGCGGCGGCGGGGAGGCAGCGGCGGCGAAGGCTCGGCCCTCGGCCACCCCCTTCGGCTCCCCCCCATTTTTTAATTTTAGGTTTTTTATTTTTTTGGTTTTTTTAATTATAAGTTTTTTATTTTTTAGGTTTTTTAATTTTAAGTTTTTTATTTTTTAGAATATTTTAAATAAAATTAGGTTTGAATTTAATTTAATTAATTTTTATATTAATTATTTACACATCGTACACAAAACGACGTCGTTTTTGCATTTTCGCCACGCCGCCGAGCAAAACGACGCCGTTTTGCACCCAACTCACCGGAAAATTGCCATGTCAGCAATTTGGCCGGATTTTGGCCGGAGTGGCACTTAAGTGTTCCACTTTACTCCAAAACTAGCACTTAAGTGTACCTTTCCGAAGTTTTGGCACTTAAGTGTCTCTCCGTGCCAAGTTTTGGCACTCCAGGTGTCCCAAACTCGCTATTTTCCCAAGCAACAATAAATACTTTTTAGTTCTACATTACTAACAGTGAGATTGCTAGCTTATTCTTAGTAAGAGCAATATGAATATCTATTAGCTTCATCCCAAATAGAAAATCCTCTTTTCATTACCTAAAACTTAACCCAGTAAGAACCTCAATCATAATGGAGTTGCCATTATGGAGAATGTGACTTAATAACAAGTAGCATATGCAATTGACATCATGTGAATACTGTGTAACTTGAAAATCTTATAAGTACACATCTTGAGAGCTACACGCATCATCATATAAACATCTTTGCGCATAATACATGACATGTAATTGTATACTCTCCACATGACAGCGATAATGAGAATATATTCTAACATTTTGCGAATTCACCATCTTTGGGTAAATGAACCACTAGGGTCAGTCACTCCTCAATTATATACTGTGCATGCATCCCTCCATGAACTAATACACAATCACCTTATTTGGGAGTATGACTAGGCATTAGAACGGGAGACATCCATCATAATATGATACTGATATTTCTCAAATCTAACTAAGTGTGCCATTTTGACAGTTACAACTCAATTGAATCATTTGAAATTCTCTCATATCAGAGATATAAGCTTTATGACTCACATTTACCTTATGCATGTGATTTTAGATTGGATGATAAGGGCAATTTGTTACTAAAATCACAAGTCATACTAATCACATTGCTCCATTCATTAACACATGCTGGTACATATTCATATACATGTGAGCTCGCAACGTATTTCTAAAACAATAGAGGAATACATGAAAAGACGCAAAAATGCCTCTAAAGTCATGTACCTTAGGGTTCCGCATACATTTTCATATCCATAAAATCATCAAACATATAAAATAAACACATCACAGTGTAGATAATTTTCATATGAGCACGGCGATGCAAACCACGCGCCAAACGTACGTTGCATGCACCCTCACACGTCGCCGGAATGTGTGGCTCGTCCCCTTGAGTTGGCCTAAAACTGGTTCGACCTAGGGGTGAGCATCGGTCCAGGGTCAACCCTGGACCGACCCTACACCGGCCCAACCCTGCCGGTCTAGGTCCGGTTCCTAGGGAGACTGGGTCGGTCCTTGGTCCTAGAATTCCTGGACCAGCACTGTGCGGGTCGATCATCGGTCCTGAGAGTTCCGGGTCGGTCCAACCCGGACCAACCCTAACTATATATATTATATTGTTCTTTAATAACTTAGGTTTTTAATGTCTTTTACGTTGTCAATAGTCATAATTTACGAAGGAAGAAAATGTTTTTGTGAGGAGTCCTCACGGCGTCTAAAAAGGCACCTTATAGCATCCTTTTCTAGTATTCATTTTCTTTTGTCTTGTTCGTCCTCTTAGTCTTCAATTTGCTAAAATCGAAAAAAATAACTTCTCCACTCGACACTCGCCTCGCTTACTTTGGGTCACTTGTGTCACTCTCCGCTCGATGCTCACTAGGCTTGTTGCTCCTCGCTCGACATTCGATGCTCATTCTGTTCGATGCTCACCCCACTTGACCTCACCACTTGTCTTTCTTAGCTGACCTTGCTCATCATCGAACCCATTGGGTCGGTACAGTCCCCGGTTGCCCTTTCAAGGAGTAAAAAAATGAAATAAAAAAATTATTGGTTAGTCCTGGGTTGACCTTGAAACTGGATCAAACCCATTGGGTTAGTTCGGTTCTCAATCAATTTTTTAAGGAGTACAAAAAATGAAATAAAAAATTATCAGTTGGTCCCAGGTTGACCCTGGAACCGGACCGAACCCATTGGGTCAGTCTGGTCCTCGGTCCCAAGCTCAATAGGGTTGGTCCTCGGTCCCTAAAATTAAGGACCAACACTGTTCGGGTTGGTCCTAGGATTAAGGGGTGGACCGGCCCAACCCGAACTATGCTCACCCCTAGTTCGACCGGGTTTAACAAGTCCAACTGGAGATCGATTCGACATCGACGGTTCGACTGGTTGACGATCAACCTAGGTTGGGTCAATTCGTGTCGGGTCGACCTACCAATAAATGACATCATTGGTGATGTCATCATCGCCATTGACGTCGCATCCTATGGCGGTTGCGCAAGTCGGTAGGGAGACGTCATCAATTGCCTTAGGCGGTTAGGCACTCGCGCGTGCGGGCACATGAGCGCACTTTTAGGCACATGGCACCACTTGTCGGCACCATAGCGGCACATGTGGGTGTGTGCAAGCGCGTCTGGCCTCCTTTGGAGGCCGCCGACCCACCAAAATGCTTGTTTCGGCGAGTAGAATCCAAATATGTGAGGAAAATCCACTTTCACACGACCAAAAATCACGAAAACGGGCAAAACCGTCCAAAGGTAGGTCAAATCTGAAATGCTCATCGACAGCGCATTTGGCCTCTGCCGAAGGCTTGCCACCCATCGAAATGCTCGGTTCAACAAGATGGATCCAAATATATTTTCAAAATCAAGTTTCGATAGACAAAGTTTTCCAAAATGAGCCAAATGCAATAATCCGAGTTCTAGGCTATGAGGCTCTAATATCAAATGTTGGCCGTCGAAACGGCATTTAAAGATCAACATAGCTAGAAACTCAAACATATTGGAGGAGAAGACGAAAATTTGCGTACCTAGTTTGGAATTTATCATTCTTTATGCGGAATGGCGATGATTCGACACTTACACGACAAGTCAATGCTCAGGTTCTTTTCAAAATCAAGTTTCGATAGACAAAGTTTCCGAAAATGGGCCAAATGCAATAATCCGAGTTCTAGGCTATCGGGCTCTACTATCAAATGTTGACCGTCGAAACAGCATCTAAAGATCAACATAGCTAGAAACTCAAACATATTAGAGGAGAAGACGGAAATTTGCGTACCTGGTTTGAAATTTATCGTTCTTTATGCAAAATGGCGATGATCCGACACTTACACGACAAGTCAATGCCCAAGTTCTTTTCAAAATCAAGTTTCGATAGACAAAGTTTCCGAAAATGGGCCAAACGCAATAATCCGAGTTCTAGGCTATGAGGCTCTAATATCAAATGTTGGCCGTCGAAACGGCATCTAAAGATCAACATAGCTAGAAACTCGAACATATTGGTGGAGAAGATGGAAATTTGCATACCGGTTTGGAATTTATCGTTCTTTATGCGGAATGGCAAGATCCGACACTTACACGACAAGTCAACGCACAGGTTCTTCTCTTTTATGGCCCTTGAATTCTAGCGCAATGAGACCGCCCCTCACGGCTTCCTTATGTGATGCGAGAAAATGTTTGTGGAAGAATGAAGGTTGGAGGAGGGACCTTAGCAATATTTATATAGTTTTGGATGGGCCCTCTCATCACTGGCTGGGCCCAACTTAGCTCATGTTAGAGAAAACTCCTTTACTATTTTGAAGTTAACAAAACCTTTCCAAGTCTATGTTTGAAGATTTCAAGACTTTATCGTTAAAGTCTGAAGACCGCCAGATTTTAGTCTTAAAGTCTATCCTCACTAACAGTTCCAGGCTGAAGAATGAAGACTTATTCAAATACAGGATTATTATCCAGATGCAAGATTATCTTCAAGGATTCGATTTGTATGGTTTCTAGAAGACCTTATGGCTGGATTTAGCAATTGATTGATTGATCATTCTTATTGGAAACTACTCCGATATGAAGATCTTTGAAAGGCGAACAAACTTGGAAGGTTCTACTTATGGAAACTTAAGATCCTAATTGTATGGGTGAACATGATTGAAGGGCTTTCATCACAAATCATCTAATGACTCAAGATCACCTTAATTGATTCTGTCCAATGGGTAGATTGGAAGAATTCCTTTGGAAAGTGCCAACGGTCGAGAAGGCATGAAGGAATATTTAAGGATTGACTCTTTAGTTGTTCGGAGATGTGTGTGAAAGGAGAATTCCAAAGTCTGAAGCTTTCTAGTCTCTCGCTTTGTCATTCATCGAGCTAAACTTTATATACAAAAGAGAGAAACTCTTAGTGAGACTGTGTGAGAGTTCGGTAGAGACTCGTCACTTTGATAGTCGAAGATCACAAGCTGTAACATCTCTTTTGATTCATAGTAGAATCCAGCCAAAAGGTTGTTAGCGTGGAGAGTGGACGTAGGCTTTATCTAAGCCGAACTACTATAAACCTTGTGTTTCAATTCTCTTACCCTGAACTCCTTACTTTAATTCGTAGTTTTATATAACTACTTGTAGTCGTTTACATCTTCAGTCTATTATCTTCTAAAGACGATTTGATTTATTAAGTCTTGCGAAAATTTCTTTTAACACCTATTCACCCCCCTCTAGGTGTTCCTACTAGCCCTTTCAATTGGTATCAGAGCTTGTGTGCTCATTTTATTGAAGTGTTTTTACTTCTGAGTCAAAGATCTATGGCTAGTATTTTGGCTTCAGCTTTGGTTGAAGGCCAGAGCAACACCAAACCTCCTTACTTTGATGGAAAGGAATACAATGTATGGAAAAACAAGATGAAGACATTCCTAAGATCGAAAGATCCCCTGGAATGGGATGTGGTAGAAAAAGTAATCATTCCCAAAGCTACATCAACCTCAGAAAGAGGAAAGGAAGTTACAGATGTTGGCGAGATGACACAAACAGACATAACCAAGAGACAAGCTCTTAATGCTAAAGCTATCTACTCCTTATATTGTGCTTTATCTCCTACTGAGTATAACATAATTTCATCTTGTGAAACAGTAAAAGAAGTCCGGGACAGGTTGCATGTCACTTATGAAGGAACTGATCAAGTTAAAGAAACAAAAATCAACATATTACTCGGACAGTATGAAGCCTTCAAGATGAAGCCTGGAGAATCCATCACTGACATGTTCAGTCGTTTCACAGAGATTGTAAATGGTCTAGCATATCATGGACAGCCAATCTCGGGCAAATGGAAGTCAATAAAATGCTGCGTGGACTCTCCAAAGACTGGAATCACATTAAGACTTCAATTAGAGAAACACAGAGGATCATACCTTTGTCAGTAGATGAATTAGTTGGCACACTTCAATCATATGAAGTGGAGCAAATTAATGAAGAAGAAGATCCCAAAGGTAAGAAGTCAATTGCTTTAAAATCTAACGATGATTCTGATGACACAGATTCAGAAGATGACTTGGATGATGAAGAACTTGCACTCATGATAAGGAAGTTCAGGAAGTTGAATAGGAAAGGAAGAAGGTTTAACTGAAGAAGCAAAGCACTCACAGATTTCATAGGAAATCAAATGAAGACAATGAGACAAACAAAGAAGTGATTTGTTTTGAATGTAAGAAAAATGGGCATATCGGACTCAACTGTCCTTTGTTGAAGAAAAAGAAGGGAAATACAGAAAAATTCAAAAAGGCTTTCAAAGCAGAGACATTGAGCAATACCGAATGCGAAGAAAGTGAAGATGAATACGCCAACATATGTCTAATGGCAAATTCAGACTCAGACTCAGATTCTGAAATAGATTCAGACTCAGACTTAGATGAGGAAATCGAAGTTAGTAATTTTAAAATTCCCACTAAAGTCTCAAAGTATATAGATGAACTTAGTCTCGGTCTCAAAATATGTCTTAAAATGATTTCAGAGCTTAAAAGGAAGAATTCTAAACTGAAGCAACATGAAAATTCTTGGAAAGAAAAGTTTGGAAATCTAAACAAAAGTTTTGATAATTTAAAAGAAAATGCAGATTCTCTTTCGAAGGAAAATACTTTTTTGAAAGAGGATATCTCAAATATTACAAAAAGGTTTTCAATAGGATCTGAGAAGTTAGAAAAGATTCTTTCGGTATAAAGACCTTATTTCAACAGAAGTGGTTTAGGTATGACACCAAAAATTATTCCTTTAATTGATTTTTCAAAAGTAAAAGAAATAATCAAACAAAGACCTATAAAAACACTTTACAAAAATCATTTTCAAAGAGTTTTTGTAAAACCTGTAGGCAGAAGTGCTCTTAAATGTTCAAAGTGTAACAGCTCAGAATATTTTGAGAAAGAATGTCTTAAAGTTTGGAGACCTGTTAAGAAGGTTTGGGCAGAGACTGTGTTTAAAACTAACTCTTCTGGACCCAAGAAAATTTGGGTGCCAAAGAAAATATGAGTTCTTTTTGTAATTGCAGGTCACTATCAAGAAAAAGATCAAGTGCTATTTGGATAGTGGCTGTTCGAAACACATGACTTGGAGATTCAAGTTGTTTCATTAAACTTGTGCAAATAGATGGTGGAAAAGTTTCCTTTGGTGGAAACAAAGAAATGAAGAATTGTTGGATGTGGAACTGTGAAAATTAGAAGCCTTACAATCAACAATGTTTCCTTGGTGGAAGATTTGAATTATAATCTTCTCAGCATTAATCAACTGTGCGACACTGGATTCAAAATCAATTTTCAAGAGGGAATTTGTTGGAGAACTAGTAAAGATTTTTCTCAATCTTTCACTGGACGAAGACATGGGAATATTTATCTTCTAGATATAAAACCAGAAAGTTTTCAGTGTCTAATTTTCATTCAAGATGAAGTAAATCTTTGGCATCGAAGGCTTGGCCATGTCAATATGAAACAGATTGCCAAGATCTCTTCTAAGAAGCTCGTTCGAGGACTTCCCAGTCTAACTTATCAAAAGTCCGATCTATGTACACCATGTGTTTTGGGACTTCCCAGTCTAACTAATCAAGTATCTACTAATCGTGTTTTGCAGCTTCGCATATGGATCTCTTTGGACCAACCAAACTCAAAACATTGGTGGAAAGAGATATTGCTTAGTAATCGTGGATGATTATTCTCGATTTACTTGGGTTTACTTCTTGGCAAGTAAGTCGGAAACCTTTTCTCACTTTTCAAAGTTTGCTAAGAAAGTTCAAAATGAGAAATGTTATGTCATTTCAAGCATACGGATTTAGACCATGGATGTGAGTTTGAAAATCAAGATTTTGTAAACTTTTGTAATTAATCTGGTTTACAACATGTTTTCTCTTCACCATACACTCCAAAGCAAAATGGGGTTGTGGAAAGAAAGAATAGATCTTTGCAGGAAATGACAAGAAATCTTTTAATTAAAAGCAATATTTCTTCTCATTTTTGGGCTGAAGCAGTTTCTACAGCTTGTTATATTATTAACATAGTATTTTTAAGGCCAATTCTAGAGAAAATTCCTTATGAAGCGTTTAAAGGGGAAAGGTCAAATGTTTCTTATTTTCATGTGGTTGGTTGTAAGTGTTTTGTTTTGAAAAATGCAAATGATTGAACTGATAAGTTTGAAGAAAAATCAGGTGAAGGAATTTTCCTTGGCTACTCAACTTCAAGCAAAGTCTACAGAGTATTCAACAAAAAAACTCAGTCTGTGGAAGAATCTATGAATGTCAAGTTTCAAGACTCAACGCAAACTCAAGTGGACCAGACTCAACTTGAAGAGTCTGAACCTACTTTAGACGTTATAAAGTCTACTTCCCCCGAAGTGGGTCAGACTTTTGAAGTTCAACAACAGGAAGAACCAAAAGAATCAACTGAAGCAGAAGATCGGCAAACATTTAGATCTACCAGTAACTGGAAGCATAAGTCTAGTCATCCCAAAGAACTCATCATCGGCAACATTGATGAAGGGATTCGCACCAGATCTAAAAGGCAAGAAAAGTCTAGCGCTCTAGCACTCATTTTTGAGATAGAACCCAAAAGCATAGAAGAAGCTTTAGCTGACGAAAGCTGGATTGAAGCTATGCAAGAAGAGCTTAGACAATTCAGCATCAACGATGTTTGGGAGCTAATTCCTAAACCAAAAGGTAAATCTATTATTGGAGCCAAATGGGTTTTCAGGAACAAAATGAACGAGAAAGGAAAAGTGATCAGAAATAAAGCAAGACTCGTGGCCAAAGGATATACACAAGAAGAAGGGATAGACTATGACGAGATATGCACCAGTAGCGAGGTTAGAAGCAATTAGATTATTACTTGCTTTTGCTTGCTATAAAAGTTTTAGATTATTCCAAATGGACGTCAAAAGTACATTCCTAAATGGATTTATCCAATAAGAAGTTTATGTGGAACAACCACCTGGATTTGAAGATCCAAAAAGACCAGACTCAGTCTTCAGACTAAAAAAGGCTCTATATGGATTAAAGCAAGTGCCTTGAACTTGGTATGATAGGTTAAGTAAATTTCTAATTCAAAATGTTTTGTTAAAGGAAAGGTGGATACTAAATTGTTTATTAAAAAGGTAGGTAAAGATTTTCTACTCGTTCAAATTTATGTTGATGACATTATCTTTGGATCATCTAATGAAAATTTGTGCAATAAATTTTCTAAGTCTATGCAAGATAAATTTGAGATGAGCGTGATGGGAGAATTATCTTTCTTTCTCGATTTACAAGTGAAACAATCAAAGGAATGAATTTTCATTCACCAAGAAAAATATGTAAAAGACCTCATCAAGAAGTTCGGATTGGAGAATTGCAAAAAGACTGATATACCAATGTCAAGTTCTTCGAAGCTAGACAAAGACGAAGGAGATTTCAATCATATCCCAAAGAATCTCATCTAAGCGCCGCAAAACGCATCATCAAATACGTTGCAACTACTTCAAAATTAGGTCTGTGGTATCCAAAAGAGGGAGACTTTGTTCTCCTTGGATATTCAGACGCAGACTTAGCAGGTTGCAGAGTCGATAGAAAGAGTACTTCTGGTACTTGTTAATTACTTGGATAACGAAATAGTATCTTGGTTCTCAAGGAAACAGAGTACGTAGCTCTTTCAACAGCCGAAGCGGAATATGTGGCTCTTGGAAGTTGTTGTTCTCAAATCTTATGGATAAAGCAATAGCCGAGAGACTTTGGAATCGAAGACTCATGCACCAAGATCAAATGTGACAACACCAGTGCAATCAATCTCACAAAATATCCAATTCTTCATTCAAGAGCAAAGCACATAGAAATTCGACATCATTTCATTAGAGATCATGTTCAAAATGGAGAAGTTATGATTCAGTTCATCGACTCAAAGAACCAGCTAGCAGATATATTTACAAAGCCACCGGAGAAAAGCTTATTTGAATCTATTCGAACCGGGATCGAACATTATATCTTTTACCGGTTAAAGTCCGAAGGTGCTCGAAATTAGTTCGAGTAAGTTAATTCTTTCTAAATATATGTGATTTTATTTTTGAATGGAATTTTGAAAAGGTATGTTTAATTTTTGAATCGCTACCTGCATTTTTCATTTTTAGAAATTAATTCTTGAATTTTTGGCAGTTTCTCTCATTTTCAAAAATGGCAGTTATTCATTGTTTGAAAAGGCATTTTTTACTTTTTCCTCTTAAGATTTCGTATACCCAGTTTCACTTGCTTTATATACAGTCGAAACTCGTTTTCTCCATTTACGTCTCTTTGAAACCCTAGAATACTATGATCTTACTCTCTCTCATTTTCTCTTGAGATCTATCCAAAAAGTTTTCACCTTTTCCAAAGAGCGAGTTCAAAGAAATCCTCCTAGACTGTGACAATGTCTTTCCAAAGAAAATCTTCTAGAATTGCAAGCCGGGGACCACAGCATATGCGTGAGGGACCTACGCATTTCGATTTGTCCGAGGAAGAAGACTCCCCACAACAACAGCAACAACAATGACAACATTCTCAACAGCGTCAACAAGCAGCACAAGATCCTCCTCCACAGCAAGGACAAGAAGAGATTATTGAAGACGTTGAACCTGTAAGGACTAAAAAATCCCAATTTATTTTTAGACTGTACTCCAACTTAAAAAAGGGTGGTTCTGCAATGAATTTTATCGATGAGTTCTTGAGAGCACATGGTTACAAGAATAAGACCTATTTCTTGAACACTATGGAAAGAATAGACGTTGCGCCTCAAGGTTTGGCGGAATGGATGTTTGAAAATTTTCCTAGCGATCCGAGATATGGTCAGCCTGATGAGAAGGACGACGATGAAAGAATGTTTACTCATTTTCAACCCAGGATGGGTGTTGCTGCTAAGATTCATGGTGAGGGGACAAATTTATTTCGTTCAAAGGACCACAGAAAGACTTACTCGAACTTGTTGAAAAGAGGGGTTATGAACCCTATAAGTGTGGATTTTGACTTTTTCGATTCTTTAAAGATAAATCTGAGAGAGAAGCTTGTATTGCTTCAACTTGAACGTTTTTGCACCGAGACAACTGTTGCCTACCCCGAACTTACTGCATATTTTTATTCAAATCTATCCTTTTTAGATGCGAATAAATTTAGCTTTACTATTAGGGACAAAGAGTTTGTAGTTGATGTGGACACTTTGGTTGATATAATTGGTGTGGAAAGAGGAAGATTCCAACCAATTGGTGTATCTTATGTCCATAATATCTTGTCCGTTGTTCGAGACAGACTGGTTGAAGGCAAAATTTCTTATTTTAGAATGAATGCCTCCAACATTCTTCTTCACAAGGTGGTGATCAACTGCATCAGGCTAAAATCTACCTTAAAAACGGATGTCTCTCGTTTCGAAGCGAAGTTAATGTACGCGATCAACACTGGTCGTAAGTTCTCTCTTCCTCACACTATCCTTATGCATATGTATAGGACTGTTGTGAAAGACAAGGGACAACTTCCTTACTCGGCACTTGTCTCCCAACTCTTCAAGCATTTCAAGATCAATCTTCCTGCTCCTCTTTGTGTTCGAACCATTGTTCCAATGGTTATTGGTCTTAGAATGGTTTCCAAGATGAGACTGAAGGAGCTGAACAACGAGTAGGAACGCTTTAAGGAGAAGTCCCCTGTGAAAGCAAAGTGTTAGGGAAATCCCTTATGAAATTTTGAATATGACAAAATAAATCAAAGGCTACTAACGTGTTGAATGGTTGAGTAATAGACTATGCAAATGATAGAACATGTAAAGGATATTATCGAAGTCTATGCTTAGAAGAACTAGAAGACGGACTCTATGCTGAAGCTGAACTTATTCAGACTGTGTCCAGAACTTAAAAGCTAAATCTGTTCAGAAACAGAATATGTTCAGACTCAAATTGTAAAGTCTATCGCACTCAAACTCAGATTGTAAAGTCTATTGCTCTCAGACTTTACATCCAGAACGAGACAGATCGTAACACAAGCCCCAAATGTATAACGGCTAGTGATCTAGTTTGGATTCTACATCAAGATAGATTTGATTGACTCAATCTAATTGATTGACAATTATATTTTGAAGACAAGAACTTTCTATACGAAGAAGCTTTACTTATGGAAACCAAGATTCTGTTTGTATGGGCGATCGGAATCAATTTGGGATTCTACTTTTGTCACTCAACGGCTACCAAATCTTCTATATATAAATCTGTTCAATGGGTAGATTGGAAGACGATCCTCAACATGCTGTCCAACGGCTAGTTTGGAAGTGAATGAGTATTTAAGGAGATCAAGGACCGATGAGCAAGTAAGAGACGAAGCGTAGAATTTATAATTCCAAAGTCTGAGCGACCTTCGATCATACACTTGTCTCTCATGAGCTTAAATGTTTGTGATCTTAAGAGAAATACCAAAAGAGTGACTTAGTGGGATAGTGTGATCTACTACTAAGTGTTTGCACTCAAAGTTGTAATCTCTTGTTGATTGCATAGTAGAATCCAGCAGAAGGCTGTTAGCGTGGGAGAGTGGACGTAGGCTTGATCTAAGCCGAACCACTATAAATCTTGTGCTCTTATTCTCTTTCCTAAACTTTATTTTATTCCGCATATATTTGCCAAGGTTTCGTTTAAAAACCTATTCACCCCCTCTAGGTGTTCTTACTAGCCCTTACAATTAGTATCGAGCTTGTGTGCTCATTTTATTGAAGTGTTTTTACTTCTAAGTTAAATATCTATGGCTAGTATCTTAGCTCCAGGTTTGGTTGAAGGCCAGAGCAACACCAGACCTCCCTACTTTGATGGAAAGGAATACAACGTTTGGAAAAACAAAATGAAGGCATTCCTAAGATCCAGAGATCTCTTGCAATGGGATGTTGTGGAAAAATGAATCAATCCTACTGCTGCATCTACATAAAATAAGAATGGCAAAGACAATGAAACCAAACCCCCTGCTCCTATGTCTCGGACGGAGATATTCAAAAGAGAAGCTCTTGATGCAAAAGCCATTTATTCTTTATATTGTGTCTTGTCTCCTGTTGAATATAACAGAATTTCTTCATGTGAAATAGTTAAGGAAGTCTGGGATAGACTTCATGTTACATATGAAGGAACTGATCGTGTAAAAGAGCAAAAGTAAACTTCCTGCTTGGTCAATATGAATCCTTCAAGATGAAGCCAGGAGAGTCGATTGGAGATATGTTCGATTGTTTTACAGAAATTTTAAACGGTTTGGCGTATCAAGGTCATCCAATTTCTTCCCCAATGAAGGTCAACAAACTTTTGCGAGGTCTCTCAAAAGATTGGAACCATGTTAAGACCCCAATCCGAGAAACTCAGAGGATTATGTCACTCTCCGTTGATGAATTGATTGGCACTCTTCAATCCTATGAAGTGAAACAAATCAATGACAAAGATCCTGAAGGTAAGAAGTCCATCGCTTTAATATCTAACACTAATTATGATGATACAGACTCGGAAAATGACATGAACGACGAAGAACTTGCTTTTATGATCAAGAAATTCAAAAAGTTGAGTAGAAAAGGAAGGAAATTCAGTGGAAGAAAACAATACAAGCAGAATGGCCAGAAAAGAACCATGAAAGAAGATGACCAGCAAGAAAATATATGCTTGATGGCACATTAAGAATCTGAGTCTGACTCAGATACAGACTCAGAATCAAAGTCTGACTTAGACACAGACTCAGAATCCGATGAGGAAATCGAGGTAAGCCATTCAAAAATTCCTATCAAAGTTTCAAAGTATATAAATGAGCTTTGTTTAAATCTCAAATCTTCTCTTAAAAGGATCTCTGAACTAAAAAAGGAGAATTCACGGCTTAGGCAATAGGATCTTTCTCGAAAAGAAAAGTTTGAAATTTTGCAAAAAGATTTTCTACAAACAAAAGAAAGTCGAGATTTACTTGTCAAAGAAAATGATTCTTTAAAAAAAGAATTTTCAAATATTTCGACAAAATTTTTGAATGGTTCAAAAACTTTAGAGCATATTCTTTCCATACAAGTACCTTATTATAATAAGTCGGGACTTGGTTCTAATAAGGAAAGTGATTCTTTAATTGATTTTCCTAAAGTAAAAGAGAGACTTAAACAAAAACCTTCAAAGGCATTTTACAAAAATCATTTTCAAAAAGTGTTTATAAAACCTGTTGGTCAAAATGCCATCAAGTGTTCAAATTGTGGAAATTCAGAACACTTTGAGAAAGAATGTCCTAAAGTCTGGAGACCTATTAAGAAAGATTGGGTAAAAACAGCATACTCTACTAACTCTCAAGGACCCAAGAAAAAATGGGTACCAAAGAAAAGATGAATTGTTCTTGCAGGAAATAAAGGAAAAGAAGAAAGCAAATTTGGTAAGGAATGTAGTTTTCTCAATTTAGTTAGCGTACATAATTTAAAAATTCTTATTATATTCTCTTTGTGCCTTGATTGATTTAGACTTTAGTATGATCATATTCTATGATTTGTTTTATTGAAGAAAGAATCGTATGATTATTTTTGATATCTTGCTTAGAGACAATTGAATTTATTTGGTTTGATTTTATGCTATCAGATTTTATCATATTTTACAAAGTGAAAATCCGTTTTACGTGATATTAATTTATTATGCAAGATATTCCTAGATACTCAAGGATTTCATTCTCCTTGATTTTATTGTGCTTTGACTAAGTGAGAATTTCTTTTTCAAGATATTATTGTGCATAATATTCTTTCCTTAAATAACATGTTATGATGAGTTTAGAAAGAATATTTGATTATCTATGGAGATTTCATATTTTGCTCTAACGACAAGGAATGATCCAAATTGATGGATACCAAAAAGGAAATGAGTTGATTGCAGAAAATTTTATAAGGCAAGAATGATTGCGAATTTACGCAGATTTTGGTGCAATACGAAAAGAATCTCAGGCGAAGATTGGTAATAATTTTTTTAATCAATGGTATATTTGAAACATATACCTTGGGTAAGAGAATATTTTTATTCTGCCTTGCAAATCTCTACATACATTTATCATGATTTTAAATGACTGCCTATGAATTATATATTATTTATATTGCAAATATCTTTTGTCATAAATATAAGGCATTGCAAGCTTTTACTTGATTTGGCACGTGATAGCAATATCAACTTTCTTTTTGCGAAATGCATCAATAATATATTTTTGAGATTTATGCTTAAGGAAATCCCTTTGATCTTGAAAGATATTATTGCATATTTATGGATACTCTTGCTATATTCTTAGAAGATGTCTTATATCTAGCAAGTTTGATCCGTAAATTAGATGAAGGTATTACATGACATTTTTGCAAAGATTGTTATCTATTATACAAGAATTTGCAAGTGGAAAAAGAATCTTCCATATGGATTTTGGAAAGCTCGATCCGAAAATCGCGGAGATTCTATATCTTCTAGAGGCTCAAAAATTCCCTTCCTTATGCAAAGTTTTCGCAAATTGTTAAGGAAATCCCTAATGTGTCATACGGAAGTTCGTTAAGTTTATGCAGGTTGAATTCGAGAAGAGCTTGTTTGAAGAAAATAAATTTCTACCTCGAATTTCAAAATGCAAATGATCGTTATGGATATTGTTGCTATGAAGGAAATAATGGAAAAATATTATGCTCAATGTGCACAAGCCACAATTAGTGCTATTTGCAAATATTGTCATGATGAGAGGGGAGAGAAAGCGAATCCAAAAGGAAAGGAAATAATCGTGATCATCTCAAAAAGGCAACAAATTGAGGGAGAGCTTTGATCAATTATGGAAAAATCTTTTTTGAATTGATCGTGATCTTAATTATTATGGAAGGAAGGAAAAGGTAAATGTGTTGGAACTTACCAAGTTCTACAAAATCCGGTTAGTGCATTTTTTTATTACCTTTTGTCATTAACAAATCTTTTATTGATATTATCATTTTATCATGACAAAAAGGGTAAGTGAATTTTATAATGCATTCATGATTTTTATTGGATATTTGCCGATATATATGATCGAAGTGAGCTATATTGCATATTTTTAATATTTGATTTACTTTATAAAAGCTGATTTTTGGAAATTATGTCTCATGCAAGACATATTTGCTATCGTTTTATATTCTCTACGTGATTCTATCACTTTTGGATTATGACAAAAAGGGGGAGAGAATATAAATATGCATATGTGTTGATATTTATTAAGCTGCGATTATCTTTACATATATAATTATATGCTCAATCTATTTGCTATCTTGAATTACATTATTCTTTAAGATTGCATTGATTTATTAAAAGTGTGATTACACATCTGCATATTTAGAGATTGTTTTGTCATCATAAAAAAGGGGGAGATTGTTAGGGAAATCCCTTATGATGTTTTGAAGATGACAAAATAAATCAAAGGCTACTAACGTATTTAATGGTTGAGTAATAGACTATGCAGATGATAGAACATGTAAAGGATATTATCGAAGTCTATGCTTGGAAGAACCAGAAGACGGACTCTATGCTGAAGCTGAACTTATTCAGACTGTGTCCAGAACTTAAAAATTAAATCTGTTCAGAAGCAGAATATGTTCAGACTCAGATTGTAAAGTCTATCGTACTCAGACTCAGATTGTAAAGTCTATTGCTCTCAGACTTTACATCCAGAATGAGACAGATCGTAACACAAGCCCCAAATGTATAACGGCTAGTGATCTGGTTTGGATTCTACATCAAGATAGATTTGATTGACTCAATCTAATTAATTGACAATTAAATCTTGAAGACAAGAACTTTCTATACGAAAAAGCTTTACTTATAGAAACCAAGATTCTCTTTGTATGGGCGATCGGAATCAATTTGGGATTCTACTTTTGTCACTCAATGGCTACCAAATCTTCTAGATACAGATATGTCCAATGGGTAGATTGGAAGACGATCATTGAGATGCTGTCCAACGGCTAGTTTGGAAGTGGAGGAGTATTGAAGGAGATCAAAGACCGATGAGCAAGTAAGAGACGAAGTATAGAATTTATAATTCCAAAGTCTGAGCGACCTTCGATAATACACTTGTCTCTCGTGAGCTTAAACGTTTGTGATCTTGAGAGAAATACCAAAAGAGTGACTTAGTGAGATAGTGTGATCTACTACTAAGTGTTTGCACTCAAAGTTGTAATCTCTTGTTGATTGCATAGTAGAATCCAGCAGAAGGCTGTTAGCGTGGGAGAGTGGACGTAGGTTTGATCTAAGTCGAACCACTATAAACCTTGTGTTCTTATTCTCTTTCCTGAACTTTATTTTATTCCGCATATATTTACCAATGTTTCGTTTAAACACCTATTCACCCCCCCCTCTAGGTGTTCTTACTAGCCCTTACACAAAGCAAGACTCTGTTACAAAGAAAAGGAAAGGCAAGGAGCCCATGATAGAACCAGTGAAGAAAAGAAGATCTCTTATCTTTGAAGACGAAGAAGAAGATGAAGATGATCTCATTATTTCAGCTTTTGCCTTGCGAAATCTATGGAGTTTTGTGAGTTTTAATGAGACAGAGAACAGAGCAAGAGAAGGAACAGAGAAGAGAAACGAGGAATGAGAAGAAAGGAGAACAGAGGAAGAAGAAGAAGGAAGAGAAAGAGAAGAACAAGAAAGAAGAAGAGATGAAGAAGAAGGGAGTCGCGATGACTCTTTTGAACCAACGCTAGCTGTATCCTTGTCCAATGATTGGGAAAAGACAAGGAGTGGAAAGACTGGAGAACTACATTGCTACAGTGCTGAAGCAGAACATGAAGAAGAACATATCTCTCCACCTGAAGGCACAAAGACAGGGGGAGATAGTGAAAAATGAGGTACTTCTTCACCCATCTTTGCTAGTGATGTTAGTAGATCTCCACCCGACCCAGAGAAGGTCTATGCTTCTCAATTCCCTGAAGCAAATCTCGAGGCATCTACTCCTAGTCCTGGTGATAAAACAACTAATGTTCCCCCTCTCTTTCAAGCTCCTGGAACTGATTTGGCTGGACCCAGTACTGCAACAGATCCTTCAGCAGACTTTCAAAGGGTGCTGGAACTTCTTTTAGAGTTAAAGGGTCAGCAATATGCCTTTGAGTTTGCAATGAGGCACATGATGACTATCTTCAAGACATCTACAGACTCTCTACAAGAACAGATTCAAGCCCTGAAGCTTCAACTGCAAGAATATGCAAAGGGTGAGGATATTCAATAGATTAAGGAGTCCTTGAAGAAGCTTGAGGACATTGTCAAGTCGATGGGGGATTTCCAGCTCGTTCGTATTCCCAAGCAGCCCTGATCTTATCCAACCTTTATTTAAAAAATTTAAATTGTTTTTCCTCCACTTTTTGCTGATGACAAAAAGGGGGAGAGTATGCTTATTTGCAAATTTGTTTAATTGTTTTGGTCTTGACTCGAGACTCGAGTTTTAATGACTGTTTAGTTTGAATGTTTGACTTTGGATATTGTTAATCTATTGATGCTTGCGGTACAATGACTAAGTTTGCGATATTGATTATGACTGGTCTGTTATGGATTAACATGTGTTCTGTGATTGCAAAATTAAGGTTTCCAGGTCCTAATCAACTTATTTTTATAAGATATCATGTATTGCATAAGTCTTGTTTTGCGGTCAAATGTTTTCAAATCTGTAGGAAAGTTTTGTCATCATTAAAAAGATGGAGATTGTTAAAGAAAACTCATTTACTGTTTTGAAGTTGACAAAACCTTCCAAGTTTATGTCTGAAGATTTCAAGATTTTATCGTCAAAGTTGGAAGACCGCCAGATTTTAGTCTTAAAGTCTATGCTCATTGACAGTTCCAGGCTGAAGAATGAAGACTTATCCAAATACAGGATTATTATCCAAATGCAAGATTATCTTCAAAGATTCGATTCATATGGTTACTGGAAGACCTTATGGCTGGATTTAGCAATTGATTGATTGATCATTTTTATTGAAACCGCTCCGATATGAAGATCTTTGAAAGGCGTACAAACTTGGAAGGTTTTACTTATGGAAACTTAAGATCCTGATTGTATGGGCGAACATGATTGAAGGGCTTTCATCACAAATCATCTAACGACTCGAGATCGCCTTAATTGATTCTGTCCAACGGGTAGATTGGAAGAATTCCTTTAGAAAGTGCCAACGGTCGAGAAGGCATGAAGGAGTATTTAATGATTGACTCTTTAGTTGTTCGGAAGTCTGCGTAAAAGGAGAATTCTCAAGTCTGAAGCTTTCTAGTCTCTCGCTTTGTCATTCATCGAGCTAAACTTTATATACAAAAGAGAGAAACTCTTAATAAGACTGTGTGAGAGTTCGGTGGAGACTCGTCACTGTGATAGTCGAAGATCACAAGCTGTAACATCTCTTTTGATTCATAGTGGAATCCAGTCAAAAGGCTGTCAGCGTGGAGAGTGGACGTAGGCTTGATCTAAGCCAAATCACTATAAACCTTGTGTTTCAATTCTCTTATCCTGAACTCCTTGCTTTAATTCGTAGTTTTAAACCAAATACATGCCAGCGTACACGGCCCTCGTTGTTTGGCACAAATAACTATGGCCTTATCCAATATTCAACGCACTCGCACATGAAATGTCAGATCATTCGACTGTCCCGATCTAGTTTCACGCGACAACGACCTGCCTCACCTCGATTTGTGTCCCTTTATGCCGGTCGTCAATTTCTCATTTGACCATGGTCAGAGCTGCTCCATGTCAGTGCCACGTCATGCCAGTGACTAGTCCAAAATCCACTCCGCCAATGAGCCATGCTAATTAGTGGACTAAACCGGGCCAGAGGCATTCATGGACCAGGTTTAATCGTATTCAGACCGTTACTCTTCCATTCTGGTCCAATTTCTAATATTTTTTGGCCTATAGATTTTGAGGTTAGTTTTGTGTATTACTTCTTCTAGAATTGAGATTTCCTTGGATTATCTTGGCTACGTCGTATTGGTGTTTACACTGTAGAAAATTAGGGACATTCAGAAAATTTTTATTGGTGGGAAAACCTGATAGAAAGTAAAAAGTGAATGCAATATATTGATTCAAATATTAAGTATAGTAGTTCTATGTTTGAAATAGAATGATGACTAAAATTTTAATAGATTTTTCTTATAGTTTGCACTGAAACCTTCATAAGTTATATATTTATTTACTGCAGTTCTCAATCATGGAGCAAAAAATAATGAAAAATTAACTAATTAAAGTGATTTCTCATCAAATTTGTGGGGGCGCTATTGAAAATTATTTTTATAAATGATATAATATATTTTCTTCACAAGATGGTTGGGGCAATCGCCCCCAGCTTTGTGAACGTAGGTCCATCCTCGGAGAAATGGATGTTGCTCACTCAATTGTACAAACTATCTTAAGTGGTTCTACAATAGTCCAAGACATGGTTTCTCATGGCACAACGTTATAGAATGCCATAAGATGGTATGGATTATTTATACAAATTTTTTTGTTAGGCGACTGGGACTATCTAATGCTTGTGATTGCAATGATGCTTGAGATGGATGCGACCGTTGGAAGTCAGAGTTGATGACTTTGAATATCAAGCAACTACATGAGAGTTTTCATGTTTTTACAGCTCAGAATAATCATATGAATTCAAATAGATGTGTGTGGATTGAAGTGTTGTCCAAGTCAAATAGAGAGATTGATTGGGAGATCAGATCAAATGTGATCGTCTTCAAAGATGTGTCGCTTACAAGTTGTGCTGGTCAAATGCATTGTCTTCTTGCTAATACTTTGATAAGTACATTGATCAAATTTGCCACTACTATTTTCTCTCCTTTTTTATTTTCCCACCCCTCTTTCTTCTGTTTTGCTATGTTATGTATATGTCGTGTATGCATTCGAAATTATCAAAAGAATAGTTGAGTCTAGATTTCCAAGAAAGGTCGTGGAAACCCGATAATGGATGAGAAAAGTAAGATCATTTGCAGTTTCATGACTAATCTTTAACTTTTTTCTGTTTGACAGGGGCTGGGAAAGAAGTGTTACTCTTTTTCACTTCACACGGTAGCCATCCATGGAGATTATATTTTGAGCGTCCGTCTTGGAAAGCTCTATGTGAACTCTAAGAAATTAGTTATGAACGTCTTTTTTTTTCTTTGTTTAATATACTAACTTTTCTCATCGTTAATTAAAAATATCTTAAGTGTTGGTAAATTTAAGGCGTAATAAAAAAAGATAAGGTAAATGAAAATTGGTAAAAAAATAACAGAAGTTTGTAATTAAAAAAATAGACTTGATAAGCAACTCAAATAAGAGTTGGTAACCCAAACTACTTGATAACTTAAATAGAGAAAAGTTACCACGTCACTCTAATTACATATGGTAGTTTAAAAAAAAAGTCGGTAATTCTAAGACGTTGCTAAGAAATACAAATAGAAATTTGTAAGCAATAAGAAAAGTTAGAAATAAAGAACTAAATAAATTGTTAGTAAGTTACTTACATGAATGTTGATAATACTAAGTAGTAATATTACGGAGACAACCACCCGCCGCGGTGGCTCCGCTGGATAAGGCCCCGTTGATCCTTGCCCTCAAGGTAAGGGGTTCAAAACCCAGTGGAGGCGCTTGGTGCCTTAACCACTTGCACGGGGTGGTGGTTCCCTCGTGCAGCCCCAAGGTTTGCCCGCCGGCTGCCGGCTGTACGAGGTTCGCTCGGTCATTAAAAAAAAAAAAATATTACGGGAGACAAGTTGGTGAATCACGTTAACTAAGGCTGGTAATTTTTAAATAGAATTGGTAAATACAATAAAATTAGTAAACCAAATAAAAATGGTAATGCAACACTAATCGGTAATTGTATATAACAAAAGTTGGTAAATTACTTGAATTTAGGTTGATAATTCATGCAATAGTTGCTTTACGGATCACTACATTAGAGATGCCTAGGTGGGGAGATAGAACCTCGGTTATGATGTTTTCGATCAACATAATAAGACTGGGTGGTGAGATACATTGACCACCCAATCCGCAACCTTAATACAATTCTCTTGCTTGATCTGCGGCTTGGGCTTGGGCTTAGGCTTTGAATTTAGGTGAACAATTCTCTTCAGGTTTCGGAAATATGTCAAATGGGCTTGGGCTTCAGTGATAAGAGACCACCTACCAGCTCGCTTGATCTGTGCCTCCGCATGTCCCCTGCACCAGATCAGACTGTCCTGTTTCCAGCTCGACTTCAGTTCGGCTTCTGCTTCAGATTCAACAATGGCTACCGCTTCTGCTTGTGACTCCGAGGCCACTCTCGTCGGTCGAGCAAAGCCATCGATCAAGAAGCCGTAGCTGTGGTGGCGTAGTAGGCGACCAATGGCTCCTTCCCCTGTCTCTCGTGCAATAAGATCCATGGACGTTTTTCTTGAGCACGTCGCGGGATGGGGGGCTTCCGACATTGGGGTAAGTCCATTCGCTGCTGTGATTTCGCTTGCGTTTTTGTCTACCCATCTTTTGTGATTATGATTCATCGCCAGAGCCGAGTCGATGAGTTGCTGGTGGGTCCGGACTTTGAGCTCTGAACGCGAGGTTGTTCTGCGCTTTCCAGATCTGCCGTAGCAACAACAGAGCAAGGAGCTCGAAAGTGACAAAGGTATGGTTGAACTTCGCGAGCCATGCTTCGATTCTGGTCGCACCTTGATTATAGACCCTACTCGACTTTACTTCTTCCAAATTATGTCAACTTGTGGGGCTTAGGCCATTTCTTAATCCTTCAATCATATCTTTACCACTTCTCTGGATCGATGCCACAGCACAATGGGAATGGAAATGGAAACCGAGCCTCACTTTCCTACCCGACCATCGCTCGTCGACCCCTGTTCCCAGTGGAGTTCTTGCAACTTCCTTGAATTGCATAACAACGCGTTTTCCATCGACCAATTCTTGCATAATCGCTTTAAAATGTGGTGTGGTTTTACATGTATTTTGACGAGAAAAGCATATCAAATCTTTTGTGATTTGCTTTCAGAATTTTGGCGGACGCAGCTAAGATGGAAAGAAAACGGAGCTCTTCTCCGGAAACTGGATCCACAAGCCGTGGCTCTTCAGGAGCTAAGTTCGACGTGTTCTTGAGTTTTCAAGGATCGGATACTTGCGCTAACTTCACAAATTCCCTCTATCATGCCTTGCTAGATAAGGGTATCTGTGTTTGTGTAGACAGGAAAGGTAATCAACGTTGGGGAAGAGATCGGTCCAGATATTTTCCAGGCCATCGATGACCTGAAAATCTGCATTCCGATCTTCTCCATAGGCTATCCCTCCACTAGCTGGTGCTTATTGAGCTGGAACACATGATGGAGTGTAGGAAAATCAATGAACTAGACGTTATACTCATATTTTGTGATGTTGATCCTTCCGATGTGAAGCTTGAAAGTGAAGTACATAGGGATGCATTAACTCTGCATGAAGAAAAATGTGGGGTGGATATTGTGCAGCGCTTGGCATAGGCGCTCAAGGAAGTTACTGCAATCAAGGGATGGGACACCAAGAACACGGGTATGTTAAGTCATTCAACTCCATTTTCCCTTTTCTCTCTGTTTCTTTCGCTTCCGTACGGATTATAATTCGAAGAGCACAGCTTTTCCTGTGTTCTGGACCAAAAATTGTGATGGAATATCGCATGGAATTCTCACCTTATCTATATAAGCATTATAGTCCATTGTCTAGATTGAAAAGAAACCAGATAACCATGCATTCATTCTTTTGTTCACTCAGCATCTATTTTGTAACCTCATGTTATTGTTTGATCTTGCATGTATACAATATTGCCACCAATCTTATAATTAACTTGATTATGTTGTGTGTGTTGACACAGCCATGGAGAACTCATACGATTGATTGCTTGGAAAGTGTTGGTAAAGCTTATGGTGTCTTAGGTTCATATGTCTGATCATGTACTTGGAATGGACGAGTCAGTGGACGAAGTAGTAGATTTGCTAAATGCCGAATCTAAGGACATAAAGTTCATGGGAATTTGTGGAATGGGTGGAATAGGCAAGACAACTCTTGCCAAGTTTATTTACCACAAACTTTTTACTAATTTTATGAGTTGCAGTTTCATTTCAAATATTCGAGAAGCATCAAAAGGTTCTATTCTGTCCAATTTGTAAAGGCAGCTAGTCTCTGATATCCTTGGCAACGTAGGAGTTGAACTTTCTAGCATCGATCATGGGATAAACATGATTAAAGATAGATTCAAGATAAAAAAAAAAGTTCTTATTGTCCTTGATGATGTATATCATAGGAGCCAACTTATGGCATTAGCAGCAAAGACAAAATGGTTTGATTTGGGAAGTAGAATTGTTGTTATAACAAGAGACAGGAGTGTTTTAAGTGGATTCCAAGATCAATTTGACCACTGTTTGATTTTTTAAGCTAAGGGGCTCAAGGATCCCGAAGCTCTTGAACTCTTTAGGAAGCATGCCTTTAGAAGCTACTCTTCTCCAAATGCATTTTTAAGTCTATCTAAGAAAGTTACTTCAAAAACCAGAGGGCTTCCTTTGGTTATTGAAGTGATGGACTCATTATTATACAAGAAAAAGAAAGCAGTGTGCCAAGATACATTGAAAAAAAAATGGAACAGTACCCTCATAAGGATGTGGAGGAAAATTTGATTTTGAGTTATGAGGCATTAGATCATCAGCAACGACAAATATTTCTTGATATTGCTTGCTTGCTTTCTAGCTGGGGAAAATAAGAGTTATGCAAATTACATGTGGGATGACTGCTGATTTTTTCCGGATGAGGGGATTGAAGTTCTACTTTTGATGCCCTAGTGAAAATTGTAGAAAACAACGAACTATGGATGCATGATCAGCTCAAGACTTGGGCAAGAGCATTGTTTACTAGACCCGTTAAACGGGTGGGTCGGGTTGGGTTTGGGTCGAAGTCGTCATAAATGGTCCGACCAAAATCGACCCATTTAACCTGTTTATAACCCATTTATTGCAGTGCAAAATTTTTGACTTATACCCGACCCGACCTATGCTTGACCTATACCCGACCTATTTAACTAAACTTAAGAAAGTTTTTAAAAAATGGTATTGTTAAAATAGTTTTATACAACACAAATTTAATAGACAGTTTTTATAATTTTTAAAATAACTATTTTAAAAAATCGAATTTTAATTATTTTTTATTTTTAAAAATTAAAATTAAAATTTTTTATTTTTTTCTTTTTAAGAATATAATTTTTTATTTTTTATTTATTTTTCTCTTTTCTTTTTCTTTTTTTTTTTTGTTCTTTTTCTTCTTTGGTCGATTGCCCGTCATGACAATAGCCGACGACCTGTCACAAGCGAGCCTCGAGCTCGCCCGGCTCATCGATGCCGGCAAGCTCAAGGCTCGCTAGATCGGCGAGGCTCGAGGCTCACCGGAAAGCTTACTAGAACGGCGAGGCTCGAGCTCGCCCTGCCGATCCGGTGAGGCTCGAGCCTTGCCCGATGCCTGCGAGTTCGAGTCTCGCCAGACGGCGAGGCTCGAGCCTCGCCGAACGTCAACGAGGCCTTTGTCTCGCCGATCCGGCGAGCTCGAGCTTGCCTCTCGCTAGATCTGGCGAGACTTGAACTCGCTAGAGCCTCGCCCGACGCCAGCGAGTTCGAGTCTCACCAGATCAGTGAGGCTCGAGCCTCGCCATACGTCGGCAAGGCGTCGGCGAGCTTGAGGCTCACTCGACCGGCCGCCGTGCCGGCCATCGGAAGGAGGAAAAAGAAAGAAAAATAAAAAAGGAAAGAAAAGTAAAAAAAATTATTATAATTTCGATTTTTATAAAAAAAAATATATTTTTTTTAAAGTTAAAGAGGGAAGAAAGAGATTGTGAGGTTTTGGTTGAAAATGGGTTCTAAATCCAACCCATTTAAGACTTACTTAAGACCTATTTAAGATCGACCTATCTTAAGTCTTTTATTATTAAACTCATTTAACTAGTTTCTTCAAAAATAAGTGACCCATATATGACCTATTTATGATTTAAATGGTCATATCTAAGACCCATTTTGCCACCTCTAATGAGCTCGTAACCTTTGTGCAACCGATTGAGTTAGAGAGCTTGTTCTCGTTGGATTGAAATCATCGTTTTCTGGCTTCACATTGATTGTTCTTGTTTATGGTACAAGATCCATCGTGGACATTGGAATGGCCTTTGCATTTTTTCTTTTATCAAAAATCTTAATGCTAATCAAGTACACGTTCTTCTTTTAGATTCTCCTTTTTCATCCTATGAAATGCAGATTGAGATCCAAACGAAGGTCCAACCATTTTAAATAGCCAAAATCATCTTTACCAACCTATCTATATCAACCTTTATTATATTTCTTTGAAGATTTTATAAGCCACACTTCAAATTTGACATACGGCACCACACATTTTCTTTTTGTCTTGGAATTAGCATTGAGTATTAATTGACAATCTCTTTTTCCGGCATTCAAGGGAAATATTATTACTAGGTCCGATACATGATACATAGAAACCAAACAGAAGTCTTCCCTTGATCAATTAATTTCAGGTTATAATTGCATAAGGTGAAACTGGCTGCCTAACAATCCTCAAAGATTGGACCAAAAAAAAAAAAAAAAATCCTCAAGGAAGATCGCCGAAAGAATAAAGCTAAAAGTTTAGAGAAATCTAAGCTTATCAAACTATAAGAACCATAGAAACAATATAAAAAGTTGACCATAAATAAAGTCGCACTATTATTATTTAGTGTTCAACCTATGGGAGGATATGAGTCTTAAAACTGGTATAAAGAGTTATATCAATTCATAGTCTAATAGAATGTAACATTAACATTTGCATGCTATATATATTTGGCAATATTACTGAATAAACTAATTCTTAAATGTTTATAAGTATGTATTTCCTTTTTGTTAAATTAGTTTTGTCTAACCGCAATGTGTTGCAGATTGTGCTGATGTTGGCATTACAAGAGGGCAAGTCAATTTATAAAGCTTGAATAGTTCAGACACTTGGATGAAGTTTTGCTATCATCAAAATACTTTAGGTTGTTTCCTACAATTGTGATCTAGCTTCTCCGGCCGCTGAGAATGTCCTCGCGCCAAAACACACATCTATGCGTGGGCGAATACAACTCCCATCTAAAGATGTGCCAGCGTACACAGTCCCTAATCGTTGGCACAAATCACCCACCACTAGAAAGACAAACGGTAGCAACCACAGCCTCAATCGATACTCAGCCCACCCACACGCGCAATTTCATAGATGATCTGACTGTCCCAATCCAGTTTCACGCGACAACGACCTCACCTTGATTTGTGTCCCTTTGTGCCACTAGTTAGTCTCTAATCTGACCATAGTCAGAGTTACTCCGTATCAATGCCACGTCAGCTCCACATGGTCCCATGTCAGTGACTGGTCCAAAATCCACTCCGTCCACGAGCTGCGCTAATCAGTGGACTAAACTGGCCAGAGGAATTCATGGACGTCGTTGAATCCAATGTAGACCGTCTCTCTTCCGTTTTAGTCCAATTTCTAATATATTTTGGCCTTTAGGTTTTGAGGTTAGTTTTGTGTATGATTTCTTGGCTACCTTGTATACGTGTTTACATTGGGGAAAATCAGGGACAGATTCAGAAAATTTTTATTAGTGGGAAAACCTAATAGAAAATAAAAAGTGAATGCAATGTATTGATTCAAATAGTAAATATAATAGTTCTGTGCTGGAAATAGAATGATGAATAAAGTTTCAATAGATTTTGCTTGTAGTTTGCCCTTAAACCTTCATGAATTATGTATATATATTTACTGTAGTACTCAATCATGGAGGAACAATAATGAAAAAGTGAGGAAAATAAATAATTAAAGTGATTTCTCATTAAACTTGTGAGGGTACTATTGAAAATTATTTTAAAAAGTGACGTAATATAGATAATTTACAAGATAGTGGAGGCAATTTTCCCCCAAATTTGCCGTGGTGATCCGTTCTCGTAGAAAATGGATGTTGCTCAGTCAATAATACGAAACTTCACAAGTGGTCCAACTATAGTCCAAAAAGTGTGGGTACACACACACATATATATACAGATTAAATGCGATCGTCTACGAAGCTGCATCGCTTGCAAGTGATACTGGTTAAATGCGTTGTCCTGTTTTCTTGTCTTCCCTTTTACGAAGAACACATGAAACAGAGGAGAAACGCCTAAGATTTGTGGTAAATGGTTAATGGTTAATATTGTGTATAAGTAGAGAAAGAATTCGCAAGTATTGGCACAAGGAATAGAAAGATTTATATGAGTATTTTGGGTACACGTGATAATGGAGGAGCTCTCACTTACTGGTTGTGCATCCAAGCCATATATTGTTTACCGACTATGACAAGGCAACCGCCTAAGATTTTCTAATATTTTATACTACTTAACAGTTAAGTTACAAAACTTTCTCCTCATGTCCATAATTTCCAGCATGTTCTATGACTTTGTCTTTTCTTCTGAACCGATTTTATCAGCACCGTTTCAACTTAAACTTCTCTTTGCCAGCTGTAGTTGGTGAAGGGTAGTTAGTTATTTTGGCTGCTTGTTGCTCAAGTTCTCTAGAGTATAGAAGCTATAGATTTCTCTAGAAAAATTGGTGAAACTTCAACATATAAAAGTTTTTCTGATGTAGGTTAAATTAATTGAGATTTATTATTTTATAGGATTAGTCTAATAAGATGAGATATAAAGATTATCAATTAGTCTAATATAGGGCTGATCAATATAGACTGTATAAAACTTGACATGTGATAAGTGGGCCTTTGGCTTAAAACTTTATAAATATTACTCAAATCTCTTTTTTAACTCTAATGCACAAATATCCTCATATAAGGAGTGTTTACCAAACGCTGAGGGTAAAGGGTAGTTTCATTAAGCTAGTGATAGAAAATGCAATAGAGGAGAAAAGCTTGAGTTTTGGATTGTCATCGTTCCACATAAAGAACCATGGATTTCGAATCATGTTTACAAATTTATTTTCTTGATTATATATGTTCTAGATTCTTGCTATGGAGATCTTGGTACCGTTTTCGCAGTTTACACATCAGTCCGCGATGAGGATCCTCATTCATTTCGCCGGTAACCAATTTTATGTTCTTCTCATCTTGACAAAAAGTCACAAGTAACCCTAGGTGCAAATGCATTGAATCAAACAAAGCAAATAAAAGAATGAGAAAATGCCAAGAGAAGACATATTCAACCAAGAATCTTCCCCTCCTCTCAACGCAACTTAAATAATAATCAACATAAGAAGCCTCGAGCCTTATCACCGTTTTCTTAAAACACGAAACTTCGACACACTCCCAGGGAAAAAATCAGCTTCGCCGATGACCCATGCCGAGCTCATTTTCATCCCATCGCCTGGCATGGGCCATCTCGTATCGATGGTCGAGATGGCCAAGCTTCTTGTCGACCGCGACCCACGCCTCTCTATCACTGTCCTCGTCATGAAGCTTCTTTTCGACTTCGATGCCGATTCATACACGACCTCGCTTACCACCACCGGGGCTGCTGCCCGAATCCGCTTTGTTCATCTCCCACGTGGGAACACCAACACCTTGATCTCTTCGGGCAATTTCCGCACCCACTTCATCGAAAGCAACAAGCCCCACATCAAGCAGGTTGTTGCCGAGCTCGCTGACTCGGCCAGCTCTACCAGACAGCTTGCGGGGTTTGTTCTTGACATGTTCTGCACCACCATGATTGACCTGGCAGACGAGTTCGGAGTACCGTCCTATATCTTCTTCACATCGAGTGCCGCTTGCCTCGGCATGATGCTGCACCTCCAATCGCTCCAAGACGAGCACCACATGGACATAACTGAATTCAACGATGCAGCCGGGAAACTGGACTTCCCAAGTTTCACCAACCCTTTGCCGGCCAAGGTCTTACCCTCCGTGGTTCTTATGAAGGAGGCGGTCCGACCGTTCCTGGAGCACACCAGGAGGATGAGAGCGACCAAGGGCATTGTTGTAAACACGTTCGAGGAGCTTGAACCGCATGCAATAAGGTCCTTGGCGGGCCTAGGGGTGCCCGTGGTTTATCCGGTGGGGCCAATACTAAATCTGAAGGGTGAGACCAAAATGAAGGCTAACAGTGGAGCGGATGACATCATGGAGTGGCTCAACGGGCAATTGCCTTCATCGGTAGTTTTCCTGTGCTTCGGGAGCATGGGAAGCTTCGGTGAGGACCAGGTGAAGGAGATGGCTTCCGCACTGGAGCGGAGTGGGCACCGCTTCCTGTGGTCCCTACGGCGGCCGCCGCCGAAGGGCAAGGTTGAAATCCCCCATGACTACATGGACCCCGCGGAGGTTTTGCCCAAGGGCTTCCTAGATCGAACGGCTGGCATTGGGAAAGTGATTGGGTGGGCCCCACAAGTTGCGGTCCTAGCGCACCCAGCAATTGGGGGGTTCGTGTCACACTGCGGATGGAACTCCACCTTGGAGAGCATATGGTTCGGGGTGACAATGGCCACATGGCCCCTGTACGCGGAGCAACAGCTCAACGCGTTCGAGCTAGTAGTGGAACTGCGCCTTGCGACAGAGATCAGGATGGACTACAGGAGGGATTTCAAGATGGAGACCAATGTGGTGATGGCGGACGAAATAGAGGGCGCAATAAAGAAGTTAATGGAGGAGGTCAACGGTGAGAGGAAGAGCAAGGTGAAGGAGGTGAGTGAGAAGAGTAGGAACGCGTTAGTTGAGGGTGGCTCTTCTTACTTGTCTTTGAGCCGTTTCATTGAGGACATATTGAATAATATGCCTTGACTTGTTTGCTTTCCTGTCATTTTCGCAATTTATGATGTTTCTCGGTCCATTCGTTCAAAAATGGTGATACTCTCTCCATCACGATTCTTAATATGCATTCTTTTTTTATTTATAATCTTGCATATACCTGTGTAGAAACAACGTCACAACACAATATCAATTTCTTAAGACCAATCCATCTACGACTAATGCTTCCTCAGACATTTTGTCAAGAAGAAAAGAATATGAAATTGGTTAGGTCTGATGTTCCTTTCTCTGCATTATTTTTCTCGTCCCGTTATCTTGCATATACTTGTGTAGAAACAACGTCACAACACAATATCGATTTCTTAAGACCAACCCATGTACGGCTAATGCTTCCTCAGACATTTTGTCAAGAAGAGAAGAATATGAAATTGGTTAGGTCTGATGTTCCTTTCTCTGCATTTTTTCTCGTCCCATTGACACCTAAATTTTGACTAATCATTTAATAATTAATTATTTAAAAAATCAAAGATTAATTTTTAACCACCTAAATGAAAATATCATAATTAAATTGCATAACATATAGTTTTAAGAATGTTTATTAGATAATCTATTTCATCATATTAGCATTAGATCGGGGATCGGATGATTTTGAGCTTAAAAATTCAATAAATTGAGCCCATGAAAGAAGGCGAAATTCAGTCAGGCTAAGGCCATGCAAGTGGCCGAAAATCATAGGGTAAAAGGGCCTTAATTGGCCTAATTTGGTCTTAGTTCAGCTCATTAAGAATCTAATTAGGGACCGGCCTTAGGATATTAGAATCCAAAAAAAAAAAAAAAAAAAAATTGAGAGGCCAAAGCTCCAGCCTGCGTAATCAAGTTTACCTAGGTTTTGCTATATAAACATGCTTATGGCTCATAATTCGGATGTCGGCAAATCACAATTATTAGAACATAGAGAGGTACCTGTGAGATAAGAGAAGGAAAGAGCCCTCTTGGCCAATCCTGGGCCGAGACACTCATCTTCCCGCCCTGCCCGCCACCCCACCTCAGCCACCACCGTGCCCTCACCATCTGCGACGTCGCTCCCTTCGCCACCCAGCCTTGACGTCGTCAGCTCGCTGCCCGAACTGACCGTGAGTCGCGGAGTCCCGAGCCCCGAAAACTGAGCCGCTGCCTTGACTGCGACGTCCCTACTATTGTCCCGATTGACTAAGCCTCACTCCCGCCTTGCCCAAGTTGCCTGCGATAACTCACTGCTTCGCCGCCACGCCCGCTGCCCCGTGATGTCCCTGCTGCTACCCCTGGACATTGAACTTGCCGCCGCGCCCTACACCGTGCCGAGCTACTGCCTCTGAGCCAACGAAGACTGAGCTACAGTCCCGGCAGCAAGTTGTTGCCCCTGGACGTCGAGTTGCTGCTCGAGCCCCGTGCCATCATCCCCTGCAACATTGCCGTGACCTGCTGTGGCTGTGCCAAGTGTGAGCCCAGCCCAGCCAAGAGTCGGCCACAGCCGTCGACGCAAAGATAGACTTTGGGCATAACGTGCTTCAATAGGTCGAGACTGAAATTTTTAACTAAAGCTGTACCGAACCATTCTTGCCAAAGATATCCATACAGACGATTAATGAGTTTCTGAAGTTATCGATATGATATATTAGTCGTTGGTTTCTTTGTATGCTTTAGTAATTGCTGATTTTGAAGTTTCTCAACAACATAACAATGGGAGACCATTTTGAACAACTTCCTTGGATATTTGATGAAGTTTTGGAGTATTTATCTTCTGGTCAAGGAGGGAGCACGAATTTTGCAAGGCTCAAGATTGCAAGTTCCCGAGACATTAAATGCATCTCTATTTTTCTAGGAGTCTTTAATGCTATGTAAATTTTCAAGAGTCAAAGTTCTGAGTTCCTAAATCTTTAATGTTAGGGTAGTTCCCATGCCTATTCATTACTTTCCTATTTCCTAAGTTGAATTCCTCCTATAAATAGAGGAAGCCTCTCCATTGTATGGCAGATGAATTGGATCAATGAAAATAATTGAGATTTCCTCTGTGTGAGTGAATATTTTTGAAAAGTGGATAACTCTTATTTTGGTTTCTTTATCCTTGGAGAGTGGATTATTCCTCGGTGATGAGCCAAGGAGCCCTTTATTCTCTACTGGTGGATTTTCCATTAGAGACCCTAGTGGTGAGTTTCTTCTATCCCGAACTCCTTTATCCTTGGCGGATCGTTCGTCCTTTAAGCCTTGGTGATGAACTTCATTAATCCCGATCTTCATCCTTAGTTGGTGGTGCATCCTTTATACCTTAGTGTCGATCATTTCTATCCTTGACAATTTGCATTTTCATCCTTTGACATCCATACCCACACCATTCCCACACGCTTAACCACAAAAAATCCCTACATCCCGGAATCACTCGCCCACGCATGAATTAGCTGACCCGATGCCAACCCGGGGGGATTTGTCACTATTTTGCAGCTTCTTGTCGAGAACGGCTCTATCGTAATAAGCACCGCGCTGATCCTTTGCCGTCAAGCCCTGTGATTGCAATTGCAGTCCGATTACGTCAGTTTGAATTTGGAAAGTTAATCCTGAAGTTAGATAATTATCTTATTTCTAATTGATATGAAATATTTAATTGCGAGTTTTGATTGATTGCTATATTCTGTTAGATATTTAAATAAATAATGCATATCCACAAAAATTCTAAAAAATCACCCGGCTCGTCGTACTGAAGACTCCGAGGTTGCATCTGCGAACCTGGCGGTAGAGAACACCTCAGGCTATAGAAGCTTGCCATGCTGATGAAGACATCCTGGGTTATTGAAGCTCGCCGTGCTAAAGATTCGGAGGCTACATCCACACACCTAACGAAAAATATTATAGCAAACACCCCACTCCTGAAAATGCACTGGGCATGAATCGCTATAGAAGAGCACTGACTGCGAAAACATGTCAAGCTAAGTTCATTTGGTTTGAAAACATTTACTGTCATGAAATTATCATTCGACTTAGCAGACATCGTCAATCATCAAATTCTCATGAGAGAAAAGTCATAGTCAAGATGATCTTAATTAGTCGAAAGGGTTACTTAAAAATGTCGAATGAGAACTTCTTAGTCAGATGGGCTTTTCACGTAATGTCTATATAAGGCTACTTGATCCCTATCATTAATGTGAGAAATGATCATGAACACGCAATTCACCTCACACTGCCAATTTCGAAGGTTCGAGAAAAGTTCGCAGTAGACACATAACGACCAATCAGGGTGGTCCTATGCAAAGACCATGATGTATGCTTGGTCACGGGCATCGACAATGGATAAGCATTTTGTGGCTAAAAAAGAAATACTTTTCATTTATTATCTTCACTAGGATTACAGGCCAAGAAACATAAAGATGAAATAAGATAATCTTGCCCTCACTTCCTCGAGTGGGAATTTTCAATTGTAGAAGCTCATACGTCAACTTTGATATTCCAATTTGAAGAGACTTTATAAGAGACATAATATAGATTTAGAAAGGGTTGAGAAACAAAAGAAATTATTAGGCTCAAAATTCATTAATAAAGGGTTCACGAAATTAGTAATTATTTCGGCATCATTATCAATTATTCTTCATTTAAAAATCTTCTTTTCTCTCGATATTTCATTGGCCTTGAGGGTCCATTTTGATATGGTTTAATTGACAGCTATATTGGCTTGACATGCTAAAGGTTCGCTTCTCGCCATCTGCTGGACTAGACACGTAGGTCTTTTCGGCCCTGCATTATTTTAAGATTTATTTACATTTTTTTCTGGCCATTTGCCTTTGCTTATAGGCGGCGCCCGCTTTTTCATGCCTTCTCGATTTTTTTTTCAACACTTTTTGCATTAATCTTTTTCTAGCTTCTTCGTCTGCTAATCTTCACACCTTTGAGCATTTTGGACTCTCGAGAGCACTGTCTTCGATCATCACTCTAGTAAATCATTTGCATTTCCTAGTGTGGGGGTAATAATCAACATTTGGATTTAAGAAATGAATTCGAAAGGCCAAAAATGGTTACATGAAGATATATAGTGAACACCGCATATTCTTTCAAGATTCTTGACAATTCCCTTCGTGATCCAAACCATGTGGGCAATAAAATATTTGTCGAGATTGATAAAGAGATGGTTGTTATAGAAAAGACATGAGATAATTTCCATAAAAAACATTTTTTAATCGAAAAACAAGATTGAAATATAAGGAATTGGAATATGATCTTGAATTCATTCCCCTTAAGTAAATAAAGAGAAGCATATGGGTGAAAAGGACTTGCTCTCACCAATCAGGATAAGTATGATGTCCTTTTTGGTTTTGTCATAAGATTTACAGGTAGCCTCAAGCATTGGTGGCAATCGGTGACAAAACAAGACCAAGTTCAATTTCTGCTTTCACATGACTTTAGCTATGCCATTACCCTCTTATACTATTTTTTCATTGAAAAACCTTTTGACCTTCATGAGCTCAAAAGAATAGAATTTTCAAAAGAAAATGTTGTTCTCTCCAGAAAAGACATCTCAATAAACATTATCGGGAAATGCTCAACCTTTTTCACGGTATTGGAGCTGATCCAAACCTAAAACAAGTCTTTCGACTTCTATCCCCAAAGAATTATCCCAGCAAGTTGAGAAATCTTTTCTCAACAGACAGAGAAGAATTATGGATATTCCTTTGGGAGAGATATAATAGGAAATCCATTTGTGCCTTGACGATTTGTGTTTGAAACGCCAAATGGTTCAAACTTACCTCATGGACAATAAAGAACTTGATAGAGCCTATTCACGCCATGAGCTGAAGATCAAATGCTCCAAGCGAGACTGTGATGGTTCTTGTGGGAAGCCTTCCAAAAAGAAGAAGCACTTTAAGAAATTCTGGATAAAGAGATCCTGACATGGATCCGAGCACTTTCGGAAAAAGAAGAAATTGCGATTCTTACGCAAAAGAAAAGACCATTCAGGCCATAAGAAATCGACTCGATGCTTCATCTGCAATCAAGAGAGCCATTTCGCCAAAAAATGCCCCCAAGCAAGAAAAGATCAGAATCATTTGATACATCACATAGAGATTGAAACAAGCATTTCACTTGAAAATGATGATATCGAATCTCTATTCTCCGTGGATAAAGAACAATTTGAACAGACTTTTTGTGTCATCCCTTGTTACCAAACTCCAAGTGAAACTTATTCAGATTCAGAATTTGAAGACCTTTTTTACATATCTCTTACTTCTTCAAAACAAAATCTTGACATATTTTCCAGCCAAATCCATTGTCCCCAATTTTCTATCAATATCTTCACCTCAAAGTTTGCCAAACCCATCACCGTCATTGCTCTCATAGAAACTGGTGCAAGTTCTTTAATCTTAGACACTAAAGTTCTTCCTGAAGATTATTGGACTTCCTGTGTTTGATATTTCAATCATGCTTTAAGAGATACTTTTTCTACGAATGTAAGAACCACCCCAGTAACTGTCCATTTTTTTTCCTAATGCTCCATAACCACAAATTTTTTTGGATCTAGTCTTCCCAACAAAAATCTGATTATCGGTTGGGACAACATGACTCAAACTTCCAAGTTTCGTATCATTCATGGAAAAGGTCTTAAGTATTAGGATCAATTCTCTAAATTTGTCAATATCCAAAGACTTTTTTCCATCCAAATGAATATGTTAGATCCGATTATGCAGAAGTTGTTAGAATCCTGTTCAGAATCCCATTCTGAATTTTCTCAGAAGTGTCCCCATCCTTTATGAAAAAATCCGAAATTCTTTGTTCGATTTCCCTTAAAAAAAATGAAGACATCAATCCAACTAAGGTAAGTCACATGGGAATAAAGCCAGAGCACCTAGTCTCGGCTCATAAAGAATGCTCAGAACTATTACAACAAGGCCTTATTGAGATTTCAAATTCTCAATGGGTTTGTGAAACCTTTTATATCAATAAGCGTGCCGAGCAAAACAGAGAAAAGATGCAGCTGGTAACAAACTATCAGCCTCTTAACATTTTCCTTCAAGATAACAAGTTCCATTTACCTTCCAGAAATTCCCACTTTACCGGATTATCCAAAGCCCATATTTACTCCAAATTCGATCTCAAAGCCGATTTTGACAACTGGGTATCCATCCTGAAGACAGACCCAAGACAAGGTTCTGTATTTCGAACCAACATTTCCAATAGAAAGTTCTTCCTTTTGGATTAAAAGTAGCCCCATCCTTATTCCAAAAGGCCATTGTCGAATTTTCCAACCAATTTTGTCAAGTGCAATAGTATACATTGATGACATCTTGCTTTACAGCCTTGATGAGGAATCCCACTGCCAACTTCTTGGGCAGTTTGTAGACATTGTAAAGGAGCATGGGATCATGCTTTCTCAAAGAAAGATAAATATTGCCAAAACGGAAATTGAATTTC
Source organism: Eucalyptus tenuipes (assembly GCA_014182365.1). Lineage (NCBI taxonomy): Eukaryota > Viridiplantae > Streptophyta > Magnoliopsida > Myrtales > Myrtaceae > Eucalyptus > Eucalyptus tenuipes. Next base: position 17,726,932 of record CM024539.1, on the reverse strand, counting down.
TTGGTATGCACCTTAACAAAGGTACATACTATCCAAGGCCAGACATTGCTCATGAATTGCTGAAATTTCCCAAAGAAAACTTCACGACAAAGCAAGTTCAGCAATTTCTTGGGATAATTAATTAGCTCAGAGACTTTGTTTCAAATATTACAAAAATGCTTATTCCACTGCAATCAATGCTGAAGAAAAATCCCCCACCTTGGGGAAAACCTCAGACTAAAGTAGTTGCTGAACTTAAAGAAATTATGCAGACCCTTCCTCCATTACAAATCCCATCAATAGGAAAGAGGATTCTCCAAACTGACGCCAGCAATGAGTATTGGGCAGCCATCCTATTTGAAGAAATTGATGATAAGAGACACTTCTATGCTTATAAAAGTGGAAAGTTTTCCTAGGCTGAAATGTATTATCATTCCACTTTTAAAGAAATCTTGACAGTGAAAAATGGAATAAAAAAGTTTGAATTCCATCTCATCGGCCATCACTTCCTAGTAGAATTGGACATGGCATCTTTTCCACAGATGACCAAATTCAAACAAAAGCAAATTCCACATTCTCAATTGTTTCGATGGGTTGAATGGTTTTCAAAATACTCTTTTGAAACCAAACACATTGCTGGGAAGAAGAATGCGCTTGTTGACTTTTTGTCAAGACCAAAAGCACCAGCAGAAATCAACATGTACATCATGAGGCATGCTTGCCATACTTTTCACCACAATGAAAAGTATAAGATCAAAAGAATACGAGATTGGTCAAGCTGGCAATACCTCCAAGAGATTGTTGAACAAATTCAGAATGATAGCCTCACTGAAAATCTAGAAAGCCTTATGTGGCAATGCCACACAGATCTATTCAGACTCCGTGGAGGTTCAATTCTTTATCCTTTTCGATTAAATTTTAGCTATCCATTCATACATCCTTTAATTTGGAAGGAAGATAACTTTCCTAATCAACTACAATGGTTATTATGGTATTTAACCAATAAGTACTTAATAGCTATCAAAATTCCCACCAGAATGTTCCTTGCTAACCTAACCAGGATATTTGGGCTAGAACGAAATACTGAAAAGGAAAGTGACAGAAACCTCTTAGCTTTCCTCAATTGGTTTTATCATCCCACTTACTGGAAGCATTTCCTATAGCAAGAACTAAGAACTATCCGACCAGACCTTGAGATCCACACTGTTCTGTTCTTCCGACGACCATTGTCTTTTGTAAAGAAAAATGGTATCATTACCAATGCTCCACAAAGTATAGGAACCACATCCTATAAACCTCAGCCGCACCTTAAGGAAGCTCGGATTTACAAATCTTTCCCAGGTCTTGTTAGTTGTTGTGGACACCAGTACCGAGAACTCCAAAGAGTTTTGTGTGGCGCCCCCCGACGGCCCCCGATCTGTTAGGGTCACCACATATCACTACCTTTCACTTAACCTGAAAGTTGGTTACTCTGATACCATAAGATTTCAATAAGTCCATGAGTTCTGGGGGTCTATATTTTTTTCATTGGTCCCTGCGCAAAATATGGCGGAAGCATATCCAACATCTCCATTTCCCATATTTAGAAATGATGCACACCAATTAAACATTCTTATATGTAAAGGCCGGACACTTTTATTTACATAGCTAGATGGACATTGTTTTGTCGGTACACCAAAATGCCAAGGTTTTCTATACCCGGCTACTTTCAAAGGATAACTGACTTCCTTTCCAACAGTCATCTACAAAAGTCCATCACTCAATGTCGGCGTCCAAAAATTCTTCCTCTGCTGGCCTCACCATCCACGGTCACTCCACACCACTCGATCCCCCGTTGTCGTCGTCCTCTGGTGGCGGTGGCAGCGGCCCCAGAGTTCGCCCATTCCTGTGGACGAATAAGACGACGTACACTTGACGTACAGGACCGGAAGGAAGACCGGTGTCAAACATCATGTTCACCCTCACGAGAACAAATGTCAGCCCTATCCAGTCAGGATCCTCATGCTCCATTTGATCCCACTGTAGGTCGATAGGGATCCCGTAGAATGTACCAAGAGGTGCTGGCAGCAAAGGCATCTTATCTAGTCTGAAAATGTTAGTCCCCAAAAAGGGGTGAGTACAACCACCTAGCAATAAAAGATCTACTAAACTATGTCGTGCAGAACCATCACTATCCAATTTCATGCAAAATAGACAAAACATATGATCAAAAGAAATGAGTATGCATCAAACCCATAAAGCTCTTTAATGCAATAGCAAGTGCAGTTTCGAAAACAAGATGCACCATTTTCCGTCACACAGGTCCCGATTATAGAATCAAACTGTTATGGCACATCCCATTCCATGCCATACAATTTAGTCCTATAACAGACCACACACACACTTAGCAGGGCCATCAGTTTTAATATTCAAAAGGTTTCACCTCCCAGAGGACCAATGTTTGCATCCCTCCAGGCATTCGCACCCAACCTGGCATCACGAAAGCCTCCAGCATTCAGCCACTAGGGCCATCGGGCATCCAGAGCGTATTACATCACACCTCCAGGCATCTCGCACCCCACCTAGCATCACGAGGAATCTCTGGGGCGCGCCATGTAAATGGTTACCCCTACCCTCCGGAATTACGTACGACATACTACCGGGCATCCCCGGAATTACGTACCGACATACCACCGGGCATCCCGACACTCCCGAGGAAACCTCTAGGGCACTGCGGACCCCAGGCATCCAAAGGGCATCGACTCATTCGAACCTTTGGGCCTCTCGACTCCCGAGGCATCGTCGACCTGAGGGTCCAACGACAACATTAACATCTTAATTTATTTCAACACCAAAAACTGTTTCAATGCAATGACATCGGATGTCCCATGAGTTCTCATCAAATCTCAATGTTAAATGATATGCTGAATGCCAACACCATTTTTAAAACAACAACCACATTTGAAATCCTTTTGGGTTCTTGAAAATCCCCTTGTATAGTATCAAGTAATGTGAAACGAGGTTTTCAATGACGCATCAATACAACAACCATAGTCTTTGAAAATATCGTATCAATGAAATCAATTCATAAAATCGAAAGCAAGATACCAAATCCATAAAATCCATTTTCAAGTTTAAATTTCAAATGCTTTTCGAAATCCACATAAATAGTCTCGAGTCGCACATGTATCACGGCTCGAAATAAAACAATTTATCAAAACCATAAGTAATTTGAAATCGACACTTTGGCAAATCCAAATCTCAATCCCAACTCCAATGGTTTTGGGATGTTTTCTATAAAAAGTTTAGAAATCTTTAAAATATAAAACATTTCTTAAAACATTTGGGTACGGTGTCACAGTACCCATAAATTTTGATGCAATTCAAGAGATTTTCTAAAACGATTTGTGAACAAAGCCTCAAGGTGCTACCACCTCAACATTTGGTGTAAAAATCGAAGGCTTAAATCGAGGTACTCACGAAAACTCCTCAATTTCCTAGCCTCAAATCGATTCGGTCATTTTCGAAGTCACTATCCAACATCCAAACTCAAGTATTTCCAATCTAACGGCACTACATCAGACAACAACGGCAGTGCATTACATAGGTTAGTAGACTTTCACTTGCCTCAAGTCCTGCGACGTTGACGGTGAGCGGATCCGAGAGCTCGCGGACTCGGTTGAGGCAAGTTGCGGAGCAACGCAACGGTGGTGCGGTGGTGTGATTGACAGCGGTGATCAGCAGCCGAGCTTGAGCGAGATGGCGCCTGGATTTGAACTGGAAATTTTCTGGATTTGGACGAAAGAGAGGGTCGATGGAAAATGAAGTGCTGAGAGAAATGAAAGTTTTCTTGAAGCTTGCGGTGGTGGGCTTAGATGTTCGACAATCCAAAGAATTAGTGGCACTCGCTCGGCGAAGGAAGGCTAAAGCCTTCTTGTTGTTGACTTTTGCGGTCAACAATTGAAGTCCCTCGGTGGCCCTTCGAGCGAGCAGCAGCTGGTGAAGATGTGGCCCTTCCACCGAATATCCATCTCCACGTATCTCTTCCATGCAATGAGCGTGGCCGCTACATGCCTCAAGTCTTCCCTTGCGTTTTAAGATTGACACGTCTCGGTCAATCTGGCAAAATTTTGGGACTTCGGCTTGCTGAGGAGGGTGAAGAAAACATGGCCACACTTCTTGGTTGAGCGTCCCTTTTAGTCGACTCCCACGAGGGACATATGCACGAGCTGAAAATGCAACCACGTGCATTGCTGTGCATGGGTCAATACTCCTCCTTTGGTTGACCGTTACATGTACGTGCATATGGCTGAAGAATTCAATGTCGTCATGTCTTCACAAGGAGAGTAATGGACGTGACTGCGGCTTTGCATGGCCAACTCCTCCATTTGTTGACCAACAAGAAGAAAGGAACGTGCATGGGAATTCAGGGTCAATGGTCTACATTTCCTTGGCTGTCCATGAAGAAGATAACGTGGTGGTGGTGTGGCCAAGGTCTTTGCATGGAATTGCATGGTCTAATGTGACTGAAGTTTCGAAGGTCTACGCTTCCGCGTTTATGAAAGGCTCACTTGGTAAGGTATCAATGCCGAAGATGTTAGCCTTGCGAGCAACGTCGCGTGAAGAAATGTCTAGATGAGGTACTATCGCGAGAACGTGACGAAGAGAACATGACAAAACGTGACGTTTCGTTACGGCAAGTGTGGTGATGAAATAGTGATCGAAAGAGGTGCCTATGGCACAGTTCGACGACAAATTCATCGACCTGTTATTGACCGTTACGTATTCGAGGTCTGGCGAAAACTTGGATGCCACATTTTGTGCCAAGAAAACAAGATCATTCGTGAAGATGTATGGAATTATAATGTACCCACTGCATGGGATCATTATAGCCTTACCCCAGAAGCCAAAGAAGCACTCGAAGAATTCAGACAGGCCGCAAGGACAACCCCATCATCACATGAGCAAGAAATGACAGATACAGATGACCCTGCACAATCATCTCAAGACCCCTATGCACAATGGGGGGGTTCTCTCTCTCAAGACCCCTATGATCAAGGAACCCTATCCTTATCTTTAGGGATGGACACATCTTACTATGCTCAATCATCCAATTGACCTTAGCTAAACATGCCTGCCGACACTATAGGATCCTCTAGGAATCATGAAGAAGCATCTTCATCAAACGAGGCAAACATGTGGAATGCTCCTTTTTATGAACGACTTGCGGAACTTGAGAAGAAATACGAGGAACATCTTCTGGCAGAAGAACGTAGCTCTGATGATTCATACTATGACTACAACGCTCGTGATGGAAGAGACCGCTGACTGTAGCAAATCACTATAGCAAGTCATTGTAGCAGTAGGCTAGGGAAATCACTGTTCATTGTCACTGTTCATATCGTCGAGAATAATTCCTAATCGGATTTTCTGGAGCCTATGTCTATTTTAGCACCCGTGAGCTTGGTCCTTATTTGTTTGTGACCTCCTAATATCTATAAAAGGTAAGGAGAATGTAATGTGTTGGGCAAAGTCTCTTGAAGTAAAGTGAGTGTTTTGTAAAACTTTCAATGTCTTTCTAGTCACCTCTTCTTCTCCAGTCTGGTAGGATCCTCCAAAAAATACAGCTCAGATAATTAGAAATGTTACCATCCTGGCATCTCTGAGTATCTCTGGACTCTGAACTAAAAATCATAGTGGTTTCCTACTAAAAGACTATCCCTGAAGGGCTCAAACAAGGAGGTTCACCCATAGTGGAAAGGCATACCTGTAGAAAACTGACTCCGACTTCCCTAATTCTAAGCCTAGGTCCATTCATGGTATCAGAGCCCATGGTTTCGCTTGTATTAATATATGTTCCATGTGCTTAGTAGGTGAATCCAGTATTAAGAAGATCTCTTCACACTATGATTGAACCAGAGATACTAGAAGCCCCTGTTTCTCTCACCTCATCCCCATCTTTCCTAATCCTTTCATATTTTCGTGTAAAGTCTCTCTTAGTGATGAAACCAAAATTTCCGAAACTCAGCTTCCCCTTATGAACCCTTATTTTGCATTTGCTAAGCCTACCTCATCATTTTCTCACATCTGTTCCATTTGACAACTCATTCGCCAAACTCCAAATGAAGTAAAAGAGTACGTCTAATCCTCCAAGTTAGACCAACATCCCATTCCAGCCACTAAGAAGGAATATTTAGTCACTCTTCAAATTCCACTAGAATTTCCCAGGCAGTCCACCCAACAGGGATACTCTCACGTCCATTATGTAGCTGTTCGTCTTACTCTTACATTTCATGGTCGAAAAGGCTTGCCAGTCGTGGCCAGAATAGCGTTATTGGATACCTAGTTCTTAGAATACCAACATGCCTATATTGGCACTGTCCAAACCACTTTGAATGTTGGAACAGTCTTTGTAACATTATATCCAAACTTTAATATCGCTCTTTCAGACCCCCAACTACTCTCATTTCTAAAAGTCTAGATCCAGCTCATTGGAGCTCCTCAGACTGCTGACTCTATTGCAGTAACACTGCACTACCAAATGGTTTATCGAGTGCAGAACCATGCTGTTGACTTGAACTTCCACAATGGAAATGGAGACGCTCAATTCATCTCCATGCGGAATGATCGACATCTTGTATTCATGTTCCTAGACAAATCCCGAGAAGCTGGCCAAGCTCCTTCCAGAAACCTGGATTACCAACTATGAAAAGCTACATCAGAATAACAAGCATTTCCAGTTCTCAAACTCCGAATTCCTCAGAAAGAAAGATAGCACTGTTTCCATCAAATTTGGTAAGAAAAATGAAGAAAATCCTTCTATCTTTTAGACCCTGTTCATGATTGAACCTTGTGTTCCTGAGTCAGTGTCCGAGCCAGATCCCAAAAGGCTTGTCCAATATTTTCAGAGTAATGGAAACCTTGTCCATTACTACAAGGACCGATACGGTCACTGTTTCTAGGATCTTTTTTGTCAATACTCTTATTGTACAAATTCTCCCGACGAAGTAGACCCAAATGCAAGACCTCGACGGAAACACAAGAAGCCAAAGGATACTATGTACCAAAGATACTTGGACGGAGATTCCTCCGTTGATACTCTTGGTGAGCGTGATAAATTCCAATTTATAGTTTCTTATGCTCCAACTCCACCACCAGAATTCACTGCTCCACCCTCAATTTCACCAACTCCACCACCATCACCTCCCCCATATAAAAAACAAGCAATTTCCCCTTTTTATAAGCCAATCTTAAAGTGGGCAAAAAAACATTCCTACCCACTCAAGGCTCCAGAAGAAATACCACCTAGTTCTTCCATCGCCATGTTCCAAGAAACAAATTTTCCTCCTCTTGTTCAAGAAAATTCGAAACTTTCATTCCCTGCCCTAGAAGAATTCATTGATCCACAAGGCAGATATTGACATGCTCCCAAAATACCTACCCCCACTAATGTGGATGAACATGGAAGACAAAAAAGAACTTATGTTACTGAAGCTGTCCTGAATTGGCAATCGGAGACTCTTTTGGCACACAACAATGCGTTCAAAACAATTGACTCCAGCAACGAGATCTTCGAAGGTATGATGAAACCACCAAAAAGATGCTTTCAGACTTCCAAAAAAGACTTATGCCTTAGAATCCGGACAACATTTGTGATATCATCATCTTGAAAGCCCCAAGGCGGAGATAGAAAAACTCAAAAGACAGATCCAACTCCTTGAAGAAGGAAGATTCAATCCTTTAAACCCATTTCCGACCACATTGCAGACAAAGCATTCACTACCTCCACCATCTCAGAAGTCCATCTTTGTTGCTCTCACAGAAGCTCCCACTAGACAAGATAAGACAGATGTGGTAGAAATGCAAAATTGCCTCAAAGAATTGGATCGAATAAGAAAAGAAAAGGGAAGAGAGAAGATGCCTGAAGAATCCTCGATTGTTATAAAGGAAAAGCCAAACCAGATGATGCTGTCAAATTCATTAGAATCATTCCTAAGAGATATGGGCAATCAGGAAGAACAGCTTGATCCTGTTACTTTGAAAAACCAAATCCTATTTCCATCAGAATAGGTTTTTCCAAACAACTTTGACACCGGATCAGATTCGGTATCCCTCTCATATTCTTCATCCTTCTCAATCCCTACCATTGATTCCTTTCCTATTGCACCAGTAGCTTCATCAATATTCATGGTCGATCCTCCTAACCAAGATATGGAATCCAACTCTTCTAAACTAGAGGTTGTTCAACCAAACAATCTTTCTCAGAATGTGACTACTTCTTCCAAACATTTTTTTACTGTTGATGATATTCCCTATTCCAAGTTGCCGAAAAGATTTGAAGAATTCCATACTTGGTTAAATGATATGCACACAAATATTTTATTAGCCACATAGTTTGGATGGTCTGAATTGGGCCAATCCAACATCTAATCCAAGGATCAACCCACACAGTGTTAGTTCTCAATTTTTGGGACTAGGGACCAACCCTCTTAAGCCTAGGACCAATGACCGGATTGACCCTATGGGTTTAGTCTAATTTCAGGATCAATCCGGGAGCAACCAATTATTTTTTTTGTTTCATTTTTTGTATTCCTTAAAAAAACAAACATATTCTTTCAAATTATAAATCTATCAACAATACGACATTGAGTACCCAAACTATGAACATTGGTACATATTAAACATAAATCTAAGATAAAGTAACAACAGAAATTTGCATTTGCAATTGTTGAGCTACGTTCGTGAGGCGGCCCAAGAGAGGTGAGCGATTTCACCAGCGAGCTGCGTTCATGAGGCGAGGGAGGAGAGGCCAAAGGTGAGTGAGGCAAGCTACGAGCAAGGTGAGCAAGGCTGAGGTGAGCAAACAAAGCGAGGCAAGCGAAGAGGGTTTCTATTTTTTTTTTTTTGTCGAATCAAGGTTGGGTTTCTACTTTCTAATTTAAATGGCAAAATCATATAAGAAAGAACAGAGACAGAGACGTAAGAGTTTAGAAGAGACAAATATAATATATATATATATATGGTTGGTCTAGATTGACCAATCGTAAAGTCTCGGACGAGGATCAACTTATATCGTATTGGGTCCAGGGATAGGACCAAAGACTGGTCCAATTCCTTTAGAAACCGGACTAGGACCGGCCGGATTGGGTCATTCCAAATTGACCCTGGACCCCTCTCATCGAATGCCTTCACACCCGTCCAAGCGAAGAATGGCGGAAAAGGTGAAGACTTGGCCAAATGGAGGGAAAACATTTTTCCTCCGTCATACTCTTAATAAAATGCCCACCCACCCATCCGTTTTTCCGTTTATGCGATTATAGTTAGCCCTTATTCATACAAAAAAATTAAAAAAAATTGCGTTAAACCACTACAAAAAGTCGCTTGCTCTGACTTAGTAAATTTGTAATGAAAAGTGGATAGTGGCAACAATTTTAGGCGCAGATCTGACAACGTCAGGGGAGGCGGGAGTTCTAGAAACGGCCCCTTAGAGAAAACTTTTGGATAGTGAAAACAACTGTTTGGAATTCACGAGAGAAATGTAACTATAATTAATCCATTTCAGTTGTTTCTTTACATGTTAATATAATTCCTGGCACCATTGATAGAGAAGTTGCCATCATGATGTTCTACGTTGATATATAAATTTCCCAAGGATTTTCTCGACAGCACAATCTTAAGCAATCAATTAAGAAAATTTCCAATATCATATGGAATCAATAATTTTTATTATTCCACAATAAGTATGTTTGATAATAACACAATCTTTTACAATGCCACAATAAGTATGTTTCATAAAAACTTTGAGGCGCTTATTAACGTGACCATCTCCAGCACATATGTATGAATCCAACAGGAGAATAAATCTATTATTATGAAATAGGATAACAATCAGGTTGTAGAATTTGTTAATTCCTTTTGGTATTTTTTTTGCTTGCTTTTGTTTTTATCAAACTGTGTCAAGGAATAATTACACAAGTTATTCTTAATATTTTTGCCCAATTTGCAACATCGTCTCTAAACTTTTAATTTATTTAATATGATCCCTAAACTCCGACCTAATGTGTAATGTTGTTTCTGAATTTTTAATTTGTTCAATGTAGTCCATTTACTATATAAAAATATCTAATGTTATCATTTCATTAATTCAAGTCCGAGCTTGACCTCGATGGACCATGTCTCGAGCGTTGGTGACCTAAGCATTGGGATCGAGGACAAAGGCTCAACTGCCATGAACCCCGGCTTGGGTGCCGGAGACATGGCCATGCATCGAGGTCTCAGGTCTGGTCTTGAGGGATTAAGGCATCGGAAATTGGGGTCCCAAGCCCAACCTCCAAGGACTCGAGCCTTGCCTCGATGGACTTGGGCACCCAAGTCTTGGGCTTGACCTTGATGGAACCGAGCCCGGGCATTGCCACTAAGGTCTCACGCTCGGGTGTCAAGGACCCAATCCTAATGCCTAGCTTCGGTGGATCCGAGCTCAGCCTTGATGGATCTTGGCTTAGGTTATAAGGGATTCAGACATGAGCATGGAGGTCTCAAGTTGGAGTGTCAAGGATATGAGCACAGGTACCAAGGTCCTTGGTCAGCCTCTGTGGACCGGGGCACCGATGCTGAGGACCTAAACAAGGGTACGCCTAGCTTTTGTAGACCTAGGTCCTACCTCAATGGACCTAGTATTGAGTGATGAGGATCCAAGCTCAAACACTAGATTCTTGGGTCAGGCTTTTATGGATCTGAATGGGCATTTGGGAGCAAAGCAAGGGCACTAGGGTCCAAGGGCCAACCTATGTGGATTTAGGCCCAAGCGTCGAGGACCCAACAAAGGTAGCTGAGGTCCCAAACATGGGTGCCGATATCCCGAGCTCAACCTCTGTAGACCCGAGCCCGGGCATCGGGGTTTTGGTCTTAAGAACGAGCAATGGGGTTTCTATGTCCTCTAGTTGAAACACCGATTTCTAGTCATATTTTGAAAATTGATTTCTAAGTTTAAAAAAAAAAAATCATTTTTTTAATTTAATTATAGATTTTTCATTAATTAGGAAAGTATTTTTCATTGATTAAATTTTCTAAATGATTTCAAACTTTGGAAAACCTGAAAAATATTTTTTCGAAAAATGTTTTATGTTAAATAAACAAAGCCCAACATTGTCATCGAGATTTGCGGGTGATGCGATTTATGATTCACACTGGACTGGTCAGCGATGGACGGCATGGACTCTCAGAGGATGATAAAGGTGCCAAAAAGGTCAATTCCTGGAGTAGAAATTATAAACTAGGCCCAAAAAGAAATGAAAAAAAAAAAAAAAAAAAAAAAGAGAGAGAGAAGAAAACGTAATACACAGCCCGCCGATCCCGACCATTGACTTGGACTGACCCGTGTTATTGGTACCGACGCGGTAGATTGACGAGGACTGGCCAGCGACTTCCCCATATTTTTAGTTTACTTGGACCTCTTACTAAATATTGTCCACTTGCCTCTGCTAGGCCCCAGGCATAATACCTGATGGGAACCGGGAACAGAAACTCAATTTGCCAGAACTCAACTAATACCGAATTCCCGATCATCATCCCCAGTTTGTAAAATCTTCGTCGAAATCTTTGAGGGTAGCTGAGGCAGCGGCGATGAAAAGAAAAAGGAGTTGTTCAGAAACAGGATCCACTGGCCACGGCACACCTGGAGCTCAGTTCGAGGTGTTCTTGAGTTTTCGCGGACCTGACACTCGCGCTAATTTCACTGATTCCCTCTATCATGCCCTGCTGGACAAAGGTATCCATGTTTTTATGGACAAGAAGGGGATCGACGTTGGTGAAGAGATCGGCCCTGAGATACTTCAGGCCATCAATGACTCGAAAATCTGCATTCCTATCTTCTCCAAAGATTATGCCTCCAGTAGCTGGTGCCTGCGTGAGCTGGAACACATGATGGAGCACCGGAAAACTAACGAACTGGAGGTTTTGCCCATTTTCTATGATGTGGAACCCTCGGATGTGAAGCTTGAAACTGGAGTATATAGAGATGCATTGACTCAGCATAAAGGAAAACGTGGGGCTGAGATTGTGCTACGCTGGGAGAAGGCGCTCATGGAAGTTGCTGGAATCAAAGGATGGGACACCAAGAACAGAGGGTATGTTAACTCATTCACCTCCATCTTCCCTTTTCTCTGTATTTCCTTTGCTTGAATACTGATTATCACTTTTCACTTTTACACATCGTAATATATTAATATCTTCTATGGGAAAACTCAAAAAATACTACGAAACAAGGAAAGAACGAAGCAAGCAGCTTCTCTGCTTCTAATTGATGAACAGGGGGAGAGAGAGAGTTGAAGGGTAGTGGTCGTTGGCTTGCTCTAATGGCGCCGGACACCGCCGATCTTCCCAGTAGCATCCATGGCTGCTCTCTCTCTCTCCCTCCCTCTGCAAGCTCAGTAGTGGAAAATCACGCGACGGTTCCTAATGGCGAGGTGACTTCATATTAGTTAGATATATTTGTTCCTAATGCCTCTATCTGCGGCTCGAGGACGCGCATCGAGGATTGTCAACTTTTATTTTGGTGCCCTAGAACCTCTTTGCACGTAGATTTACTTCCTCTTCCTTTATCAGACATTACTCTTTCCCCAACTCTGTTTCCTTTTCCACTTTCAGATCTGATTTGATCCATATTTCTGTTTAGAATCCACTTCCCAAAAGTCTAAGCATCCATTTTTATCGTACCATGTAATTTTGATTCCGTTTATTTCGCAGAAAATAAATGATTTATAAAATATTTTTTAAAAATAATTACTTGGATTACTTTAAAAAAAATGAATGGACAAAAATATGTCATTATTCAGAAAAATATTTTGACATAAATTGTTTTTGTTGATGAAAAAATTTCATTGACAACTAATTATTTTGAATAATAAGTGATCATTTTGAATTATTCATTTTTCGCAAAATTAACGGAACTAGTGTATTAACATTCTCTCCATCTGAACATTTTTGGGTTACTGAATATCAATCCACAAAAATAGTTCGCGGTCCAAAATGTTCACCCATTCAAAAGTTTCGGGTGGTTTAAAGAAGTCGCCAAAAGGTTAATGATCTATTTAAGAGAAAAACAATTAGATGGCCTTTTCACCCTCCATCAGTGCCGCGCCAGAGAATTTGATGCAAAGGTGCTGGATTCGAGAAAAAAGAACGAGAGATTTGCTTCAAAGCATGTATCAATTAATGTCACGGAAGGTGCAACATAAAATGAGTATTTTTAGTAGGTAGAGTGAAGATTCAATTAGTCATCATCGTGTAGTGAGAACACTTCAAATCTTGATCATTGTTATATGAATCTTGGTAGATTCGGAATAACTGTGCAGATCAGATTTTATATTGTAAATTAGATGGGTTTTGGGAAGGAAAAAGACAAGAAAAAGTTAGAGGTATTTAAAGTTAAATCACGCCTTAAACTTATAAATCTAGGTGGACTCAGAACGACCATGCCCAGCCCACCCTAAACTCAAAAAACGAAAAAGCCCACATGAAAGTTATAAAACTAGCACAAAAACTAAAAGAAATTAAGAAATTTAGCTTCTCCTTTCTCTCATTTTCATTTCTCCTCAATCGGCTCTCACTCAATCTCTTGACCCTCTCTATTTCTCGCCACTCGGCTCACTTATCATGTGAGATTATTGTATAAAAAGGTTGTTTTTCAAGTTATTAATTCCAATACAAAATGTGAATGACAAGTTTACTACATAGGGAATTCAAAAATAAAATAAAATGGGGGCCCGTTTCAATTGAAAAGAATACAAAAAAAATAGGGAGCCGTTTCGATTCCAAGCCAGTTTTGTGGTCCATTATTGTGGTTTCTATTTAAAAAAAAATAAATATAAAATAAAAATAAAAAACTGGAATAGCCTCCTGGATCGGTTTCTGGTTCCAGCTTTTGAACTGGACCACCCGAAACGTACTCGCTTTGTAATAAACTATATGATGAATAGTGGAAGGGATCCTCTTATTCTTCATGATTTTTATCATCACCTATTAAATATCCATTCTATCGTATTACTATGATTGAATCAATTCGAAATGTCATGCACTAGTTCCTTTTCCCTTTCTGTCCGGAATTTTGGGCCTAACTCATCATTGACGGTAACTTCATTGTCCTCTTTCTACTGCAATGCAGCCACGGAAAACTCACACGGCTCGTTGCTCATCAAGTTTTACTTAAGCTTAAGGCATCTCCCATACATCTATCCGATCCTTTGGTCGGAATGCACCAATCAGTGGATGAAGTAATAAATTTGCTAAGGGTAGAATCTAAGGACATAAGGCTCGTTGGAATATGTGGAATAGGTGGTATAGGCAAGACAACTCTTGCCAAGGTCGTTTACCATAAACTGTCCGCTGAATTTGAAAGTTGTAGCTTTATCCCAGATATCAGACAAGCATCGGAAAGTTCAAGTTCTGGTCTTCTAAATTTGCAAAGGCAACTGGTGCATGATATCCTTGGGGACAAAAGAATTGAGATATCCAACATAGATCGAGGAAAAAATATGATCAAAGCACGATTTTGTAGAAAAAGAGTTCTTATTTTCCTTGATGATGTAAATGACAAGAGCCAACTAATGGCACTAGCAGAAAAGGGAGAATGGTTTGGTTTAGGAAGTAGAATTGTGGTTACAACGAAAGACAAAAGTGTATTGTCTGTATTTGAGGATAGCTTGACTTATGAAGTTGCAGAGCTGAGTAGTCTAGACTCTTTACAACTTTTTAGCAAGCATGCATTTCGAAGGAACTCTCCTCCAAGTGAATTTCTTTATCTATCCGAGAATGTTATTGCAAAAGCTGGGGGTCTTCCTTTAACTATTGAATTGATCGGTTCATTTTTATGCGGAAAAGAGAGAGCAGTGTGGGAAGATACAATAAAAAAGATGGAAAAACATCTTCATAAGGATGTAGAGAAAAAGCTAATGCTAAGTTATGAGGCTTTAGATGAGACGCAAAAGCAAATATTTCTTGATATTGCGTGCTTTCTAGCCGGAGAAAATAAGAGAGATGCCACCTATATGTGGGATGACTGTGAATTGTTTCCAAATGAGGGGATTGAAGTCCTGCTTTTGATGTCCTTAGTAAAAATTGGAGCAAAGAATGAGTTATGGATGCATGACCAGCTAAAAGACTTAGGTATGTGCATTGTACGTTCCCAAAATCGCAACGATCCAGGAAAGCATTCGCGTGTATGGAATCATAAGGAAGCATTGGATATGATCACCAGAAAGAAGGTAGAGCTAAGTGCAACACCTTGTAACATTGTGGTAACATTTTTATAGCATAAATCTGCCTAGAATTTTCCTTTTGCCAGCTTATTTTGTACTTCACTAAACGCCCTCCTTTGAACTGACTCCATTTTGGCATCCCATCATACGGACCCAAAACTGTTGCAGACATCCGTATGCACTTTGCCTGGATTAATCAGAGACTCTTTTTCATCATTATAGGGAACTGAGACCATTGAAGCAATTTGTGTGGACCTTGATGGAGCTTTTTTGACACCAGAAGAATTTAAGACACTGCCAAATATAAGATTTCTTGGAATGATAAGCGGAAACCTCTCCGGGGACTTTGAGGATCTCTTTCTAGAAGTAAGATGGCTTTCTTGGAAGAATTGTCCCTTAAATTTGCAAGCAACCAACTTTCACCCGAAAAATCTACTCATTATCGACCTATCGGCGACTGAAATAACAGAAAGCTGGAACGGTTGGACTCAACTTAAGGTATGGATAAATTTTTAGGTACAATATTTGTATACCTTTTCATCGCCACACAAGCTTGTGCGTTGCACGGGTTGAGGATTGTCATTTTAATGAGTTTTTAATTAAACTAAAAGAAGAAATGTAGCTCTCGAAGGATGTCACCAAGATACCAATTCCACGTTTCTATAATTCAACTTCTATTAATGTTATAAAACTCAATTACATTGCTAGCTGGAAGTATATCAAATCAAACAATTACTCCACTTTTTGTTTAGTAAATGTTATTTGCTAATTGCCGAATTTGTACTATGCTATGGAATGTCGTAACTTTTATGGTTGGTAATACATATTTTAAATTGTAAAACATCAAAATTGGGTGTAGCGTCTTTGTAGTAGCCCTAAAGGATCTGCTGCTATAAGGTAATTGCCAAAACATCTTATAATACTTCAATACGGATTTCTACAATTGAAGCTATTGCATATATATATATATATATATATATATATATATATATATATATATAATTAAAAAAGTGAGTAGAATGGAGTTTTGTGATTGAGCCACGTCATCCCAGATTTTCATTCCCTGTTTCCCTGAACATTAGCTAGGAAACACTACCCTTTACATAATAAAATTAAAAACTTAACGTACTTAATCTAACAATTGATGTTTATAGAGCAAAATATGAACTTCTTCACATAACTTATTTATCGGAATCTGTTTTTATATAATATCAATGAATCTAAATTAACTAATGAAGAAATATTTATGGTTTTATCATGTATATGATTGGTATATAATTTTCCTATTGATTATTAATTAGACTTTTGGAATTTGGATAGTGTATGAAAATATATTAGAAATTCTAAATTCCAATATTTTGTGGTAAAATTATGCAGTAAAGTTAAAATAGGCAAGACATAGCATCCAACAGATTACTTTGTAAAGTAATAAACGATGTTACGGATTTTAGTTTTAGAAGATAAATATGTGTCAATTGTATTAAATTACGCTTAAATTCTGTATATGTTGTATTGTATGACCACTTCACCCAAATATAAAAATTATCAATAAGTCTATTTTCAAACAAGTGCAACAACTATCAATATATACATACATACATACATACATACATATATATATATATAGACACACACACACACATTAATATAATTCACGACAAAATGCTATTTGTGTACCGTTTCAATGCTGGAAAGGCCCTTCCAGCTCTCTCCTTTCCGAAGGGGCATGGCGCACGGCCCCGTTTTGTCTCTTTGAACCTTCTCTTCAATCTCTTCGTTTTACCTTCAAGCATTATGGTCTTCGTCTACTTATCTTTACTAACGTAGTTTAGTCTAGAATTGACACTTTTCCCGTTCTTATATATTTGTGTTTGCTTAAATAAACGTACTTTTTAAAGGTCCACTGTCAATGGAAAGATATTATACAATCATCTTTGGATGAGTAATGTGTGTACTTGGAGATAGTTATTTGACCACATCCATCGCCATGACACTTATTCAACAATGAACGTGTACAAAACTCTTTACACTGGTAGTGGATTCAATAAATTATTTACCTTATATAGAAACCATATAGTCATTATGTATATGATATCCATGTAAATGGTAATTAATGGAATAGTGAGACCACAACCATGTGAGATGAACGGATATACAGTGAGTATTTGCAAAGTTACTTTGGTAGAATTGCTCGATATATTTGTTTATGTCCTGCAAAAATTCTGTAAATCAAACTTGTTGAATATACATAATTATTTGACAGGTGGCCACAAGATTGAAGGTCCTTAATCTATCAAATTGCCGCAGGTTAAGGATAACTCCTGACCTCTCTTCATATTTGTCTTTAGAAATATTAATTCTAGAGGACTGCAGGAATTTGATACGGATTCATCGATCCATTGGTCATCTGAAACATTTAAAGCACTTGAATCTGAAAAGATGTTACCGTCTCCAAATGCTGCCCGTTGAATTAGGTTCTCTAGAAGCCTTGACTGAGCTACTCATGGATCAGAATATTTCGCTGATTGGTTATGATACCATTAGTAAAATCCCAAGCTCAATTGGAGCACTCGTAAATCTTGAGTGTTTGGCCATTCGTGGAGCTCCCAACCTAACGACACTTCCCGACTCGATTGGAATGCTGAAATCTTTAGCTGAGTTGGATGTCTCAAGAACAGGTATTGTAGAGTTGCCAAATAGCATTGTCAATCTAAAGAGCATGAAAGTTCTCAAGATGAATGGAAGTCGGATACAGAAGTTACCCGAGGCAATTGGGATGTTGGAAAAACTTGAGGAGATTTATGGAGAATGTTGCACGTGGCTAGAGATGATATCTAGTGATATCGTGAGATTACCTTTCTTGAAGATTTTGAAATTAACGCAAACTCGTGTGCAGAATGTACCAAAGCTTCCCCAGAGTTTGGTAAGTTTATGTCTGTCCTCGACAGCCACAAAAGAAGCTCCAGAAATCTCCAACCTTGTGAGTTTAAGAAATCTGGAATTATGTTTTACAAGCTCAACCTCCATCAAATGTTTTCCAAAAGTGCAAACTTACATCCCCTGTTGTATGTTGGAGCTTCCACGTATCACCAGCATAAGGTCATATTTGGGTTGTCTTTGCTATCTGAAAGAACTTGTACTCCACAACTGCAAGAACTTGCGTCAGATCGGACAGCTTCCCTCTAGTTTGAGGAAACTTACGGTTCAAAATTGCATTCTTCTTGAAGTTGTTGACCTTTCCAACTTGGAGAATTTATTGGAACTAAGTCTCCAGGATCGAGTCTCTGATATTCAAGGCCTTGAACATTTAACATTGTTGCAATGCTTGAGAGTGTTCTACTGTAAGTCAACCAAGTTCAGTGGGCTTGAAAGACTAGAGAATCTACAACTCCTGTGGATTAGTCATTGTCCCTTTCTTCAAAGACTGCCCAACTTATCTAACTTTAAAATTCTCAAGGACTTTCTATTATGGTCCTGTCCGAAACTGGTTGACATTCAAGACCTTGACAGTTTGGAATCCCTAGAAAGTCTTGAGATCGGAAACTGCAATTCCTTACGAAGCTTACCCGATCTATCTAACTTGAAGAAGCTGAAGACGTATTGGTGGTGAGGAATATACCATTAAGCACTCGATCTCTCCAAATCTAGCTTACATTTTTCAATAAAGTAATGATACATGGAAATAATCATGGATGTAGCAGTATTTCCATTGATACAAGAACAGCGTACTTCGGCCTTTTGCTGGTGTGGGCCATGTACTAGTGGAAGTAATTTATTCGAACATGAATTTGTCAATATTCCTAATAATATGGAGTTGTTAGGAGGTATACGCATGTACGTGTGTATACACACACGTTAAAGTGTGAATAAAATCAGATTAGATATAGTTTTCCCACGTGTAAGAATCTAATAAATTTTCTTTTTTCTCATATATCACATGATCAAGCTATCTGTAATTTCTTCACCACCAAATTAGAATGATTATCATAAGCATATAATTTGATTTTTGGTACAATAACGGGGTATAAGTGTTTATCTTTTGTCAGAAGATGCGTAAATGTTTTAAGCATAACCCTTCTAATTGACTTTACATGTTCATTCAACGATTTGTTTATGTACTCAACCATTTAACAATGTTATGCCTAAGGTGTCTTCTCAATCTTTTTCATGACACTATGTGGAGACAGGCCATTTGGTTTCATAAAGTAATTTTAATTTGAAAACACTTTTCCATTCTTTTTTAAAACGTGTTTGGTTCATTTTCCATTTTTTTAAAATGAAGGGGTCCCTAATTTAACTTGTCATATTGAGATAGTACTTCAGAGAGTGAACGATCCTTTCAAAGGAAACAAAGGTCTACATCTCAGTTCATATATTCGTCTATTTGGCTTTCGGACAAATTGGACTCGGGTCACGTCAGGAGAACTGGCAAAGTTCCAAACGATGCATGACAAAGGCGACATCAGGGTCGTCCATTGGATGTCATTGCAATAACTGTTCGATAAAAATGCTTAGTGTTAGCCATCGGACTAGGCATGACAAATTTGTTGTGCACATAGGCACGGTGGGACACTTGAGTGTAATTTTTTAATAATATAACTCGCCTACATGATATGCCGAAAAGCAGAGTCAGCAATGAAAAACCAAAACAATGTCGCTTTTCTTCCTTTTTTTTTAAATTTTAATATAAATATTAATTAAATTAAAATTTTTATATTTATATATATTTAAAAAAAAAAAAAAAAAAAAGGAGAAGGAGGAGTTAGAAGGCGAGGGCCGAGCCCTCGCCACCACCTCTCCACCTTTGCTAGGAAGGGCCGTCGACGGTGGGGGAGGGTCGGCCGGGGTTGCCGAGCCTTAGCCCACCGTCACCGACCCTTGTCGGCGATGATGGGAGGCAGCGAGGGCTCAGCCCTCACTTTCCTCCTTCTCATTTTTTTTTAAAAATATAAATATTAATTAAGCTAAATTTAAAACTAAAATTTGAAATTAAAAAGAAAAAAAGAAAAAAGATGGAAATTGCAAGCAACGATGGCTTGTTTTGTCTTTTATTTGAATTTTAATATAAATATTAATTAAAATAAATTTAAAACTAAAAAGAAAAAAGAAAAAGATGGAGATCGTAGGCAACGGGGTTGAGCCCTCACCGCCACCTCCCCACCATCACCGGGGGCAAGGGCTCATAGGCCTTGCCGCCCGTCAACCGAGGTCGCTAGCTCCTAGCCAAGGCCCGGCAACCCCGAACGACCCTTCCCCCATCGTTGCCATTCTTCTCGGCGACAGTGGGGAGTCGGCGGTGAGGGCTCAGCCTTCGCTGCCCGCAATCTCCATCTTCCTCTTTTTAAAAAAAAAAATATTTTTAAATTAAATTAAATTGATATTTATATTAATTATCTACCCACGTCAGCAACAAAAAGACGTCATTTTTGCATTTGTTTAGCCACGTTGGCATGAAAAACGACATCGTTTTGCACTTGCCTTACCAAAAATCGCCATATCAGTATTCTGGTTAGATTTTTTCATTATTAACATTTAACTGATCCATTTTGCTCTTATTTTGGTACTTAAATGTCACTTTCCTAACTTTTGGCACTTAAGTGTCCTCATATGTCAAATTTTGGCACTCCATGAGTCTGGGTGTCTCATATAAACTTATTAAGTACTTGGATTATCATCAAAATCTTTTAGGGATAGTTTCCAGCAATCATGACCTAGCTCCACGGCCGCCGGGAACGTGCTCGCGCCTGTACGCACCTCCCTGCGCCAGTTCATATAAACTCGATATGTTTCCCTTCGCACCGGTCGTCATTCTCAAATGTGTGCATGGTCAAAGCCGCCTCCCGCCAGTGCCACATTAGCTCCATGGTTGCGCCATGTCAGTGACTGGTCCAGAAGTCCACATTAGCTCCATCAGTGAGCCATGTTGAAACCGGTTAAGCCCGATTTCAAATAAACTTTGGCCTTTAGTGTCACGCCCCGAACCTCGAGCGCGTGCACAACCCTCGGTGGTCAATAGAATTTCGCGAAGTTCCCAGGACTCGTCGCCGACCCTTTTTATTTTATTGCACATGCGGAAGCGAATTAACTAATCCCCTGACAACAACATTCATGGGATAGAAAAGCAGGACAACCAATTTCCAAATCAAAATGCACATTCATAAACACCTCAAGCTTATACAAAAGGTCAGTCTCATATAGAACTACTAAGCCACCTATGCTCCTGACCCTTTCGCTTCAAGCTCCAGGTTCTTCACACTAGGGATCTGAAAATGGTTATTCAATAACCAGTGACATATAAATCTCAGCGAGTTCCACCCCTAAGCCTCGGTTAGTACACCAACTCAACTCAGGGTATCTATTCAGAACTAACCCACAAGCAACAACCAACAATCGATTCGCATACAACCTTACCTGGTATGCCATACCCTGCACGTTATAATTCAGCACGATACACGCAATGCACATGGCCATTAGATGATGCAGTTCATCAATCACACACGAGTCGCATCGCAAGCGATCTCACCTGGCCATTGCCACACCCTGCACGTTATCGATTCATGCGTCCGTGTCATAAACGATGTGATTCACTCATGCATATAATTAATGCATGTAACAATTTCACACATCAATTGGAATGTCTCTGTCAATCACAATATTGCTCACACAAGCATAACCTACCGACACACATCGGTCTATCAGATCAATCAAAGGGGTCCTGATTATAGGGCCAAATCGTTATGACACGTCCCATTCCATGTCACACAATTTTGTCCCATAATCCGACGCATCAAATTCATGTCACACAACATACGTTCCAATTGATTAATACTACCCACACAGGTAGTTTTACCCGACACACACCGGTCCTCTGGCATAACCAGGTTCCGTCTCCCTCCTTTGAGCACGGCTACATCCTCCAACACACGCTGGGGACGGCATTCCTTACGGCGTTTTCCGAAGGAGTATAGGTCTAGAACTACTGCGACCCGAGTCCACCGACACACACCGGGGACGGATAACGTTCACCGACACACACCGGGAACGGGTTCTTTTAACGTCCACCGACACACACCGGGACAGGTTCTTTTAACGTCCACCGACACACACCGGGGACGGGTTCTTTTAACCAGCACACGATCATTCAATTCCGACCAAGGACATTGTGCTTTGCACTCACATGTCTCAATTAAGATAACGACCTTGGCATGTTTTCTTCATATTAAAAACACTCTGTGAAAATAATCATGCGTGGGTACACGGTCAGATTGAACCTTAAAAATTGGTATCATTCCTTTTAAAAAGCAACGGTTTAATATAGTATTTAAAACCACTTTTGGTGTTAAAACCTGACACCCAGAATTTTCTGAATAAAATCCAATTTTCCAATCACCACACAATTGCACAAATCACCATTCAATTCATGCATATGTTTATGCAATAACACATCCAATCACTTCATAGGATTAAACCCACATGAAATTAGACACTTTTTGTTCTCGGGTGAACTGTGTTTTGTGAACAGTAACTCGTGAACAGTACTCGTGAACAATACCTCGTGAACAATAATTGTGAATAGTGTCGAGTGAACAGTGATTTCCAGAATTTAATAAATGATAAATTAAACTCAGAAATTATTAAAAGCATTAATTAAAGCAACCATCAATTAATTAAAGCAAAGCGTACTTAATTAACCACATAACCCACATTAAGCAAATAAAGCAAGATTAAGCTAAACTAATCTAATCCATCCATCTAACCACCTATCTTAGGGCTAATACAACTTAATTAAATCTCCTAAACTAGAATTAAATCTAACTAAACCAACCCTAAGCAAGTTTAGGCACTAATCGAAGGATTAGGAGCTAAACTCACCCGTTAAGCGGGCCGGAGACACCAACGCGGCGGCGACGATGGTGGCTACGCACCGGGACCTCTACCACGACGATCCAAGGTGGTCCCAAGCTCAGCACAGCAACCACAACCTTTGCTTCTCTCTGCAACTCTCAAAAACTGACTGCCGGAGGAGAAACGGAGTTGAATAGGCTGATCGGAGCTCCGGCGAGGGGGTAGCCGGCAACCGGCGGCACCTGGAGTTCAAGGAAGACCTTATGGTGGCTGGGCTGGGCAAAAACTCGATCGAAATGGGAGAAAACTCGAAGAAAACACGAAACAGGCGGAGCTGGGCAGAACCAGGCGGTCTGGCAGCCGGTGGCTTGTCACAGGATTTCGGGATAGCGAGCAGCTCCGTTCTAGGCGTGGTCGAGCTCGTTGGAACAGGCTGGATCTCCTCGTCACGGTGGTGGGTGAAGTGTGGGCTGATTCATCCGGTAAGATAACTTTTAACTCGGATCTTTGGAGGAAGGTCTACTGGAACAGAAACGGGAAGAGAGGGAGAACGAGGGAGAGAGATGGTCGACCAGTTTGGGGTTGAAGAGAAGGAGAGAGAGTGATGGGAGAGCTGCCATCAGGACCTCATTAAGGCCATTCAATGCTTGCTCCACTTCCCCATGCACATCACCTCCTCTTTCTCTCTCTTGCTTTGCCCTTATCCACAAGCTTTTAGGGGCAATTTGGTCATTTCACATTGCATAATTACCATTCTGTCCTTGGACTGAAATTGATGCGCGGGCCTAAGAAATGGACTTGGAAATGAATAGTAATGGGCTCGGGAATTGATTGGGCTCAAATGGGCTTGAGATTGGGTAATGGGCTTGGAAGATGAATAGTGGATTGGGCCCAATGGGCTCACTTGCTTGACTTAGGCCCATTTGGTGGCTGTCCCAACTTGGGCCTAAGGCCCACACTGGCTTGGCCCGGCCCACTTCCTCATGGGCTCGCTTCCTCAGTCCGAAAATCCCTTTTTCCAATTGCTCGTCTTAACTGGCTCTGTCGGCTGTTTGATGTAGCTTCATCCAAAGTCCATCCCGGACATTCCCGATAATTCAAAGTCGAATCCTAAGTTCTCTTGCCATGTCAATTTCGCCAAATGCCATTTCAGTTACAACTCAGACTGACGGGTGGCTTTGAGGATTCACGAGTGACCGACTCGTGCCAAACCACGTTCAAGACATCTCGACGCATGGACGTCCTTGACTGCATGAAATTACGGAGGATAGATTCTTATTTCAAAGTACACAATTACTGAGGATCGACCTAGTGTCGTTCACGGGCTCGATAATGGTAAACGGAATCACCCGTTGTTCCATTATGTTCTGTCCGCGAATCGACTACTAGTCGTCCTTAGAATCGGCCCGCCTATCTACAGATCATCCTCATGCAAGTGTCACGGTCAAGTCGTTTTCCCAGTGTCGAGTTCTTTAGTCGTACGGGTTCCGTCCTCATTAGCCTTTCCCCTCAAGGTCGATCTCGGGAGTGATCAATTCCAAGTGAGATCAACCAACAATGCATTGATGAAATTCACATTCATTCATCCCTTATAAGGCTCGAATTTTGAGGATGTCACAACTCTTCGCCTCTTATAAAAATTTCGTCCTCGAAATTTAAACCTTCCCAACTCCTTAATCACAAAGGTGGGGGCACGGTCATTTCATCGAATCTTCTCTTTCCCAGGTTGATCTTTCTGTAATGGTGCTGCCAGATCACTTCCAATCTTGTCCAAACCATTTTGGATCCAAGATGCTAAACACTTGCCCATTTTTGCAAAAATTTGGTTCTTTTTCTTCTTTTTCTTTTTATTTTTCTACTAGGCGGCCAACTGCCGTGTCGGGGATTCGAACTCCCGACTTCGGACCCATTTGCTTCCTCCCCGGGTACCACTCGGCTAACGGCGCCAACGGTGTCCCGATTTGCTTTGCTTATCCATTTAAAGCCAAAATCCTCCTTTGAATCCAAATTCTAAAGGTTCCGATGTAAGTACCATTTCAACTTCTCTTTCTTAACAAAACGCGATGTCCCTATCATAGGCGACATCCAAGGAAAATATACTTTCCTACTTAAAATTCCAAAGGTCTTCAACACAATTCTGCGCAACTTTTCTAACGGTTCTGAGCGGTCTTTAATCTGTCCCTGCTGACTGCAACTGAGTCCACTGATTGCTGAACTAACTCTATGTCTGTACCCTTCTGTACTCTGACTTCATCCCAACAAACTGGAGTTCTGCATTCTCTGCCATTTAACACTTCAAACGGTGCCATCTGAGCGGTTTGCTGATAACTGCTACAGTAAGTTTTTGACAAGATCTTTTCCTTAAGATCCACATCATCGGATACAAATAGTCATCCACAAAATTTTTAATGTTTCGTCCTCAGTAGCTTGCAAATTAGCCTTCCTCTTTTCTGTATCTCCCTACAGAACCTTCTGGATCTCTGGGTCTGTCAACTGCAACGTCTTGATTCTTAGCTGTACTTTCGGTTCAATTCTAAGGATGGCCATAAGACAAAGGCGGCCTACCTCAGATTTGAAATCGAATCTCCAGCTTCTTCGAGTAAAATCCACTCCTTAATCACCATCACAAAGCCCATCGTGATGTGTTCCACTTCCACTCGGGAAACTCCAAAGGTTGCAAAGGTCTTCCAAGACCAGATGCAATCATCAGCACTGATACGGTAGTCAGCTTCTGCTTAAGCTCTTAGAACTACATTCGCACTTATCTGTCCCAACGCACTTCCCTGCCTTCTTCGGCAATCTAGTCAGAGACATAGCTATTGCTGAAAACCCTCTCACAACCTGTCTGTAAAAACTTGTCAACCTCAAGAAATTTCTTATCTCTGTCACCGTCATCAGTCTTGATCAATTGATCACGGCTTCAGTCTTGGTCGAGTTCACAGAAATCCCGTCTATGTTCTTGCAACGTCTGAAGCACTATCCTTAAACGTCTTTCATACTCCTCTAGACTTCTAGAGTATACCCAGATGTCGTCGATAAACACTATCACGACTCGATCTTCCTTTCTAGGAGTAAACCGAATGATTTCTCAGGAAACGTGTCAAATAACTTCTGTACCACGTGCATGCTCTCCACTTTCGGTTCCTTAACAGTCGTATCCACCACAGTTGTCAAATAACATTGGCAACCCATATCCAAACCCAAGTTGTCTTAGATGACAACATTAGACAAATGAAAATCCTTTATGATTTTTGACAAACTCGAAACTTTCCCACACAAATGGAACAAACTGGATTACTGAATATCAATAATTCATCACAACAAGATGCTCCGTGAGCCAATCTTTTCCATTACGATCTCAAAGTTAAACATAAGCGAAAACAACCAAATACCACTCTAACCAGTGATTCTCCTTTTTACAACTCCATTTCAACAAACTGAAATTCTACAAACTCAACCAAACTTCCAAGGTGCCATTCTGATAAAATTATCCCAAAAACATTTTTCCCCTAATCGGTGCATGGCTTGGTTCATTCCTGTCCTCTTTGCCATCCTAGTGGCGTCCTGTCTGCGGTGCATTCTGTAGCGCGTTCTTTCTGTTGGATGGGATGGGATTCATTCTTCCCATCATCGGTCCCTTTCCAAACCGACGATTATCTCGGTTAGGCATGAACCGCGAGTCAGATGCGGTCGCCCTCTCAATCATGTTCTTTTCTATCATCGGTGCCCTCTCGTACATCTCATTAAAGCTCTTCAAATTCAAGAGTATCAGCTGGTCTTTCAACTCCGGCTTCAAGCCATCCCTAAACTGTTTCTCCCTATCCACAGGGTCCTCTACCAACCTCGGTGCATACTTGGCCAACTCGGCGAACTTCGCCTCTTGCGCTTCACGGACATCCGATTCGACGAAGTCGTTGGAACTCGTCATCTTGGACTCACTCGCACCGTTTAAGAAGTACTTCCCCTTGAAAGCCTCACAAAAGGCACCCCATGTCTGAGCTATGCCTTCAGGGAACACTCTTCCTTGCGTGACTTCCCACCACATACTGGTGTTACCTTGAAGCTAATAAGCCGCCAGATGTACTCGATCTTCCTCTAAATACCTTAACACTGTGAAGATCTTCTCAATATCTCTTATCCAAAGGGTCGCAGCCTCAGGGTCGCCCACACCACTAAACCTCGGTGGCTTAAGTCTCAGGAACTACTCTACAAGCTTGTGCATCGGTCTCCCCCCGATCACAATCCCAGGTTGGACTCCAACAGGTGCAACTGTAGCAGCGGCAACGACAGCTTGATTCTGAACTTGCTGTCCCATCAAAATTCCCAAAGACTCAAGCTCCTGCACGATCCTATCTAATCTAGGATCGTCAAGTGCTGCTACACCAGTACTAGCCTAAGGTGCTACTCTCTCACTCACGCTGGCCTAAGCCTGTGCTCTACCTCGGCCACCTCGGGTACCGACCCTAGTCGGGGTCCTATCCCGAGTGACGACGCAATGTAGACCTACTTCCAATTCCTCACCGAAATAGGAAAACTGAGTGACCCACACCAAACAAACTACAAATCAGCTAGCCAAACACAGGCGTCTGCATAAGGAAAAAGCCTTTCCTACTCACTATCCCGACATCCATCGCACCTTATCACTCCAAACACTAACCTCGCTCTAATATCACTAAATGGGGATGTCACGCCCCGAACATCGAGCGCGCGCACAACCCTCGGTGGTCAATAGAATTTCGCGATGTTCCCAGGACTCGTCGCCGACCCTTTTTATTTTATTGCACATGCGGAAGCGAATTAACTAATCCCTTGACAACAACATACATGGGATAGAAAAGCAGGACAACCAATTTCCAAATCAAAATACACATTCATAAACACCTCAAGCTTATACAAAAGGTCGGTCTCATATAAAACTACTAAGCCACCTATGCTCCCGACCGTTTCGCTTCAAGCTCCAGGTTCTTCACACTAGGGACCTGAAAATGGTTATTCAATAATCAGTGAGATATAAATCTCAGCAGTTCCACCCCTAAGCCCCGGTTAGTACACCAACTCAACTCAAGGTATCTATTCAAAACTACCCCACCACAAGCAACAACCAACAATCGATTCGCATACAACCTTACCTGGTATGCCATACCCTGCACGTTATAATTCAGCACGATACACGCAATGCACATGGCCATTAGATGATGCAGTTCATCAATCACACACGAGTCGCATCGCAAGAGATCTCACCTGGCTATTGCCACACCCTGCACGTTATCGATTCATGCGTGCGTGTCATAAACGATGTGATTCACTCATGCATATAATTAATGCATGTAACAATTTCACACATCAATTGGAACGTCTCTGTCAATCACAATATTGCTCACACAAGCATAACCTACCGACACACATCGGTCTATCGATCAATCAAAGGGGTCTGATTATAGGGCCAAATCGTTATGACACGTCCCATTCCATGTCACACAATTTTGTCCCATAATCCGACACATCAAATTCATGTCACACAACATACGTTCCAATTGATTAATACTACCCACACAGGTAGTTTTACCCGACACACGCCGGTCCTCTGGCATAGCCAGGTTCTGTCTTCCTCCTTTAAGCACGGCTACATCCTCCAACACACGCTAGCGACGGCATTCCTTACGGCGTTTTCCGAAGGAGTATAGGTCTAGAATCTACTGCGACCCGAGTCCACCGACACACACCGGGGACGGATAACGTTCACCGACACACACCGGGAATGGGTTCTTTTAACGTCCACCGACACACACCGGGGACGGGTTCTTTTAACCAGCACACGATCATTCAATTCCGACCAAGGACATTGTGCTTTG
This sequence comes from Eucalyptus tenuipes, assembly GCA_014182365.1. Taxonomy (NCBI): domain Eukaryota; kingdom Viridiplantae; phylum Streptophyta; class Magnoliopsida; order Myrtales; family Myrtaceae; genus Eucalyptus; species Eucalyptus tenuipes. The sequence continues at coordinate 17,698,023 of CM024539.1, read as the reverse complement.
CACTCACATGCCTCAATTAAGATAACAACCTTGGCATGTTTTCTTCATATTAAAAACACTCTGTGAAAATAATCGTGCGTGGGTACACGGTCAGATTGAACCTTAAAAATTGGTATCATTCCTTTTAAAATCCCACGGTTTAATATAGTCTTTAAAACCACTTTCGGTGTTAAAACCCGACACCTAGGATTTTCTGAATAAAATCCAATTTTCCAATCACCACACAATTGCACAAATCACCATTCAATTCATGCATATGTTTATGCAATAACACATCCAATCACTTCATAGGATTAAACCCACATGAAATTAGACACTTTTCGTTCTCGGGTGAACTGTGTTTTGTGAACAAGAACTCGTGAACAGGTGTTTCGTGTGAACAATACCTCGTGAACAAGTAATTGTGAATAGTGTAGAGTGAACAGTAATTTTCAGAATTTAATAAATGATAAATTAAACTCAGAAATTATTAAAAGCATTAATTAAAGCAACCATCAATTAATTAAAGCAAAGCATACTTAATTAATCACATAACCCACATTAAGCAAATAAAGCAAGATTAAGCTAAACTAATCTAATCCATCCATCTAACCACCTATCTTAGGGCTAATACAACTTAATTAAATCTCCTAAACTAGAATTAAATCTAACTAAACCAACCCTAAGCAAGTTTAGGCACTAATCGAAGGATTAGGAGCTAAACTCACCCGTTAAGCGGGCCGGAGACACCAACGCGGCGGCGACGACGGTGGCTACGCACCGGGACCTCTACCACGACGATCCAAGGCGGTCCCAAGCTCAGCACAAGCAACCACGGCCTCTCGCTTCTCTCTGCAACTCTCAAAAACCGATCACGGAGGAGAAACGGAGTTGAATAGGGGACGGAGTCTCGGTGAGGGGTGGCCAGAACCGGCGACACTGGGGTTCAAGGAAGACCTTTTGGTGGCTGGGCTGGGCAAAAGCTCGGTCGAAATGGGAGAAAACTCGAAGAAAACTCAAACAGGCGGAGCCGGGTGGAACCAAGGCGGTCCTAAGGTGGCCGGTGGCTTGTCGCAAGATTTCGAGACAGCCGGCGGCTCCGTTCTAGGCGTGGTCGAGCTCGTTGGAATGGGCTGGATCTCCTCGTCACGATGGTGGTGAGGCGTAGGTTGATTCATCCGGTAAGATAACTTTTAACTCGGATCTTTGTAGGAAGGTCTGCTGGAACAGAAACGGGAAGAGAGGCAGAACGAGGGAGAGAGATGGTCGACCGGTTTGGGGTTGAAGAGGAGGAGAGAGAGTGATGGGAGAGCTGCCATCAAGGCCTCATTAAGGCCATTCAATGCTTGTTCCACTTCCCCATGCACATCACCTCCTCTTTCTCTCTCTTGCCTTGCCCTTATCCACAAGCTTTTAGGGGCAATTTGGTCATTTCACCTTGCACAATTACCATTCTGTCCTTGGGCTGAAATTGATGCGCGGGCCTAAGAAATGGGCTTGGAAATGAATAGTAACGGGCTCGGGAATTGATTGGGCTCAAATGGGCTTGAGATTGGGTAATGGACTTGGAAGATGAATAGTGGATTGGGCCCAATGGGCTCACTTGCTTGACTTAGGCCCATTTGGTGGCTGTCCCAACTTGGGCCTAAGGCCCACACTGGCTTGGCCCGGCCCACTTCCTCATGGGCTCGCTTCCTCGGTCCGAAAATCCCTTTTCCAATTGCTCGGCTTAATTGGCTCTGTCGGCTGTTTGATGTAGCGTCATCCAAAGTCCGTCCCGAACATTCTCGATAATTCAAAGTCCAATCCTAAGTTCTCTTACCATGTCAATTTCGCCAAATGCCATTTCGGTTACAACTCAGACTGACGGGTGGCTTTGAGGATTCACGCGTGACCGACTCGTGCCAAACCACGTTCAAGACATCTCGACGCATGGACGTCCTTAACTACATGAAATTACGGATGATAGATTCTTATTTCAAAGTACACGATTATTGAGGATCGACCTAGGGTCGTTCACGGGCTCGATAACGGTAAACGGAATCACCCGTCGTTCCATTATTTTCTGTTTCACGAATTGACTTCTAGTCGTCCTTAGAATCGGCACCCGCCTATCTACGGGATCATCCTCATGCAAGTCTCACGGTCAAGTCGTTTTCCCAGGTCGAGTTCTTTAGTCGTACGGGTTCCGTCCTCATTAGCCTTTCCCCTCAAGGTAAGTATCTCAGGAGTGATCAATTCCAAGTGAGATCAACCAACAATGCATTGAGGAAATTCACATTCATTCATCCCTTATAAGACTCGAATTTCAGGATGTCACATTTAGTATTTTGAGCATCCTTCCTGGAAAGCTCCACGTGGGCTCTAGGAAATCAGTTACAAAACGTCTAAATTTTAGCGACCCATTTAATCATTCATTAATTATATAGAAAATTAGAGATTAATTTTTAACTTAGCAAAAATATTTTTCATTATAATTGTATGGTGTATAGACATTGGGAGCATTTGCATTAATAGTAATTAATTTTTTTTAGAAAAACAAAGAAAAAAATTAATTAATTAAAATTATCATTTGAAAAAAAGAAAAAGAAAAAAAAATGCGAGATCGGGCCAGGGTTAGGCCAGCCCACCCTTGTTTCTTCTTTTTTTCCTCCTTTTCTTTGCGCCTAGGCCCAGCCCGGTCCACTTTTCTTTTTCTTTTCCCCAAGCCCGGCCTCTTCCTCCATCTTCTCCCTCACGCGCTCCCTCTTCCTCACGCTCTAACGCGTTCTGCAGAAAAGGGATAGAGGATGGTACGGGAACAGAGATTCCAGAGAGAACAGGGCGAGCGTCGCGCAAGACGCTCAGTCCGTCCGGTCCGGGCAGGCTGGCAGTGGTAGCTGACACGGCAGGAGGCCATGCGCGCCGGTCCTTAAAAGCCAGAGAGGGGCGTGAGTTTTGGGGGGTTCGTTTGGAGAGAAGAGAGAGAGAGAGCGAACGAAGAGGGAGAGATCCGGCATGGAGAGTGAGAGCCGAGATAGAACGGAGAGCGAGAGAGAGCCCCGGCCGAAGCCTCGGCCACGCGCGAGCTCCATCCGACAACCTCTCCCGGTAGACGTCCTCAAGCCCGAACCAGTAAGCCTTTATTTTTACCTCTGTTTGCTGTGTTTTTTTTTTTTTTTTGGGACGCCGGGCCGGGGTTTACGGCCGTCCGACTCACGCTGAACTCCGGCCCCCGTAGTTTTTTAGTTAGGTAGCTGTGTGTTGTCGTTCGTATGCTAAGGATTCTAGCCCGGGTTTGAGTCCCGGTCGAGCCGGAAACCCTCATTCAGTGTCGCACACCACCAGCTCAGTGAAATGCTTCACCGACATCTAGTTTTGCTTTTGCCGTTTTTGGCCAGAACCGAGTATCCACGTGTTGATTCGTTCTATTGGGGTGTTGTTTTTGTGATTAGCATTCCCGGACGTTGGTCATTCGGTCGTTTCGCTGCCCCCACCACTGCCATCGTTTACGTTGTTTTGTGTTTCATGCTTTGTGGCCGACGATGACCATCCGATGAAGAGAGGAAATCGGCGGGGAGGTCGGCCGGCAAGTGGTGGTCTGAGTGGATGATCGCTGAAGGTGGGAGCTTGGCAGCGGTTGAGATTTGGATGGTGTTTGTTAAAAAACGAAGGAGCTTCGGTGAGGGCGTGAGCTCGTTGAGGAAGGCCGCCCAAGGGAGAAGACGACCTGCAAAAGGGGAAGAGAAAATAAATAAACAAAAATGGTAAAAAAAAAAAACAAAAAAAACAAAAAGGCTGGAGAGTGCCATGTACAGACATTTGAGAGAAGGGGATTTGAAGTTGGGCTTAAGTCGAAGTTTAGTGGGTTCAAGCTCAGCTAGGCTTGATTAGGTCCAAGTTTGGACTAGGCTTAGTTCAAGTTTTGAGGTTGCTGAGTGGTCGGGTTGGGCTTTAGCACCCACTCGCTCTTTTAGATCTTTTGTGTTTTACGTAGCCTAGGTCCAAGGCCCATCAAACCAGAATTTGGCCCATTTTCAGACCAGGACCAAGAACTCTGTCCGGGGCCCTTTTTCGAATTAAAAATATTTTTATAAAAAAATTAAATTTTTATTAAAAATAAAAAATTCCCGTAAAAATTTATTTTTAAACATCAGAAAAAGCTTAAAAATAGTTTTTTGAGTAATTTTTTTCTTAAAGTGTGGGAAATCATTTTTTTTTTAAGTTATCAAAAAGCTTAAAAATTAGTTGTTAAGCAGTTTTCTCTTAAGAATGTGCCAAAATCTTTGAAGAAAAATCATGTTCAAAATTGACCAAACTCTTAGAGTTTCACAATAAGGTTTTAACGTTTTCTTTTTTGAGACGAAATATTAATTGATTGCGCGCTTTCAATATATTGATTGTCATTTACCTTTAGCCTAGTTAGGAATGGTAATTTTCTTATTTATTAGCATTAGATGCTTGCTGCCTTGCAATTTATTTAATCTTTCCCTGATTGATTATTATTATTTTAATGATTGCGCACCCATATAATCGTCTCACATGTTAGTGGATATGTTTAAAATCAATCTAGATTGCATGACAAAAAATGAATAAGATTAAATATCAAAAGGACACTAGTTGATTAATTAGTATAATTAAGTCCCCGTCTTTAGATTTTCCGATTGTATAAAAAGTGAGGTATTCTCACATCTCACTTGGTTTTTAGCCAACCCGATAGGCTAGTGAGTTCTCATTAGAAAATCCTTAGAACGTTAGATTAAAAATCATAATATTGCGAGAGGTATGAGCTTATGAGAGCCTATGCCTAATAGAGGACCCTAAACCTACCTTTTAGGCAATATCCCTAAGCCTATCACCATTTTACCTTCGAACAGAAAAGGTAGGTTGCGACATATATTTTTTTAATTTTTTGTTTAAAATACTAACTTCTCTTATCATTGATTGAAAATCTCTTAAAAGCTAATATATTCAAGGCATAATAAAGAAAGATAAATGAAAATTGATAAATAAAATAAGAAAAGTCAGTAATTAAAAAAAAAACTTGGTAAGTAATTCTTCAAATAAGTGTTAATCACAATAAACTATTTGATAACTTAAAGAGAGAAGTTAGCAAGTCCGTCTAATAAAAGATGGTACTTTAAAAAAAAAAATGGTAATTCTAGGGCATTACTAAGAAATGCAGATCAAAGTTTGTTGACGATAAAAAAAAAGTTAGAAATGCCAAGAACTAAATAAATTGTTAGTAAGTAATTCAAATGAGAGTTTGTAACTCAATACTAAGTAGCAATTTCATGGGAGACAAGTTGGTGAATCACATTAATTAAGCTTGGTAATATTTAAATAGAATTCGTAAATAAAAGGGCTTCTAATTAATACAAATAAAAATTAGTAATCCAAATAAGAGTTGGTAATGCAAAATTAATTGGTAATTTAATATGACAAAAGTTACTACAGGATCACTACGTTAGAGATACCTAGGTGGTGAGACATATTTCTGGTAAGAACCTTGATTATGATGTTTTCAATCAACATAAGATTTATTATGGAAGGTTGATAGAAAGTCCCCAACTGAAATCTTAAGAAATTAATCATTTTAGTCGTCCACTGGACGTTTGGTGGGATAATATTTAACTTGCAAAAGACAAAAGCATGTGGTCGGAAGTAAATTATCTATTCCCCTGTTCCATTTTTTACGGATAGATTTATGAAAATCGTTAAGCACTTCTTGCTCTAGATCCAGTCAACATTCTACGCCTAGGGCTCTGGCCCCTTGGAGTATATTAATTATGTAACTATTTAGTTCCAACATCAGTTCTTTAATTTTCTTCAAAAAATAAAAAATAAAATTGGATTTCCTAGGAGGTACACCACAACTTCATATAATGAAAACAATATTAGAGAATGAAACAATCTTTGCAACAGGGGCATTGCACCCGGCCTCTTGTCCGTTTTAGTGCTCTTCACCAGGTTCAACTGGTTAAACTGGGAGACAAAGCACAAGGTGCATATATTACAAAGGTACATAAGTCAAGAATACATGAAAATTAAAAGAAGAACTTACACAATAATATTATTAATAGAATGGGCCTTACTTAAGAAAAATCTTATCTTTGCTCGACATCCAAGATATAAAATCAATTGAGATAGGATAGAATTGAGTAAGGTTGATAAAAAAAAAATTGGGAGGCGTTTCAAAGTATCATAAATAATTAGGCCAAAGGAAACCATCAATTTTCGCCCCGTTCTTTTGGGCTTTATGCGGCTTCCCTACATCTTTAGCCCTGACAGGGCTGACATGCCTCTTCTTGGTGTTTGGCCATAAGGTAATCATCAAATGATCGAAAATCCATACTCCCAAAAAGATTTGAGAACTAGGGTTTCTTTTAGTGGGTCCCTGGCTCAGAAATACGTCGGGACTAATGTAACACCAATCGGGGAAGAGAGAGAGAGAGAGGAAAAGAGGTTTTATTTATTATTTTATTTTTTTCATCTTGACGAGGTAAAAAAACCCTAGGGAGGATAGGAAAGAGGGAAGATACTCTTAATTGAATCACACCTCCCATTGAAATTATATTAAAAAATATATTATTATAGTAAGGTATTGCAACCCCTACATAAATAAGTATTAGCATCATGATTATTGACATAGTTAATTTGACGTGCATGATTATCTTAATCTAATATCGTATCATAATTTATTTAATATTTTTCGGATATATACCTTCTATTTTCTTCTTTCTGTTTTTTTGGTCTATTTTTTTCCTTTCTGTTAGAAAAACTACTTTAAATGGGTAAAAAAATATCGTACCATTAATGTAAAGCAAAATACAATGGCATGAGTAAGAGGGTCCAAACGTGGCCGGACTCTCAGCTCGCGTTCCTCCGACAACCAAGCTAACGTCGTCCGTCCGATGCATCTTGGGCGGAGGGGAGGTGGGGAGGGGGGAAGAGAGAGAGAGAGAGAGAGAGAGAGAGAGAGAGAGAGAGAAAAGGAGAGGAGGAGAGGAGGTTAAGGGTCAGAAGACGCCATGAAGATTTTCGGGAAGCACGTATCCCCGCGGCAAATCGAGCTCGAGTTCGTAAGCCATTCCTTGATGAAGTGCTTCGCAAAGAACCCGAAGAAGAGGTAGACCGCCCGTATGCTCATGAAGCACCCCTTCCTTGCCCTCGACTGCATCAACGACGAGAAGGTCGTAGGAGATTGCGGAGTAGTCGAATTCGCAGATTCCTCTCCGAGGTGTCACTTCGATTTCCAAGACTGGGTTCCGATGCAACGTTCAAGAACGAGCTGGGAATCGGGCTTGCTTTCGCCCTCCTCGGAGATGGATTCTGATCCGTCATTCATTAGAGCGGATGCTGCTGCGTTGGAGATCTCATCGGATTCTTCATCGGTGATGTATTGGGAAGGCGAGTTGGCGAGCCACGAGAGGCCTAATTGGGTACATTCCGAGGGTTGGGTAACCGTTCGATGATCGGAGTTCGTCCCAATTCCGAAAGCAGAGTCAGCATAGCTTAGAACAGAGCAGAGTTCTTGGATGATTCTTTTTGTTGAATCCGAGGGTTCTGATTCAATTGATTCGTTTTCTTTTTCTACGAATGTGAATATTGATTCGGTTATTGCAGACAAGATGAATAGACATGTTGTAAGCTTCCGACTATATGAATACAATATTTTCTTTCGACCAAAAAAAAAAAAAAAAAAAAAGTCTGACGGAATGCTTTGCACTTTTTTAGTTGATTGGCGACTCACGCATAGTGCTGACAATTTAAGCATATTATAAAATGGCTAATTGAGTTTTAAATTCTTGAATTTGCCAAATTTAGTTATAAATCTTTAGATGATTTTTCAATGTAATCCATGTTCATAAATTACTGACATGATAGTCTAACCAGCATTGCCATCTTACGTAATACCACCCACCGACACCGATGTTGACAATTTTTATTTTTATTTTGCTACAAATGTGATAATTTTTAATAACTTCTGAAGAAATTTATTTATTTATTTATTAGCTTTTCTTATTCTTCCTTCTTCCTTCGCACGTCATCAAATCCTGACCATGGCCAGCAACTAGCGAAGGAAGAAGAATAAAAAAAAAGAAAAGAAAAGAAAAGGAAAGGAAAAAATTCAAAAAATATAAAAGAATTGCGAAAATCATTTAAATCATGCCGGTCGTGCCATGCAAAACCACCCGCAAATTCCTTTTGGATACATAAATGAGTCTATTAGTAAACCTATTATAATATATGTTTTCGTATCTCTCACATATTCTTAGAGGTTTTCTTCACCTTGTGTCTTAAAGCGCATGTGTTAATAGTGTTAAAAAAGTCTAATACCGAAAATTTAGTGTAGTGTGTAGCAACTAATATATAATAGTTGGCCCATACTTATTATCTTAATTTTTTTTTAGCAAAGGTGAATCTAATTGGATACATTGAAGAGTTTGGACTTGAGTTTTCTCTTGGTAATCTTCTTATGATAATGCATCTAGCATCTATTGTGCATCTCATGGTTTTCACGTGGAAATGGCCATTATAGTTTATCTAAAAGAGGCAACTAGGGCAAAGCGGCCTCGAGTTTGCTATGATGGTTGCTGCAATACATAGCAATAATGTGGAACTTCATGTTAAAATAAGATGTTGTAGAAAGAAACAAGGATTAGAGAAGCATGCTTAGGAGGAGATTGTTAAAGTGCTAGTGAGAAAAAGTGTTGGAGAAGTCCAACTTGATAAATTCGATTTGATATGAACCAGCTTGTATATCTTTATTAATTCATTAATTTAAAATTTAAGTTACAGTGATTTCAACTAGACATCGCAAATGGGCTTAGACTTGAACTCTCTTTTGGTGATCCCTCTAGCAAAGGATTATGTAGTAGCATCTCTTACTTTCTACCACAAACATATCTCAAGATTTACTGAAGTCTTATTTATTAAAAAATAGGTGCATGGAAGTTTCGATTAGACTAGCACCAACTACACCTTGATCCCATACTTGCCAGCATGAAGTTGATTTGCAAATCGATTCCATGCAATACGTCTCCATAGATACAAATACAAGTACATCGTTGAATATAAAGATGGTGCCAATTAAAGTACATATGTGCAATCTTGTTGTGTCTTTATGCTAGGAGTATCTTTCCAAAGAATGGACACTAGCAAATGCGAAACATGACTACCGTCGAGGCTCTTATCAAATCCCACTCAATTCACGAATGAATCATTACAATTATTTCGTTTTATTTTTCGAGGGCATATAATTTTTTTCGACGTCATGAATGAGCTAAACCACCTAACTGTCTTTCGAGAGATGAGACGCCTTTCTATTCATCGCGAGCCCGAGAATTTTTTATGGCGTATCCAACGGATGCCGTGGACTGGACATCGGTTCTGATAATGTATAGGCCTAATGAAACGAACCGGTCAACTTCCCGAAAGGCAACGAAATGGGAAGAACACCACCAAACGTGCAGCCAGTCGATATGGAGACGGCCACCAGCCAGATGCGATCAGCGCGAGGGCTCCCCCTCACCCTTCGCTAATGCAATGCTTGCAGCTTGGTCGGCCCCACCGACCCCGAACGTACAGGGTCGGTTTCTATATCAAAGGGATGGCCCACCCGCCGGGGGAGTTATTGGGTGCAGCCGTGTGATTCGGCGCAGTACGTGCAATCCGGATCGTCGCTTTTCGATTTCGTGTGACGAGGTGGCGTGAATCTTTTGCCCGTGGCTCTCTATTGGTGCGGAGCTCGGCTACCGTGTCGCGTGGAGATCGCGAGTTTCGGCGGGGACGGGTCCCGCCGTTTGTGAGGGATCTTTTTGCATGGCTCCTCCCCGGGGAAGAAAAGAACATTCTCCCACGTGCTGAATTTTTGGAATCTTTGACCCGAAAGCAAGTAAATCTCTCACTCGGGAACTCAGAGAGACGAAATAAGGATAATTCCAGAGAGCGAAACTTTATTTACTGACCCAATTGTGTGCCACAATGAAAGAAGCTGAGTAATTACAGCCAAAAAATTTATGATCCATTTGAATAACCTTCGAGCATGAAAAAGACACATTATGTATAATAGAAAATTCAAACAAGCATCAAATTCCTCATCTAGATAGAAGCGACCTTGAAAATATTCAAAACAAACTTCCATATCAAGAGAATAAGAAGAGGTAATTGTTGAAATCTTCAACTAGTTATCTGAAGTATTCTCGATGTCACTCGATCACCGATATGTCGACTTAATTTAATATGCTATCCATTTACAAATAAGCTACCCTATTTCTTACACGCTAGATAAAAAAAAACCACCTACTCACAACAAGTCATTTCATTAAGCAGCAATCTCTGAGCAAAGTTCATGAGCGATTAAACAGGACCATTTGCGATGGGCTTTGATGATCCGATCCATCAGTTGATTTGCATGGTGGGGACAATCGGACACGTGAGCCAACTTTCTTTTGCCTTAACATGTCAACAAATAAAGGCGCAACATTGTAAATTCTAAGGACTCCTACAACCTCTTGAAATTCCAGAATGGAAGCGAGAGCACCTCATAATGGACTTCATTTTGGGCTTGCCAAGAAGCCAAAGAGGAAATGATTCTATTTGGGTGATTATCGACAGGCTGACAAAGTCAGCCCACTTCCTCACAATTCGAAAGGGCTATACATCAGAACAATATGCCGAGCTATATGTCCGACAAATAACTCGTCTATATGCAGTTCCAGTAACCATTACATCATATCGTGACCCTAAATTACAACTGTTTTTGGTAGGTTGGTTTGCTCGCTTTTTTCTTTCTTGTTTCGATACCGGGGTTCCATTTTATGAAATTTTCGGTCATTGCAAGAGCAGCATCAACAATTGAACTTGGATCAGGCTGTCCGGAGCGGAAGACGAGGGTATTTCGGGGATTTCCAGAGAAACGACGGGCTCCTCCTCAGATAGTAGTTAGATGGCAAGTCAGTTCTTGACTCGAAGAAATTGCGACACCCATTTTGGTCCATTCTAGTAATATCCGGATGCAAAATCTGTGCTTTCAGTCTCGGGTCCGATCATATTGCTTCCGTCCAATGGCACAAAAGGAAGAGATGCTCTATTGTTTCCGGGGCTTGTTTGCACAGAGGACATGAAGGATGGAGTAACGCTTTTCTTCTGAATAGATTCTCTCTCGTGGGAATAGCATTTTGGTGTTCACTCCATAAAAAGAAACGAATTTTGTGGTAGGATTTCAATTTCCAGATTTCAATTTTGCCTCTTCTTCTTTCCTTCTTAGAATTTTGTTTCTCTTGTCCATCCTCTGCTTTCTCTCTCATCAATGGCCACTCATTGTTTCGCCACCGCGCTCATGTTGTGGCTAATGGCTGCTCGACGCTACGTCGCCACCAGTCCAAGACTGCACTGCCGCCACCGCCGCCACCATGGTGTGTCTTCTCTTCCCCTCAATCCCCTCTCTATCCCTCCCTCGAGCCTGTCAAGATCGAGCCAGTGACAACAAGGCCAGATCTGGTTCAATTGCTTGCGAAGTGTTTTTTGTCAAGGGAGCGCCTATTTGTCAGAGGGTAGAGAGAGGGGGGGCGAATTTGGTCGAGGCTTGGTGACTGTGGTGGCAAGGCGGGTTCGTGGCAGCAGTGGCATCGGCGAGGTTGTGTTGTGGCAACAGAGAGGCGGCTAGGGAGAGGAGAGAAGAGAGGAACAGGGAAATTGATTACTTATTATACGTGTCCTATTGATAGGGGGTGATTGGTTCCTAAGTAGATTTCCGACTTGATTCCAAAAGATTTAAATCGGAATCGGTCCAATTTTTGTTTTGTCCAAAAATCAATTTTTATAATAAAATATTTGTGTTACACCATTTCATTATATTAAGTGGTTATATTGTTGTGTCTTCATGCTGAGTACCATTATTTGATTCTCTGTACATGCAAAAGCCTTTTTTTCTAATAAAATGTTTGTACATGTTTACCGCAAAATAAAATCATTTGATCATATTTGGGACATTTTTATTATGAAAATAAAATTTTTACCATAATCTGACACATATTTACCATGTGATGAGTCTTTTTATATCATATTTGATGTTATACTCGCATTTCAATTGCTGGCGATACATTTTTAAATCAGTAAATGTCAAGACACCAGTTCCTGGTTCTAGACCCGATGCTCACCCCATTGGTCGCTGGATATCTTTAGGGGGTGCATGGCAACTAGTTGTTTCTGTTCCTAAACAATTTTTCTATTCTAGACTTGTTTTACGGAATAGAAATGGTTTGATAACATTATTTCATTTTTTTTTTAATTTCTGAAATAGATTTTGGTTCGGAAATAGATTTGAAATAGAAATTAGAAGTAAGAATTTTCTACTTCTCTATTTCTGGAATAGAAATGAGAAATAAAAATTTTTCTCATTGTTCGTCGCTGCCAAACATCATTCGTCGGACGTCGCCCGCCGCCGGCGCCGCCGATCGCCGCCGGTCGTCGGCGGTCGCCGCCCGGTCACCGGTTGCCGTCGGCCGCCACCTCCGCCGATCACCGGCCGTCACGGTCGTCGCCGCTCGCCGCCCGCTGCCGGTCATCGCCGGTCGCCGCCGTCGCCCGTCGCCACCGGTCACTACCGCCGCCGGTCGCCGCCGATCGTCATCAAACGAATTTTTATTTTTGGAGCAGAAATTTTGTGTCGTTATCAAATAGTTATTTTTGCTTAGAAACTCTTCTAGAAATAGAAATAGAAAAATCTATTTCTCTTCCGAAATCAATTTCTTGTCGGAATGGTTATCATTCACCCCCTTAATAACCAATAAAATTATGTCATGCGTCCAGGCTTTTGTGTTAACGGTGCATCTAGAGGTGGTATGATCTGTCTTGTTACAAAAATTAAAAAGCGTAATCTCAAATTAACAGTTTGTTAAGTTGTTCGACATGTGATTCCAAGGAAACAATAAAATTCATCTCTTGCAAACTTCTTTTAAACTAGAAATAAAAAAATTGAAGTTTTAAAGTTGGGTTGCCGTTTCTAACCTCTTATATGAATCGATCCACTTTCGATTGCTTTTGCCACTGGAAATTGGGGAAAAAAAGTTAGAGAAAACTCAAAAGTAGAAAATGTGTGCTCAAGCATTATTACGTATCTATATAGATATATAATAATAATGTCTTTCCTAAAGGTTGTTTCTCAGTTGAAAGGGATTGACCGTTCTCATTGCCCGCATTATGCTAACCGTTTATCACATTCGTCCCTCTCCGTCCCCTCCCTCTTCACATTTATTCTAATTGTATTCCTTTATCTTAAAGAAATTTTCCACCTTAATAGTAACAAAATTATTTACATTAGTATACAAATATGTTTACTAAAAGAAACATATATAAATTACGTTTATTTATACCATAATAAAGAAAGAGGTCAACCATCACGCTAACTATTTCATAAATAGGTTGCCAAAAAAAAAAATTAATGATGCTACGATATTACGAAGGTTTCTTTTTACATGAAAGTTTATTATTCACTCTTCATTGTGGATTTGTATGACTATCCGTGCTGCCCGCGCAATGCGGATAGTGTCTAGTATTTGAGTATTTCACGGTCTTCAAATGAATAGTATTATCTTTTGTTTTTGGTTGAAAATGTAAGTATTATTGAACATAAGAAGTACAACAGCTTAGGGGCATCACCCAACATTACAAACAGAGCTTATAATTCAAACAAATGTAGGTAAGAAGTCTCCACATAGTAGCCAATACAACATTTGACTAAGAAGGTTTAATTTTTTGGTAAAGTGAAGCTCTACCTCTTATATTTTTGTGCACCTTGGTCAAAATAATATGGATGTCAGTTTTTTTTTTTTTTTTTTATATGGATGTAAGTTGATTTATTTTGAAATTGTCTATGGTTGCGCTTCTTCCAAATGCAATATATTGTTGCTAGAAAAAATACTTTGAGGAGTCTCGCTGCCAAATCTTTGTCCTTTGTTGCTCTACTCATCCATTGAAGTTCCCCATTCCATCCACCTTCAGAACCCGTAATCCCATGTTGTGCAAGGATACTACGCCAAATGTTATCTGTCAATTCACACCGGAAGAATAGATGAGTTCTGTCTTCTATATCGGCTCTGTAAAAGTTACACTGGATATCAACTGAAGTCATCCATCATGCTACAATCTTTGCTATCGGTAGTCTATTTCTGCAAACTAGCCAGCCAATTAAATTGTATTTGTTAATGCTGCTACTCTAAATTAGGTTGTACCACCCCACAATCGGACCCCCGTGTCTGAGTTCGTCATATATATCACTGCAACAATACCCTGAGCTAGAAATAACTGAGGTTAGAGCATGTCGTAACTCTGGCATTGAGTTAATTAGGAAATTATGGTGATGGTTTTATTAATTCTAGATGATTACTCCGCTAGTTTTGTCATTTGAAGTCACGACAATGTTTTAATAGCTTTATTAGTTTTGATGTGATTGGATGATGAAGTCAAATGTGATCTAAAAAATAACATCTTATAGATGATTATGGAAAAACAGATACTATCGGTTTTCGATATTCTTTTGTATGAAGCGGGAAGTTCAAGATTTTAAACGATGTTAGATTCAGGCTATGAGACTTGCATTGCAGATTCCGGGGTGGTGTTGATTTGGGAGACTGGATTAGCTGTTGGCCCTGATTTTGTGGCCTAGCAAGCTTCTTGTGACTAGATTCATTTTTCTGGAGTCCCAGATATTCACCTATATTCCCCTACTCCTGATGTCGTCACACTGTGCTTTTGAGCGTACAAATTGAATTGGTGCATTTCCGAGCAAAAAATAACAAGTCTCCCTCTCCATTCGCAGCTCACTTCAAGCTCAGCGATAGCCTTTCTTTTTAAGTATCCTCATCTGTTCTGATGCTCATAATGCACGAGCAGTTCTTGAACTTGTGGTAGTACTGACATTAACGGTACTTTGATTAATACCCGCCTACATGAGTGTTTTGTTTTTCTGGGGAAGACCTTAGTATGATTGGCACCCGATCCTCTATTCATTTGACAAAATCTGAGCTTCAACTTTGTGAGTCGCTTGTGTTGATGACAGACATTGGGGTGTCAAAAGATTGTCTCATTGGCATGAGAGGGGTTGTTTTAGAATGAGAGAGAACATAGAGAAACAAATGAGGGTAAGAGAGTGACACGACGAGAAAAGAGAAATAAGAAAAGCAACTGAAGATTGCTTTAAAAAAATGAGACCGACAAAACTTAACATTGTCAAAACATTGTGATAGGGAGTGTTTTAACCATAGTGGGAGTGCAAAAAGCGCGACCCAAGTATTTATTCAACACTTTCCATGTTTTGACATAGTGTCGCAACCTATCCCTCAGTACGGAGTGTCACGCCCCGATCCTCCAAGCACGTGCCCATCCCTCTGCGGTCGATTAAATAGCGACGTCCCATGACGCATCGCCAACCCATTCATTTTAATGCACATGCAGAAGCAGATAAATGATCCCCAGACAACAATTTAATAAGATAGAAAAGCAGGGTCATAATTTTTCAAACTGAAACCACAACACACTTATATATACATGTCACGACCAGTCGTATACAATACAAACCCATCTATATATATATATATATATATATAAATATAAATTCAAGGTCTACAAAACAGGGGGGGTTTTCACAAAACTACCGATCCTCATCCTCCCCTTCATCTTCATCCACATCCCAATTGGAGCCTTCAACTGAGTACATCGGGGACTCTGGTTTTGATATGTCCAGTTCTACATCCACTACTGAACCTTCAGGAGGATCCATTGTGCCTTTCCCAAAGGCAACCTCTAGCACGTAGAAAGGAACCTCAGACTCCGGTATGGGCCCTTCTCTCTGGCCATTTCGCTCTTGGCAATACCATGATCCGTATTGATGGGGCACCTTTTTGGGTAAACCCAGACTATGGATTTCACCAACTCATATACCCATCCCCTAGGGCTCCCATGCAGCGGGATGAAGCACTTCTGTTCTGTCACCTTCTTAGGCTGACCAAAATGCTCAGGAGGAGCTGCCATCTAGGGACCTGCAATGTTATCCCACAACGGGGTGAGACGACGTCTTAGCGAGTTCACCCCCTAGGACCCGACTAGGAAGAAAATACGCCTTGAGAGTTGCCTAAGCACAACACAAATTAGAGGACTTACCTTTGCCTCAGTTCCTTCTTGCAAGTCAATATAATTCAAACAATCATCCAATCATTTTAACCAATCAGATCGAATCATCGATCAATCGACTAGTCAATTCCATGTCAACAAGACCATTCCCCGGTCATTTCAATCATTCATTCCAACTATTAATTACGGTCATACTCGGGCACGGCCTACTGAATGTTCAGCGGTGAACTACGGCCCAACGAGCGCAGCCTGTTCCAAGTTCGGGCGGTAAATTACGGCCCAATGGGCACGACCATATTTTGGCGGTTAATTACAGCCCAACGGGCACAGCCTGTTCCAAGTTTGGCGGTAAATTACGGCCCAATGGGCACGGCCATATTTTGGCGGTTAATTACGGCCCAACAGGCACAACCATACTTCGGCGGTTTTCTTGATCTAACTCAACATCACGCACAACATGCGTCATCTCAGCTTTCGATAGTCATCTTCCTATGACTATAAACCATCACATGATTATTCACCCACGGCTAAGAACATGGTATTCCACCTTTAAACTCCTCAATTAACATGATATCTTGGCCTATTTTCCTCGTATTAAAGATACCCGATAAAAATAATCGTGTGTGGGTACACGGTCAGCCTCAGCAAAAAATATACTCTTTACTTTCAAAATTCCCCCATTTATATAGCCGATAAAAATATTTTTGGCGTTGTAAACCGACGCCCGGTGATTTTCTAATTAAATACTAAAATTATAAAATTTTGGGATAAATACCTAATATTACAAATCATACTCAATTTGCACAAAATAACAGTCAATTAAATAAACAGATCACACAACTGCAAACAATATAAAATTCCGGTCACCGACTATCCCGGTCTAATTTTTGGAAAATAAATAAATAATTAAATAATTACGGAAAATAATTATTAAATGCCAAAAATGCACACTTAGGCCGGAAAAGCCTGATTAAATACCGAAACGGAAACGGAAAAATCCCGAGACTCGTTAATTAAATACTACAGCTTATCTACTCGCTAATTGCACTATTTTATCCACCTAACATGCAATATCGATTAATTAAATTGCTAATCTAATCTAACTAACCACCTAAACCATACTTAGTCTAAACTAATCAATCCTTAAATGTCATTAACTTACTAAGCAACGATTAGTGAGTTAAACTCACTTGATTAACAATCCGCTCGGATCAAAACGACGGGGACGTGGAGGGGGTCGAGAAACTCTAAAGCGGGCGCGCCTTTTGAGGTCGGGAAAGCCACAAAAATGGGCGAACCAGTGCTGGTGACACCCACACTGTTCGGTGTTGATCTTGAGCCGAGAAGGGTTACTTTGGGGCCTGTTGAGCGAGCAAGGACCGGCAGGGGCTAGGATAGTGCTTGACGGTGCTTCACGGTGGCGAAACAGCGGCGACGGAGCTCTGACGGGCTAGACGGCGACCTGAGACAGCTCGGGGATGGCAAGACCGGGGCGGACGACACACGGGGAGGAGGGATGGCACGCGACAGGCTCGTGGCTGGCGTGCGGCACATGATTACGAATGGCGGCGGCTCCGGGCTTCGGACGGGTGGCGCGGCGGCTTGGGGCTGGCTGCTGGTTCTTCTCTGGAAGTTTTTGAGGGTTTCAACAAGGTGGGAGGGAGAAGGAGGGGGAAAGGGGGATAAGCTTGCTTTGGAGGGTCCCATGTGCTTCCTTCCTATCCCTTTGGTCTCCTTGAAGGGTCCTACCACCATGGCTAGCTTCCCCTCATATTTTCTAGACCAATTGCTTCATCTAGAAGTCTTGAGTTCGTCCAAAGGTTGGGTCCAAGGGGGCATACGAATTTTGCACAAGATTTGGCTCAATTTCCAATCAATTTCTTCTTGAATTAAACCAATTTGACTCCCATAAATTCTATTATTAGGTCCGCGACCAAATTGGTATTTTTCCTCGCCATTAGAACCCACTTGCATCCCAATTTAACGATACAAAACGGTCCTACGAGTTTCCCGGTCGAAAACGACCCTATATCGACTTTTTTCGCCAAAATCTTGGTTTGCAGAAAAATCTTTAGAGACCGAGTCAACGTTCCTAAAATGACTCATGACATGACAGAACTTTCGATTTCTGAAATTGGATTCAAATTCGCAGTTAATTTAAATCTGGCGCGATTTTAGCGTGACCTAGGCTACCGAGTAACTTTCAGAAATTTTTAGTGCAAATGACCCGTGGTCGATTTTCTTCAAGCCACAATGAACCTCTCCGACGCATTGGCGACTCTCGGTGGTCATGAAAAATCTCGAGGTTTCGATTACGGACATAGGGTACCAAAACGATAGAAAGATCAGTCTAGTGCCGATCGATGAGAATTTTGCAATTTAGTGGAATCACCCACGTTTAGCCACACATCTTAGTCGAACCGACTTATCTCTGATTCCTGATCGATTTTTAACCGTGCCGTAATGACCTCTGCAGATGAGCACGGTCAAATAGCCGATTCCTAGTCGAATTCTCAAGTCTATTTCCTTAATGGCTTTCCCAGATAGTCTAGTTATCTCGAAAGTGATAAGCTCTAAGAATAGTACTATAGGCGCGTCGATGAAAGGCCCGATTAATTTAATTGAAAGTAGAAGTAAAAATCCAGGATGTGACACGGAGGGAATAAGGTTTAGGGGTATTGCTTAAAGGACGGGCTTATGATCCATGATTTAGATGCGGACTCTCCCAAGCCCACATCTTGTGTAACGTCGGGTATTCAAATCGAGGGTATGAACATTTTCTAAAAGGGAGGAGCCACCACTAGCCAATCGAGGTCAACTAGAAACCAAGTGAGGCATGGAAGTATATATCACTTCTTATGCAACAAGAGAGTTTAGGGTTGGAGATTGATTACACTGATTAAGCAATCAGTGCCCTTTCAGTATCTAATGTTGTTTAATTCAAGAAAATTTCCGTCAGACAGTCTGGGTTGATTTTAAGCTTATCCATTAATATATGAGGTGATCATGCGACGTGCAATCATTAATGAAACACCCAATGATCAAAGCAGTTAATAAATTGCAAGGAAAGAGAAGGGTAATTACCCTAGAGCAATGTAAGCACCTACAAGGTTAATTAGAAGAAACACATAATCAACTATATATGGTTAGTAATCAATACATAATTTCAACCAACTACGTTTGGGTTTTCTTGTTTAATGAAAACTATGCGCTGTGAGCTTACTCTAACTGCAATGACGTAAAGAAGTGACAATATTCAACTATGAATCCCAATTCTAAGGACATGAAATAATCAATATGCATTTTATCCTAGCATGACACGTGTTCTAACTTAATGACCCTAATGTACAATCACTAAATAGCATGCGAACAATGACATGACATGTGGTGACATAGGCAATGATGAGGCACATGATGTGGCATTGATGACGTGGCATGATGGTATACATGATGACGTGGCATAAGGACATGGCATGATGACATGGCATAATGATGATGCAGCTAAAAGTTATATGATATGCACATGACATGACATAGCAGATAATGATCAAATTAAAACTATACAACATGCCCATGATATTTTTGGTGTCTTTTTTGTTTTAATTAGTAATTTAAAAAATGCCCTAATCTGAACATGCAATATGAACTAAGAAAAGGAATCTAATCCATTAGATGATTTTTTTGGTATTTTTAGAACATGGCGGTCGTCCAAATTAAGGATGGGATCTCACTTAATCCGCACACTCAATTTCAGGAATTTCAAATTAAAATATTGTGATAATCTTAAATATAACCCATTCTCTCGCGAGTTAAATCAAAGGTTATCACAATATTTTGACACGACATTTATCCAATAAAAGGTCAAAGTAATTAAAAAAAAAAAGATCCGAAATCTTTATGGATAAAACTAGTAATTAAATTGACTATTATCAACAATGCCTTTATTGGATGGTGCATCAAATCTCAAATATTGCAATTAGAAACGAACTCAATCCGAAATTAGCGATTGAACTTTCAAATCAAATTGGACATAATCGTGACCTAAGTTGGTTGCTCATAATCTTTATCGGAATTGGACCAGATCACGACTTGCTGGAGCAAGACATGTCTTGGAAGAGCAAGGAACACCGAAGGACAACATTAGAATTCACGGCATAGCAGGAGCTATCACCAATCAGAGGTGACAGCAAGTCTTCTGAAGGTCCAAGTGGCAGTGTGTAAGAGCAACACCACCGTGAACCTACAAAACATAGAATAAATTTGGCTCAAGTATGCTTGCTACCACCATAGTTTCAATCATGAAGAAAGATGGACGGATCGGAGCATGTGTTGACTACCTCTGTCGCACATCAATGTTCTGGTTGATAATACGATTGAATTCGAGTTGTTCTCCTTTATGGATGGATTCTTCGATTATAACCAAATCCAGATGAAGGAAGAGGATAAGACCAAAACGTCTTTCATCACCCCATGAGAGACATTTTGTTACAAAGTCATGCCCTTTGGCCTGAAGAATGCAAGGGCAACATATCGAAGAGTTATGGTGGCGTTGTTTCACGACATGATGCATGAGGAAATTGAAGTTAATGTTGATGGCATGATTATTAAATTGAGACAAGGTGAACATCACATTAAAGTCTTGAAAAAGTTATTTGACCAATTGAGGAAGTTCAAGCTAAGACCCAACCCCACAAAATGCATATTTGGGGTAAAGTTTAGGAAGCTCCTCGAATTCATGGTTACTAACAGGGGCATCGAGATCGATCCCTCCAATTCAAAGCCATATGTGACTTGAAACCTCCTTCTACTGTCAAGGAAGTTCAAAGCTTATTGGGAAGGTTAAACTATGTTGCGAGGTTTATATCCTAGTTATAATAAACTACAAAGCCATTCTTCAAGCTGTTGAAGAAAAACACCAAAGCCAGTTGACACAAAGAATGACAAAAGTCCTTTGAAGAACTCAAGCGATATCTTTCGCAACCACCCGTATTGATACTGCCTACTCAAGGCGTACCGTTAATTCTATATCTCACCATCCATGATGGGTCTTTAGGAGTTATGTTGGCACAAAAAGGACCAAAGGATGGAATATAGTGTGCCATATACTATCTCAGTAAGAAGGTCACTGCTTTTGAGGTCCGATATCCTGAAATAGAGAGGACATGTGTAGCCCTAATTTGGGTATTATACCAATTGAGGCAATACACTCTTCATCACCGCATCTTTCTAGTGATTGAGAATGACCCAATCAAGTACCTTTTGGAGAAACCTATATTAGTCTAGAGGCTCGCCAAATGGCAAATTTACTCTCTGAGTTTGATATTTAAAGCATAGCACAGAAGTCTGTCAAATGTTGAGCCATAGTTGATATATCAGTTGAAAATCCCCAGAAGTCGATACTTGGGATGAAGTTGATGAATGGATTCACTTGGTTTCACAAGACAAGTGAACCATGTACTTTGATGGTGCTGTTAACCTTTCTGGTCCTAGCATTGGAGCAGTTTTGATATCCCCAGCTGGTCAACATTATCCAGTAGCTACAAAGTTGGTATTCCCTTACACCAACAACATCTCCGAATATGAAGCTTGTATCCTCGATCTACAGTTGGCCATCGATATGAAAGTCAACAGGCATCAAGTCTACAGTGATTCCGCGCTCATCATCCTCCAGACAAAGTGTGAATGGCAAACGCGAGGTTTGAAGTTGATTCCTTACCATGAGTATCTTGAAAACCTGATTAAGGAGTTCGATGAAATCTTCTTTGATTACTTGCCAAGATCAAAAAATCAATTTGCCGATACTTTGGCAACCTTATCGTCAATGTTGTAAATGGGCTTGAGCATTGATCCCCTACAAATCGATATCGTGAAGAAGCTTGTCTAATGCATGCTGATTAAGAAGAACCAAATGGTCAACCATGATATTACGATATCATAAATTACCTTTGAGAGAGTAGATTTCTCCAAGGAAGTCAGGCCAATGATCGAAAATACCTTATGAAATTGGCATCTAAATTCTTTCTCAGTAGAGGAGCCCTTTATGAGAGGTCTTTTGACTCAAATTTGCTGAAGTATGTTGATGCACAAGAGGTCAAATTATTGATGAAAGAGATACATAAAGGAGAGTGTGGCCCCTCTATGAATGGTCATCTCCTGGCAAGAAAGATCATAAGGCTAGGTTATTATTGGTTAATTATGGAAGCCGGTTGTATTCAACATGTGAAGTGCTATCACTAATGCCAAGTCTATGGAGACAAGATCAATGCTCCTCCTAATGAACTGATCAAATGTTCGAGTTGTGGCCTTTTTCGATGTGGGGTATCGACATTATCGGACCAATCAAGCCCAAGGCGTCAAATGGACATCGCTTTATCCTAGTGGCCATCGATTACTTCCCTAAATGGATTGAAGCCGATTACTATGCTCACATTGCTTCAAAAAGCATGGCAAAGTTCATCCGTTGTGATATTATTCCTCGAGACAAAATACCTGAGGCGATCATCACCAACGATGGATCAAATTTGAAAAAGAAGATAGTAGACGCCACTTGAAATCTTCTTCTTATCGCCCACAAATGAATGGAGCTATGGAAGCAACAAACAAGAAAATCAAGAAGATCTTGGCCAAGACGGCTAAAAATTACTGTGACTAGCCTGATCGATTGCCATATGCTTTAATGGCTTATCAAATGTCTATTCGTACATCAACTAGGGCAACATCATTCTCATGGGTGTATGGAATGGAAGCTGTGCTACTCATGGAAGTGGAAATCCCTTCACTAAGGGTACTTTCACAAGTTTAGCTCTCTAAAGCTGAATGGGTTTAACAAAGGTATGAATAACTCAACATAATTGACGAAAATGGGTAAAACCCCAATGCCATAGACAAAGCTACCAAAGACGAGTAGCCAAGTCATTCAACTGTAAGGTCCAACAAAGACACTTTGAGATTAATGATCTCGTCCTGAGGAAAGTCTTGCCTATCATTTCAGATTCTCGTGGAAAGTTCACTTCAAACTACAAAGGTATTTATGTTGTAAAGAAAGTGCTACCAGACGAAGCACTGATTCTTATAGAAATAAATGGCCAAGAGTTGCCAAAACCTATAAACGCCGATACCATCAAGAAATAAAGTGAAAAGCATTTGAGCCGCTTTTGGATTGAATCCGAGCCACTTTAGGATAATTGCATCATGCATCTCATGCATACATGGCATATTTGCATGTTTGTTTATTTTGCGGGTACAAAATGATCCCCAATGGAGACTTCATTGATCCTTAGGCGATCAACCTCAAGAGAACTAAATTCCCAAAGTTCAACCACTTTCCATAGAACTTAGGAAAGGTCTGGTCTATTAGAACACTAAAAGAGTCAATTACAGCTCTAGAAGTGAACCCCTTTGCAAACAAAACATGTTTTGTCTACAAATTTCTTTCTTTGTTTCCAAAATCCTCCCCACTAAAGTCAAGAGAACATATCTTTTGAAAAGCATTCTTCATATCTTAATTCCCCATGGATAGGAATTTATCTAATTGATGTTTTGAAAAACTCGAAAATGAGTGTTAAATATGCCAAATGGTAGTGCCTAAAATGATGAGAGGCAAGCCTTTGACCAAACACGTTCTTGTTCACACTTTGAGAGACTTGAATGAAAAGAACCATGTGTTAAGGCATAGAGTTCGTTTACAGTAGATACATAGATTGAAATGATAAAGACATTTTTTTTTCTCAATTCCAAATACTATTGATATCCCTTGCAAGCCATTTTGAGCCAAATAAGGAGTATTTTCAAAATAACTCTATCAAGGACAACCCCACATTAGAGCAAAATAGAAGATCTTGGTTGAAGATTATAGAGCAAAAAATCAAGAAAGATTTGATTGCCTTCACTTGCATCAATCTTCTTGTTGCAGTTTTAGGTGAATTTTTGTGGAAGCTTGAAGCATCCCGAAGTGACATAGAGCATTCCGTTCACTATCCAAACATAATTACCATTTGCTTAGCTAATTTGAGCCTTATGCAATCCTTTTCTAAACCCCAAGTGGTGATTATCTCCCCGGGCCGGGGTGGGGCATGTGATTTACCAACAAAATGATTATAATGTTAGTCACATTTGTAAAACCACTCGAGAGTCCTAGATACTCAAAAGAGAGTGAAAACTAGGGGCATGAAAAAACAATGTACCTGGTAAAAGTAAGGTCAATGCCTGTAAAAAAATCCTGTGAGAAAAATAAGATCCATGATCACGTAAAAGACTATTTATCAGTAAAGAAAAATACGAATTACTTTGCAAAACATAGGTTGCAAGCAATATCATTAGAAAAAAGAGCGAAGCTCTCAAGTCTCAAAACAAAATAGTGAAAAGAACTCTTGAAATATTTTAAATTTAAAGAGTCATCACTTCCCAAAAAGTTGTGTGATGGAAATGATGCCGAAATAATCACTCTCTTTCACTCCCTTGATATCCAAAAAATTTCAAGCCTTTCAAAGCCGTACCCGAGCCAACATTACAACCCTTATCCAAAATCTCTTCTAATTGTGATGGTTTGAGTTGAAATGAGAATTTCATATAAGAGCTATCACTAGAAGGAGTGAAAGCAATCCTATCTTATTTTATCTTCAAGGTTCTTGACCTATAAATCCAATAAAGATATTGATTGATTATTCTTTTATTGGCCTCAAAATGCATACCATTTGTGTGAGCCCATGACCAAGCCATCATTACAAAGACCTTTTTATAAGTGAGTTTGTATTCACAGTGAATGTTTTCGAAAACCTTAGGCATAGGTTATGTAAGACCTCTCAAGTGAGAACAGAATAGTTTTCCCACGTCAAAGGATGGGAACAAAAACCCTTTTGAGAGCTAGTATGAAAGACCTTTTTGATTAAATTATTTCCAATTTGACATATTTGATTTGACACTTAAATGGTTAATCAAACTTCATTTAGTTAAAATCATCTCCGAAGAAATTTGACAATTGGTATTGTTTACCAAGGTATGTTTGAATGATTTCACAAGATTAGCCTTTGAGCAATCTCGAAATTCTTTTCAAAATATATATTCCCCAATGAATCAGTTTTTGGCCAACCTTAACCATAACCCTTTGTCCTTAGGTTTTTAGTCATCCTAAATCATAATCCATTGTTTCCAATTTTTGATCATCCTAAACCATAACCCTTTTCTAGGCTTTTGGTCAGCCTAAACCATAACCCTTTGTCCTTAGATTTTTGGTCATCCTAAACCATAACCCTTGTTCTAGGTTTTTGGTTAACCTAAACTATATGCTTTATTTTAGGTTCCTGATAAACCTTAAACCTTGTCCCTTAGGTTTTTGGTTAGCCTAAACCACACTCTTTTTTTTTTAGATTCCTAGTAAACTTTGAACCTCTTTCTTTAGGTTCCTAGTAAACCTTAAACCTTGTCCCTTAGGTTCTAGGTTATCCTCATAAGTCTTGTCTTTATGTTAGTAGTCATCCTTAAACCATTCTCCTTCCTTAACAATTTCCTTTTCTTCATTCCATTCTACAAGAGAGATGGAGAGAGCAACCTCAAGCATGAGTTCAAACACCCCAATGAGCAAAAATAAATATTTAGGTATGTCCCTAACCAAATGTCATTTTCCTTTGTTATTTTCTTTTCCCCAAAATGGAGTTGACTAAAAATTGCAGCTATCAATTTATCTTTGAGTGGAACCTCTTTGAACTCCTACTAAAAAAGGGGTAACTGTTGATACATGAGTTTTAATCAACGCGTCAAAAAAAAAAAAAATCGAGATTTGGATTTCTAATCATGACGGAACCCGTTTCTCTATCAAATAGTGTCGTTTTCATTTATTTCTTTTGCATAGTGTCTTTTAAGCATTTTCCTATTCATTTGAATGAAAAACCCAAAAAGTCAAACGGTTGACTTTTAGATTGACTTTTTGCTCAAAAAGTTGACCAAAAGCCAACCCTATGTCAAAAATTGGCTTTTCGCCAAAAAAGATGTCAATTAGCTTTAATTTCACTTTTGTCAAATTAATTTTTGAAAATTCAAGGATTTGACTCTAAAAATTAACATTTTAGAAAAAAACCAACTAAAGGATTCACTTTTAGTTAAATCTTTGACCAAAAAATTTGAAAATTTGAAAATCCTCAAAATGCTTTATTTTAGGGCGTAAGTACAACCTAAGTGCCAAAACTTGGCACGAGAGGACACTTAAGTGCCAAAATTTTGAAAAGGTATACTTAAGTGCCACTTTCTTTGAAAAGTGAGACACTTAAGTGCCACCTCTGGCGAACATTGCCGAAAATCCTACGTGGCAATATTTTATTATTTTTGCTTGTCTACGTGGCTCGCCGAGAGCCGACTTAGCTCAAACTCACCCAAAACGACGTCGTCTACAAAATAAAAATTAAACTACCAGCTAAAATATTCTAAAAAATAAAAATGTGTAAATAATTAATATAAAATTAATTAAATTAAATTTAAACTTAAATTTATTTAAAATATTCTAAAAATAAAAAAGTTAAAAATAAAAAACTTAAAATAAAAAATTCAAAATTTAAAATTAAAAAAAAAGGGGCCGGTGGCCGAAGGGGAGGCTCCGGCGGGGGAGCGGTGAGGGCCCGCGAGCCCTCGCCCAAATCTGGGGCAAGGGTCGCGGCCCTCATGGCGATCCGGTGAGGGCTCACGGCCCTCGCCATTGGTCGGCCGGGGCGCGACGCCGCCGACCCTCCCCCTCCATCGCCACCCTTCCGGCGGCGGTGGGGAGGCGGCGGCGGCGAGGGCTCGGCCCTCGGCCGCCCCCTCGGCACCCCCTTTTTTAATTTTAATTTTTAATTTT
This sequence comes from Eucalyptus tenuipes, assembly GCA_014182365.1. NCBI lineage: Eukaryota > Viridiplantae > Streptophyta > Magnoliopsida > Myrtales > Myrtaceae > Eucalyptus > Eucalyptus tenuipes. The sequence goes on along the minus strand of CM024539.1, from coordinate 17,671,106 downwards.
AAGTTTTTATTGTTAGAATATTTTAAATAAATTTAAGTTTAAATTTAATTTAATTATTATTTAATTAATTATTTACACATTTTTATTTTTTAGAATATTTTAAATAAATTTAGTTTTAAATTTAATTTAATTAATTTTTAATTATTTACACATTAGAGCCAAAACGACGTCGTTTTTGTATTTTCTCGCCACATCAACGTGCAAAACGACGCCGTTTCTCACCCAACTCGCCAGAAAATTGCCACGTCAGCAATTTGGCCAGATTTTGGCCGGAGTGGCACTTAAGTGATCTACTTTACTCTGATTTTGGCGCTTAAGTGTACCTTATCAAAGTTTTGGCACTTAAGTGTCCCTTCGTGCCAAGTTTTGGCACTCCAAGTGTCCGTACCTCTTTATTTTAGTGTCAATTTGACTTTTGTATCGAAAATTTTACAAAATTTGATTAAGAACCTTGTTTTCTTGATTTTTCAGCTTTAGGTTCTAATCGACTAAAAATAAAATTAATTTTATTTTAGCCATAGTTTGGTGTAGTTCCATTTACGATATTTAAGCATTTTCCTGACACTTCTTAATGATGTTTAGCCCTTTAAAATTTTGATTTAGCCATTAGATTAAGATTTTGGCCGTTGGATCGAATCGATGGCGGAAATCGACCGATTTTAGGTTAGTATAAATAGGTTTTTCCCTCCAAATTTCTAGGGGGCTCATTTTGCATATCACTTTCTCTCTCTTAGCAGAACTCTCTCTCTCATCTCTCCTTTTTTCCCACCTAAACCGTTCTCTCCCTCTCTCATTTGCGCATCGGCCTCGACCAGTTCATGGCCACACGCCGCCCATTCTATCGCCTCCGGTTGTCCCCCAAGCGTTTGTTGTCCTTTCATCCGACTTGTTGACCATAGGATCTTCCAGCTTCGATCTCCTCGAGCTACCGCACAGCCTCTTCCTTCCCGTGGCAAGCAAAACCGGCGGTTCAACCATCGGTTGGATCGGTGAGCCTCATCTCACCGATTGGTGACCAACGGTAGTCCGAGCTGACGCTGACCATCGTCGGTCGAGTTCCAGATTGAGCCTCAACCTTACTGTGGTTGGGGCACTATCGGAGGATCACTAGATTTCTCCCAGTAACTGGATCATTTATTGGTAGCCTTAAACCGGTCCAAATCAGACCAATTTTAATTAGACCAACCGGTGGTCACTAGAGATCCCTGAGGTCGCCGATCACCTCCGATTAGGTACTGGACACATCCTTGACCTCTGGACGGACGAAGTTCAATCGACCAAATCTCTAGCGGTCCATTCCTCCTCTGGCATTTGAAAACCAGTCCAAACTTGGACCGGTATTACTTGTGACAGAACCAGCAGTCTAATCCTTTCTGTGATGGTCCGAGGTAATCTGTTTCGATCCTTAGAGATTAGATTGAGCTTTGTTTGAGTTTCGATAGTGATCAATTCATCCAATTGTGTCAAAATCAACGAAATTGTGCAAAAGGTAAAGATCTTGAACTTGAATCCGATAAAGCGAGGTTAGATTAGCTAGTCGAGGCTAGGATTCACACTAGAAACTATACAAAATGCTTAGATAAATTGTTAATAGGCTTGATCAATGATTTGCTGAGGTTGAATGGAGATTGAAGATGATTTGTGGTTGATTGTGTGATTTTGGTGCAAACTTGCAATTTTTGTGCATTTGTGATGTAGTTGCTATTTGGCCTAAAACAAGGCATTAGATGACGTTAGTTGAACTTGAGTCTTGACTTAGAAAATACGTTCCGAGACCTTTGATTTGATAGGTCGCACGCCCCGAACGGGCATTGTTTCTCTCGAAAAATGCCTCACAATCTGCTCAATTTTAGAGATTTTTTTTTACATGTTTTAGGTTTTGTTCTTATTTCGCCTCTGGAATCTACTATTTTTGTACTGATTTCTGTGATTGATTTTTGAAAAAGATTTCTTCACAGAACTTGTTCCAAAGCGTCTTTGTATAACATACTTTTTTTCAGACTTTTTGGAAATGTTTTATTAGGTCAAAACCATCTAAATCCAAGCATAGGTTAGTCTACCTACACTAATCCGAGACATATTTTTGTGAAATTAAGTATATAAATGAGTTCATTTTGTGACGATTGAAGTATATGTCGTGTGCTTTACATCGATGCGTGATTTGCATTATTTCATCGCCATTTGGTATGTCGTTTGCATGTTTAAACACATATAGGTCCTGCTGCAACTAAGATGTTTAGCAACATGTATGTGTTTTGTTATTTTCATCAAGATTTGTGTGACTCAATTAGATTTTGAGTTCTTAACGAAAAACGCTTGCTAGTATGTGTTTTGTGTATGAGATTTTTTGTTAGATTTTTATATATCCTTGGGAGATTGAAATCATGCTTATTTTGTGATATTAAGGTTAGACTAAAATCTTATCATGTATGCACTTTATCATGCTCGTTTGGGTTTCTTAGAGACCAAATTTCATGTCAATGATTCTTGAATATTAGAGTGTGCATTGCAAGCTTCGTGTGCATATGTGGCTCGTCATGATTGAGTGTCATTCAATATGTGAAATTCATGCCGCAATTACGCCAATTGCACTTTGAAATCCTCAAGTATGTCATTATAATCTTAAATCATGGTGCATTGACATCAACTCGTATGGCACTTTTACATGCCGATTTAGGGTTAAATGGTTACCCTAATCACTTGTCACATCTAATTCTTGGTCATGTGTGATTTTCATGCTGTTTGTGCATTGCATAAGTGATTTTAGGGCTTAATAATGCATATTTGCATTCTAGTTTGTTAATGACCGATGCACACACTTTTATAAACCTCAATTTGTGAGCATCGAATTGAATTCAATTGAAACCCGAACCCTTCTAGGAAGTCGTAGAATACGCTTAAACCTTTCAAGTGTCGCTGGTTTTGCACAATTTGCTCATCGTTAGACATATTTTCCATTTTTTATAAACTAGATTAGAATTCTGACTTAGAAGTAAAATTGGAACCCTATTTTTACTCCTGTTTTGGCATACTTTTGCCATTTTCGTTTATTTTATTCCATAAGGATTCTTGAGTTGATCCTTTAACAAAATTTGTTTGTGGCTCTTTGAACTACATTGTGGTAAATTTTCATGGTTTTTAGATACTGTTTGAGAGGGTAAATCTCAGTTGCAATGACTTGATGTACTGCTGTTTTGACAATTTTCTAATGCGATGAGGTGTATTATTACATTTTTATAAAATCATGCTTAACTTTCCTCAGGAAACTTTGTTCACGAAAGTTGTTCCATATTATGGTATGCATGCTGTGTAATTTTCTCAGAAGTAAATCATTAGATTTAATTTTGCTGATTAAATGTGCTTTGTATGAAATTAGCTATTATAAGCTTTGCTTACAATTGCTTATCAGAGATTTCTAGGATAGTTTATGCATGGAATTAGGACATGTCATCTTCATGAAGTTTGTTTAAAATCTCTTGATCTTCATTGTGAAAATGTTTTCAACAAATGGATTGATCTTTTGATCATATTTTTCCAAATCTTGATTAGAAACACTTGTCTTTACATGTTGAAATGCCTTTGGTACATGTGATGTATCTAATGTTCAATGTTTTCAAATCTTTATGAAACCTTTGATTTGGCACTATTGTTGTCACGATTTGGACCGTATTTAAAATGCCTGCAATGTCGGTGAGTGTATTTATGCGAGCCCTAGACTAGCCTTGACAATTAAATGTGTTCCATAACCGAGATGTCTCGTTGTCTCAAAAATCCTATTTTAGTTATCAATGTTTTAAATTCATCTTTGAAACATTACATGAAGTCATGTCATTAATTAGAAATGCTTGTGTTTGTGATTGGCGCATACCTATTGAATGAGTGACCCATCGACGGTTCACTCAGTTGCGTGATTGTTTGAGAAATATGGCCTAAAAGCCTCCCTATTTGTTTATTTCATGCCAATGCTTGTGGATTTTAGATGTATGTTATATACGATGCCTGATACCGAGGGAAAATCTTGAGGAATCACTTAGAACATCTCTTTCGGGATTTATAAATGTTACTGGTCATGCGAGAGCACAAATGATCAATAATGGCTATAAGTCATAAAATAAATTGGGTAGATGTCAAGAGAGACCTACGCATGATTGTAAAAGTTGATCCCGAGGCCCAAATTTGGTGAACCTTGCTTCATTTGATCGATTGATTTTGATTCTATGTCGTGCTTTTGACTGTTTTGTCATGTAATAATTTTAGTTTTTAGGTTAGGGCTAGATTAGGTCCATGGAGGTTCAAGATCACGAAGACATGAAGATGGCAAAGGTCAATGTCCATTCCAACCATACTTTTGTACCCATTTTTCTGATATATGTTTCAGGTTTGTCATTTGTATAAACCCCCAACGAGGTGTGGGTTTTACTTCTTCCACTTTATTTTTGTTCATTGTTTAAGATGTATGCTAGATTTACCGTTTTCCGTCAACTACTTGATTGTTTGTTTACTTACCGTCTTATACTTTAAATACAATTGTGCGTTATCTTTTCTTTTATATAGAAATAGAATTGCACGAAAATGACCATCTACGCGTGATCACTTAGTTTAGGATCATTGAACCGAAAAAGTAAAAAGATATGCGTGATCACTTTAGGTAACACGACATACCATTAGATACTGAAAGGGTGTTAATAGAGATATTAGTGCAATCCAAGTCCCCGAACCTAGATATCTAGCTGCGTTAAAATTGAGGGATAACTCCCAACCCTCGATTGGATTTTCTAGCCAACCCCCAAAAACGAGATTAGTGACAACTCCCGTTTTGTTTTCTAGGTTGTCTTAAACAACTAGATCGCTTAATAAACCCGTATGAGGGGTATATGAAAAGGTTTACGATTATGATTTAGCATACTTAAGATTATGAAGTTAAAAAGATGAAGTAATGCCATCTTTAGCATATGTACATCTTGAGAGGGCTATCATGGCTGTCAAAATACCCTTAAACTCATCTTTATGTCCGGTTTCATTTCTACCTTAAAACCGTCGATCAAGACGTGCCACCACGTCAAGGTAGGGTCACGACACCTTCCGTTATCATGCAAGATACAAGCTTGCGAGAGCTCTCAATCATGTGCAAGGGAACTTACAAGAAGTTCGTCCCGAAAGGCAAGGTGATGATGCCTTTATGGAATGTGAATCGTGAAGAAAACTCCTATAGTCAATTACCCCTAAATCCGACCTTTTGCCCTTCCTTTTCCTGAGGCGAGGGCGATGGAGGTCGGGTCGTGATAGGCTTGAAAACTCCACTAGGGATTGGTTTTTAGAGTAAGAGGACTTGAAGCTGTCTAAAAATAATTGTCATGTTTACTAATATGTTTTGTATAGGATCGCCTGCATGTCAAGGTCGCATGGAAAAAGAGGTAAGTTACTGACTATGTGTAGAATATTCTTGTAGGTGGGAGATATAAGGGGTAGAGTGTATGTAAACTTTTTTTTTTTTTTTTATGCAGGTGGAGTAAGGGTAAATGAATAAATAATGGACTATATTGAAATGCTGATTATTTAATTTTTAAACACCCGATTACAAGTTTTAGGACTACATCGTACACACAACTGCAGTCTAAAACCCGATCGCCCAGTTTAGAACCTTAAGAGGGTTTATGGGTGGAATCCGCAAGTAAATGTTCATGGTAATCCATTCTTCCACCCGCTTATCCTGATCGATAAAAGTTGCATCGACTAACAATAGTTACGGTGGGTAAACTTCTTTTATCTTTTGGAATGAGAACCTTGAGCCTTTGGTTTTCTCACTTTAGACATCGAAACCTCACAAGTTTCATGCAGTGTGTTGTCACGTCCCGAACCTCAAGCGTGCGCACATCCCTCGATGGTCAATAAAATTGCGACGTCCTAAGACGCGTCGCTGACCCAAACGATTATGCACATGCGAAAGCGTATAACAATCCCCAGACAACACTCAATTGGGATAGAAAAGCAGGACGATAAGATATCATAACAAAACACCATTTTATAAACGAACTGGGTTTATATACAAAAATGGGTCTAACTCAAAAAAGAAGAGCCACTGAGCCATCTAGGCACTAGGCTCCTCATCCATAAGCTCAAAGGGGCTCCGCGTCCACCACGACACCATCAGGGGTGTCGAGATCCATTGGGTGAGCTGCTTCCCACTGCCCGGTCCCAATGGAAGGCTCGTCGAAACCCAGTAGGGGACCCTCTCAACCCCCTTGTCGAAAGCGAATGAACCATGCTATGTATTAGTGAGGTACTGTCACGCCCCGATTCTCGAGTGCGTGCTCATCTCTCAGTGGTTGATAAAATTTGCGACGTCTCAGGACGCGTTGCCGACCCATTCATTTTATTGCACATGCGGAAGCGAATAAATATCCCCTAACAGTAAACAACTTGTGATAGAAAAAACAGGAAACAGATTCTCAAACAACCCATGCATTTATATACAAGTTGAGTCATATACAAAAGACAGCAACCAAAAGACTTCAAAAGGGTTGCCTCTTAGAAAGAAATTGTCCTATCGACCTACACTTCATATCTCTCTCAATTCGGCTCCAAGTCCACCACTCTACGGTCCTGAAAAGAAATGAGCCCACGACGGGGTGAGATATAAATCACAGCGAGTTCACGTTCTAAACCCCGATCAGGAGGGTAATACACCTAGGAGCGTCCTAACCACACAATCATGCAATTACAGAGAATTACCTCATCTCATATCCTCCCCGCAGTCAACACGGTTTGCATCATAGACATATGCAGTATAGATACTCCATCAATCATGCGTTCTAATTGATTATTACTACTTGCACAGGCAGTTTTACCCGACACACGTCGGTCCTCTGGCGTAGCCAGGTTCCGTCTCACCCCTTTGAGCATGGCTACATCCTTCGACACACATCGGGGACGGCATTGCTTACGGCATTTCCGAATGAGCTTCGGTCCCGTAATCTACTACGACCGGCTTCCCATATAAGGTTAACGTCCACCGACACACACCGGGGACGGGTTCTCTTAATCAACACACGACCACTCAATCTCGGCCTAGGATACCGTGCATTGCACTCAAGTACTTCAATTAAAATGGTGAACCTAGCCTATTTTCTTCGTATTAAAAATACACGGTAAAATAGTCGTGTGTGGGTACATGGTCAACTCGACCTAGAAAATGTGATATCTTCCAATTTAAAATCCCACTGTTTATATAGTATATAAAACCATTTTCGGTGTTAAAATCCAACACCCAGGATTTTCTGAATAAATATTGGAAATTCACAAATTTTGGAATAAATAACCAAAATTCCAATAAGTACTTAATTTGCATAAATTAACACTCAATTGCCTAAATTAACCATACCATTGCAATCAGCATGAATTTCCGGTCACCGGCTATCCAAGTCTAATTTTCGAAAAATATTTAATAACTAAATAATTACCAAAATTAATTAAATAATTCAATTTAAATACCAAAAATACTAACTTAGGCCGGAAATGCCTAATTAACTACAGATAAGGGCCCGAAAAATTTCGAACCAATCTAGATAAATAATGCATCCTATCTAGTCCCTAACTAAGTCGTTCTAACCACCTAACATGCATAATTGAACAATTAAATCACTAATCTAATCTAACGAACCGCCTAATCCATAATTAACTTAAAATAAACACTCCTTAAACATCATTAGCCTACTAAGTAGACTTTAGTGCATAAACTTATTGGTTTAGCATGAAAGTCGGTTCACCAGGACGGCGACGCAACGGCGGCCGAAACCCGAACTTTCGGCGGCACCAACGGAGGTCTAGATTGGGCTAAAAATGGCCCAACACAGCTCAGCTAAGGCCGAGCTTCGGCCCTAGCTTCTGTAGGGGCTCTTTGGGTTCGGCGATCTTGGTCGAATCGGGCTGAAGACGCTAGCTGAAGATGGGCTAGACTGGCGTGGCCTGGAGTTGCTAGATGAAGGGCCACTGGTTGGTCGAAGATGGAGCGGGCGATTCGGGAGAGAGGCGGGCGCGGCAGCCTGCCCGGTGGAGATGGCATCGGCGTGAGCCGCTTTGCGGTCAATGCCGGGGCCTTTTGCAAGGAGAAGAACATGGAGGAGACAAAGGCTAGTGGATGAGGCGAGGCGGGATGGCTTCGGTGGAGGGAAATTGCTGGGGTTGACTTAGTGGGAAGTAGCAAGAGCCGCCGCTTGGGCCGAGAATTAAAGGAGAGAAGATGGGGGAAAAACAAGTGGGCTGGTGATGCTTTGGCGTGGGCTGAAGCGATCGAGCATCAACTTCGGTGGAGAGGAGATAGTGGACGGTGGGGCATATGGCATTGAGGTGGGCAGTTCATTGGCGCACAAAGAAGCCTCAAAGGAGAGAAAAACCAGTTGAGCTTGCGTCAGGGGGAAAAGGAACGTGTGGCAGAATGAAAGAGGCAAAAGGGAGGTCGGCAACAAAGATGGAGGGCAGCTAGTCAGGCGTGCTTTGGAGAAGGCTGCTAAAGGAGGAAGTCAACAAAGTCTATCCCTTCCATTGAATGCTTGGTTCCCCCTATTACTTTCTTGAAATAAATCCTCACAATTACACCAATTTGAAGCCAAAATTCCAACCCTCATCTTAGGCTCCGAATTTCACAATTTGGACTTCAATTTCTTCACCAAATTCTCCAATTTGGTGTCCAATTTTGTTGAAGAAAAAGCCCATACAATTTCTACAATTTCCTTTCACCAAGTAACTCAGTTTGGAAGTCAAAATCCCTTTAGTTTAGCCCATCCGAATTTCCGTTCTTTTCTGAATTGTCCAAATTGATTTTCCGTAAAAATCTCGGAATCGCCGAAAATTCTTCGAAGGATGAGTCAACGTTCCTAAAATAAATCATCACATAGTAGAACTTTCAATTTCTGAAATCGGGTTCAAATTCGAGATTAATTTCAATCTAGCGTGATTTTAGCATGACCTAACCTACCGGATAGCTTTTAGGAATTTTTAGTGTAATTGACCCGTGGTCAATTATTTTCGAGCCACATTTTACATTTTCGACATATTGACGACTCTCGGTTGTCATGAAAATTTCAAGATTTCAAATACGGGCATAATGTACCCAAAATGATAGAAAAATCGATCTAGTGCCAATCGACGAGAATTTTGCAATCAGGTGGAATCACCCACACTTTGATCACATATCTCGCCGAATCGACCTATCTCTTATCTCTCGATCGATTTTGACAAAGTGCCGTAATGACCCTTGCAGACTAACACGGTCGAGCAGTCTATTTCTCGTCGAATTCTCAAATCTATTACATTAAAATCCCTTAACGGCTTCACCTGATAGACTAGTTATCCCGTGAGTGATCAGCTCAGGGAATAGCACTATAGGCGCGTCGATAAAAGGCCCGATTCATGTAATTGAAAATCGAATCAAAATTTCGGGATGTCACAACTCTTCCCCTCTTATAAAAATTTCGTCCTCGAAATTTAAACCATACAAATCTTTAAACAAAAAGGTGGGGGTACAGTCGTCTCATCGAATCTTCACTTTCCCAAGTTGCTCCTTTTGTGCCGTGGTGTTGCCAGACCACTTTAACCAATGGGATCGTCTTGGTGCGCAAAACCTACTCCTTGCGATCTACGATCTGAACCGGTCTTTCCACGTACGGCACTCTGTCGTCCACATCTAACTCTTCAAAATTTAGCACGTGGGTCGGGTCAGGTTCATACTTCCTCAACATTGACACATGAAAGATGTCATGCACTTGCACCAGCCTCGGTGGTAATGCAAGACGATACGTTAAGATCCCGATTCTTTCCAGAATCTCAAAGGGACCTACAAACCTCGGACTCAACTTTCCCTTCTTGCCAAAGCGTGAAATACTCCTCCTTGGTGACACATTCAGAAAAACGTGATCACCAACTTGGAATTCCAATAGTCTCCGGTGCTTATCTGCGTAGCTTTTTTTGCGGCTCTGAGCGGTCTTAAATCTGTCTCTGATAACGGCAACTGCATCTACTGACTGCTGAAGCAACTCTGGGCCTGTGATCTTTCATTCTCTAACCTCATCCCAACATACCGGCGTTCTGTACGCTCTGCCATACAACGCTTGAAAAGGAGCCATATGAATGCTTTGCTCGTAGCTGTTGTTGCAGGCAAACTCGATAAGATGAAGCTATTCCTCCCAGCTTCCCTTAAAATCCAACATGCAAGCTCACAGCATGTCTTCGAGGGTTTGAATCGTCCTCTCAGATTGGCCATCCGTCTGGGGATGATACGCCTTACTGTACTGCAGCTTCATTCCTAAAGCGGTCTACAAACTTTTCCACAATGCAGCTGTGAATCTTGGGTCTCTATTAGATGGGATCGTCACCGGCACTCCATGCAGATGAACAATTTAACGCACATACAACTCTGCGTGCCTGTCCAAATCAAGGTGTTTTCGTACTGCGATGAAATGAGCCGACTTCGTCAGTCTGTCGACCACTACCAAAATGGAATCATTACCTCTCTGACTCCTCGGTAAGTCTGTCACAAAGTCCATTGTGATATGTTCCCATTTCCACTCGGGAATCTCGAGAGGTTGCGGAAGTCCTCTCGGCTTACAATGCTGTGCCTTCACTTGCTGACACGTCAGAGACTTGGCGACATGCTTGGCGATATCTGCCTTCATATCAGACCACCAATAGTGTTAACGCAAATTCCGATACCTCTTCATACTACCAGGATGAATGCTGTAACTGCTACGATGAGCTTCTGATAAGATCTCCTCCCTAAACTTTGCATAGTCGATGCACAGACGCAACGAACCATCTTTCTTTTTCACAAACAGAACTGGTGCTCCCTAAGGTAATGCACTGGGACGTATGAATCCCTTATCCAACAATTCCTGCATCTGCACCTTTAGTTCCATCAACTCAGACAACGCCATCCGGTAAGGAGTCTTAGAAATTGGCTCTGTCCCGAGGACTAACTCGATCACGAACTAAATCTCTATCTCTGGCGACAAGCCTGGCAATTCCTTTGGGAACACATCTGGAAATTCTTGCACTATAGCGATGTCCTCGATCTTCAACTCCTCAACTGTTGTATACACGACAGTCGCTAAGTAACCTTGGCAACCCCCATCTAACAAACGGGTTACCTCAAGTGACGAGATTAGGGTAATCGAGGGTCCTCCCTGTCTCCCAATAAACTCGAAACTTTCACCTCCTAACGGGTTAAATGAATTGCTTTACGATAGCAGTCTATCTTAGCTCATTGCTTGGTGAGCCAGTCCATGCCAATTATTACATCAAAATCATACATGGCTAGGACTATCAAATCTATCCTCCCCTCTTGCTCACTAATCACTAACTTGCAACTAGGACAACCCACTGTAGCTAACACCTTATCCTTTAATGGTGTTGATATACTAACCACTGACTCCAACAACTCAGGAATCAATCATACCAACTTAACATACTGCTCAACTATAAATGAATGAGTAGCTCCAAGGTCAAATAAAGCATAAGCATCGCGGTTGTTCAGCGAAACAGTACTTGTAATCACATTGGGTGAGTCCTCCGCCTGTCTTCTAGTGATCGCGTACGTCCTTCCTTGAGCTGGAGGTCTGATCGGTCCACCCGCTATGCATCCGATGGCGAAAATCCTCAATTCTGACTCATCGGTGGCGGCGGTAGTAACTACTGTCCCATCTACCTCTTGGGACAATTCTTGGCTATGTGACCCTGCTGGCCACATTCATAACACGTACCCATCCTAAAATGGCACGAGGTCAACCCGTGTCGTTTTTCACAGAAATGACACAAACCATTCCGCCTTGGTGCTAACTTTCCTATCCCATCCTTCTTGTTAGGCGGAATAAGGTACCTTCCTCCAGTCATAGGTCTTTTCCCAAACCTATTTCCATCCCTATTCGAAACAAACCGCGACCCAGATGTGGCGGCTCGTTCATTCTGGTCTCTCTCTATCATCTTGACTCGTTCATACAGTCGTTGTAGTTCCTCAAGTTGAGTATAATTAGCGGACTCCTCAGTTCCGGTTTGAGTCCATCTCTAAATCTCCTAGCTCGGTCTACCAGATCCTCAACCAACCTAAGCGCGTACTGCGACAATTCAGCGAACTTCGCTTCGTACTAATCCACTGTCATTGTACCTTGGCGAAGGCGCTGGAATTCTGCCATCTTCAGTTCTCTAGCAGTCTCAGAAAAGTATTTGCTGTTGAAGACCTCGACAAAGGCATTCCACTCTAGAACCACACCTTCAAGAAATACCATACATCTAGTGGCTCTCCACCATGTGCTTGCAATTCTCTTCAGTTGATAGAATGCAAGGACGACCTTCTCTACCTTGGTGCACATCAGCAGTGCAAAGGCATTTTCCAATTCTTAGATCCAGAGGGCTGCAGTTTCAGGATCTCCTGCGCTAGTAAACTTTGGCGGGTTTAACTTCGAAACTGTTCCACCGGTTTGTGCATCGGCCTCACAGCGACCACGTTCCCAGGTGGAACCTCAGCATGTACGGTAGCAGGTGCGGCAGCGGCATCAGCGGTAGCTGTAGTAGTGACGGTAATGGCAGCGACTTGATTATGGGCCTATTGCCCCATCAGATCTCTCATCGCCTCTAGCGCCTGCATGATCCTGACAATTCCTGGATCACCAGGTGCTATTACACCAGCACCAATTGGATGTGGTGCTACTCCACTCGCGGCCTAAGCTAGCGCTCTACCCCGACCACTTCGAGTACCGACCCTTGTCGGCGTCCTACCCCGAGTTGCGATGTTATGGTCCTCTTTCTAGGAGTCCTCTACTCCCGATCACTCATGCTATAGACTTTCTACAAAACCTGTTCCCAATTCTATACAGAATTAGAAACTGAGTGATCCCCACAACCAATTTACCAAACAGCTATCAATCACATGTATTAGTATAAAATAGAGGTCATTCCTACTAACTATCTCAAGAACCCTTCGCACCTTATCACTCAAAACACAGGCCTTACTCTGATACCACTTAATGGGGATGTCACGCCCCGATTCTCGAGCGCGTGCCCATCCCTTGGTGGTCGATAAAATTTGCGACATCTCAGGACGCGTCACCGACCCATTCATTTTATTGTACTTGCGGAAGCAAATAAATATCCCCTAACAGTAAGCAGCTTGGGATAGAAAAACAGGAAACAGATTCTCAAACAACCCATGCTTTTATATACACGCTGAGTCATATACAAAAGACAGCAACCAAAAGACTTCAAAAGGGCTTTCTCTAAAAAAGAAACTGTCATATCTGACCTACACTTCATATCCCTCTCAATTCGACTCCAAGTCCACCACTCTACGTTCATGAAAAGAAATGAGCCCACGATGGGGTAAGATATAAATATCATCGAGTTCACGCTCTAAACCCTGATTAAGAGGGTAATACACCTAGGAGCGTCCTAACCACACAATCATGCAATCATAGAGACTTACCTCATCTTAGATCCTCCCTGCGGATCAGCACAGTTTACATCATAGACATATGCAGTATTCATACTCCATCAATCATGCATTCTAATTGATTATTACTACCTGCATAAGCAGTTTTACCTGACACACATCGGTCCTCTAGCGTAGCCAGGTGCCGTCTCACCCCTTTGAGCACGGCTACATCCTCCGACACACATTGGTCCTCTGGCATAGCCAGGTGCCGTCTCACCCCTTTGAGCACGGCTACATCCTCCGACACACATCGGGGAAGGCATTCCTTACGGCATTTCCGAAGGAGCTTCGGTCTAGAATTTATTGCCATTGGCTTCCCATATAGGGTTAAGTCCACCGACACACACCGGGGACGAGTTCTCTTAACCAACACATGACCACTCAATCTTGGCCCAGGACATCGTGCATTGCACTCAAATACTTCAATTAAAATGGTGAACTTGGCCTATTTTCTTCGTATTAAAAATACACGGTAAAATAGTCGTGTGTGGGTATACGGTCAACTCGACCTAGAAAAAGTGATATCTTCCAATTTAAAATCTCACTGTTTTATATAGTATATAAAACCATTTTCAGTGTTAAAATTTGACACCCGAGATTTTCTGAATAAATATTGGAAATTCACAAATTTTGGAATAAATAACCAAAATTTCAATCAGTACTCAATTTGCACAAATTAACACTTAATTGCATAAATTAACCATACTATTGCAATCGATACGAAATTTTGGTCACCGACTATCTGGTCTAATTTCCAGAAAATATTTAATAATTAAATAATTACCAAAATTAATTAAATAATTCAATTTAAATACCAAAAATGCTAACTTAGGTTGGAAATGCCTAATTCACTACTGAAACGGGCCCGAAAGATTCTCGAACCTATCTAGATAAATAATACATCATATTTAGTCCCTAACTAAGCCGTTCTAACCACCTATCATGCATAATTGAAAAATTAAATCACTAATCTAATATAATCTAACTTAAACTAAACACCCCTTAAACGTCATTAGCCTACTAAGTAGAGTTTAGCACATAAACTAACTGGTTTAGTGGAAAAATTGATTCACCGCAACGGCGGCGCGATGGCGGCTGAAACCTGAACTTTCGACGGCACCAACAGAGGTTCGGATCGGGCTAAAAATGGCCCAACACGACTCAACTAAGGCTAAGCTTCGGCCCTAGCTTCTGCAGGGGCTGCTAGTCGCGGTTGATCTTGGTTGGACCGGGTTGAAGATGGACTAGACTGGCATGGCCTGGAGTTGCTGGATGAAGGGCCTCTAGTCAATCGAAGATGGAGCAGCTGATTCGAGGAGAGAGAGGCGAGTTGGCAGCTACTTCCGTGGAGACGGCAGCTGGCATGAGTTACTGCAGTTAACACCAGGGCCTTTTGCAAGGAGAAGAATTCGTGGAGGAGACAAAAGGGTAGTGGACGGAGGTGAGCTGGGACGGCTTCGGTGGAGGGAAATTGCTGGGGTTAACTCAATGGGAAATAGCAAGAGCTGCTGCTGGGCCGAGAATTAAAGGAGAGAAGATGGGGGAAAAACAAATGGGCTGGTGATGCTGGCATGGGCTGAAGTGTTCGAGCATCAACTTCAGTGGAGAGGAGACAGCGGACGGTGGGGCGTGTGGCGTTGAGGTGGGCAGTTCGCTAGCGCACGAAGAAGTCACGAAGGAGAGAAAAACCAGTCGAGCTTGCATCAGGGGGGAAAAGGAACGTGCGGTAGAATAAAAGAGGAAAAAGGGAGGTCAGCAACGAAGATGGAGGGTAGGCTGGTCGGGCGTGTTGGGGAAGGCTGCTGAAAGAGGAAGTCAACAAAGTCTATCCCTTCCATTAAATGCTTGGTTCCCCCTATTACGTTCTTGAAATAAATCCTTACAATTACACCAATTTAAAGCCAAAATTCCAGCCCTCATCCTAGGCTCCGAATTTCACAATTTGGACTGCAATTTCTTCACCAAATTCTCCAATTCGGTGTTCAATTTTGTTGAAGAAAAAGTCCACACAATTTCTACAATTTCCTTTCACCAAGTAGCTCAGTTTGGAAGTCAAAAATCCCTTCAATTTGGCCCATTCGAATTTATGTTCTTTTCCGAATTGTCCGAATTGATTTTCCGAAAAAATCTCGGAATTGCCGAAAATTCTTCAGAGGATGAGTTGATGTTCCTAAAATAAATCGTGACATGGCAGAACTTTCAATTTCTGAAATCGGATTCAAATTCGCGGTTAATTTCAATCTGGCGCGATTTTAGCGTGACCTAATCTACCGGGTAGCTTTTAGGAATTTTTAGTGCAATTGACCCGTGGTCGATTATTTTCGAGCCACATTGTACATCTTCGACACATTGGCAACTCTCGGTTGTCGTGAAAATCTCGAAATTTCATATACGGGTACAAGGTACCCAAAATGACAGAAAAATCGGTCTAGTGTCAATCGACGAGAATTTTGCAATCAGGTGGAATCACCCACACTTTGATCACATATCTCAGTCGAATCAACCTATGTCTGATCTCTAATCGATTTTGACAGTACCGTAATGACCCTTGCAGACTAACACGGTCAAGCAGTCTATTTCTGGTCAAATTCTCAAATCTATTAGATTAAAATCTCTTAACAGCTTCACCTGATAGACTAGTTATTCCGTGAGTGATCAGCTCAAGGAATATCACTATAGGCGCGTCAATGAAAGGCCCGATTCATTTAATTGAAAACAGAATCAAAATTTCAGGATGTCATAGGTACCAACTAAGGTAAGCCCTCATCGACCCATACCACGAACTCGACTAGCTCCCGAGTCAGATTATCGAGAATAGGGAAGGAAGTATGCTCAAAATCCATCGTCTACAGAACCTCGTATCATACCTGACGCTCCACCATCTAAGGACTTGAAAAGATTGAGCCCACGACGGGGTAAGACAACGTATCAGCAAGTTCACCCCCTAATCTCCGACTAGGAAGAAAATACACCTAGAGGTGTCCTACTCAAACAACCACATAACCACATAACCACAGAGACTCATCTTGTCTCAAATCATCCCTGCATGTCAGCACAATTCATATCACAGACGTAAGCAGTAATCAAGCTCAATCAATTGGAACGCCACATCTCATATCTCACATAGTCGCAAGGGTCCCGATTATAAGGCCAAATCATTATGACACGTCCCATACCGTACCACACAATTTCGTCCCATAATCAAGCGTGTATATTTCACTCAATCATGCGTTCCAATTTTTATCTCGGCCTACTCGACGTTCGGCGGTCTTAAGGCGTAACCAAGCATCGTCTCACCCGTTGGAGCACGGCAATGTCTACACGAGACGACAATCCCGAAGGAGCATCGGTCCGAATCTACTGCGATCGGCATCCGTTGACGAGGGGCATCCCATATAGGGCGGCGTCCACCGAACTCATATCGGGGACGGGTTCTCATACCATTCATGTAGCCATCCAATCCCGGCCAAGACATCATGCTTTGAACTCAAATGTCCCAATTAAAATAATGTATTTGGCCCATTTTCTTCGTATTAAAAACACACAGTAAAATAATCGTGTGTGAGTACACGGTCAATTTGAACCAAAAAAATTGATATTCTCCCTTTCAAAATCTCACTGTTTAATATAGTCTTTAAAACCATTTTCAGTGTCAAAACCCGACACTCGAGATTTTCTAATTACATACCAAAATTTCACAATTTTGGAATAAATAACCAAAATTCCAATCACCACTCAATTTGCACAAATTAACACTCAATTGCATAAACTAAGCACATCACTGTAATCAGCACGAAATTCCGATCACCGGCTATCCCAGTATAATCTCCTGAAGATATTAAATAATTAAATAAATAACAAAATTAATTAAATAATGCAAATTAAATCCAATAAATGCTAATCTAGGCCGAAAATGTTAATCTAACCACCTAAATGGGCCTAGAAAATTATTGTACCTATCTAGATAAATAGTACAATCTAATTAGCCCCTAATTAATCTATTCTAACCACTTAACATGCATAATTAAGCCATTAAATCACTAATTTAAACTAACTAATCACATAATCCGTACTTAGCCTAAACTAATTACCTACTAAACGTCATTAACTCCCTAAGCAGAGTTTAGCAAGTAAACTCACCGGTTTAGCGGGCCGATGAGTCCACGGTGACGGCGACGTGGACGTGAGCGAGAAACAAGCTGCGGCGACCCCATGGAGGTCCCGGACGGGCCTTAAAATGGTCCTCAAAGTCCAAGAGCCCTTGCGGCCTTCGGTTACGTCCAAGGACCGAAGGGTGGGCCGAGCGGCTGGATGAGCTGGAACACGGGCCAGGCGGGCGGCGGAGGCTGCAGCAACTCCTGGCGAGCGAGGTGGTGGCTCCGGCGGCTAGACGGCGGCCAGGTGAGGGCAGTTCGGGACTTCGGGACGGCATGCGAGCGACGCGGGATGGTGGGGACACGCGGTGGGCTCGCAAGCGTGCGGCTGGCGAGTGACGAGTCGCGCTTTGGGCGGGCGGGCGGGCGGTCGACGAGCTGGGCGGCTTGGCGGCTATTCCTCTAGATTTTTTAGCTCACTAAACACTCAACAATGGATAAAGGAGGAGCAAGGAAGAAGAAGATGGGCTGCTCAGGCTAAAGGGGGACCACCATTTGGCCTCCAAGTCAACACAAATATCCTAAAATGCTCATTGCTTGGCCCCCACTTGATCAACCCTATCCTCAGCCTCTTTTCCCTCATAAATCTTCCCCAACAAGCCTTGGTAGAAGCTGAAATGTTGCACCCCCTTTGGACCTACGAATTTTGGACAATTTCCCTCCAATTTGATTCAATTTCTTCTCCAATTGAGCTCAATTTGGTCCCCATAAAATCAGCCAAGGTGCCATCGTCCATCTCATGATTTTTCCTCATCAATTAGTCCAACTTGACTGCCAAAAATGCAACCAAAAACGGCCCTCTAATTTTCCCCGTCCAAAAACGCCTAAATTTGATTTTTCGCCGAAATCTCGGGTTTGTGAAAAAATCTTCAGAGGATGAGTCGATGTTCCTAAAATGAATCATGACATGTCAGAACTTTCAATTTTTGAAATCAGGTTCAAATTCGCGGTTAATTTCAACCGAGCACGATTTTAGCGTGACCTAACCTACTGGGTAGCTTTTAGGAATTTTAGTGCAATTGACCTGTGGTCAATTATTTTCAAGCCACATTGTACATCTTTGACTCATTGGCAACTCTCAATTGTCGTGAAAATCTCGAGATTTCAAATACGGGCATTGGGTACAGAAATGATGGAAAAGTCAGTTTAGTGCCGTTCGACGAGAATTTTGCAATTAGGTGGAATCACCCACACTTTAATCACATACCTCGCCGAATCGACCTATGTCCGATATCCAATCAATTTTGACAGTGCCGTATTGACCCTTGCGGACTAGTTATCTCGTGAGTGATTAGCTCAGAAAATAGAACTATAGGCGCGTCGATGAAAAGCCCATCTCATTCAATTGAAAACAAAATTGGAAAATCAAGATGTCACATGTGTGATTTGTGATTGCCATGAGTTTAGTTGGTAAGATATCGTTCCCTTCTTATTGATGTTATCTTTCCTAATTCCTAAATTTTAATTACGCATTTTATATTTCAACAACAATATGTCCTTAATCATGAATGCACCTTAGGTTTAGGCTTAGATGGGCAAGCCCGAATTCGACATTATTCCCATGCCGAGGAGTCTCAAGGCCATATGGGAGAATCTCGAACCGAGACATCAAGGTTACGTGGCGTATAGGCTTCTTCTCGATCTTATTCAAGGTCGAACCCCGAAGTGCGATGGTGAAGACATTGGCCCATTTTTGGAATCCCATGACCTATACCTTTGTATTTAACAAATATGAGTTGACCCCTATAATTGAGAAGTTTTAGATAGCCATTGAGTTAGGCAAGGCTTCCCTAGGTTTCGCTACTCCTCCGATTAGTCAAAATCCAATCTCCCTTCTAAGTCAATTCCTAAATATCCCTACTGATAAAATTAGAACCATTCTTAGGGAAATTCAAATTCTATGCCTTATACATTCCTTGAGCAACATTTTCTTAGCCTTGAACCTAAATCTAGGAATTAAATTTCTTGTGTCTTCCTTCTCATATTTTTTGACTTTGTAATATTCCGGCATACTCGAAAAACAATATTCCTTTAGTCACTCACATTGTTAATCAAGTATGCGCCTTTAGCTGCTTTACACACATGATCATCGCCATAACTTTCGTATCTCTTTATCGATTCAAAACGAGTGGTTGAGGAATTCTTAGAGCTCCATTAGGACTTCTCCAAATTTGGCTTGTTTCTCACATCGAAGAATTTGCCCCTCACATGAGGATCGTTGATGTCACTAAATACCATCATCCTATTCATATGTTTCACCAAAGAAATAAATTCTTTCTATTATGGTCTTTCTCTCTATGGATCCATTTCCTCAAAAGACTCACCCTACACTTAATCCAATGGCATGTCCGATGGCTTGGGAATCCCAAGTTGCGCCTTGTTAGTGGAGTTGACGGCCCACTCCCCCTTGTAGAATTGAAGGGTCTAACATCATATTACTCTTTACAGGTGCTCTCCCAATATCACGCACTTCAAATGATTCTGTCAATCCTCAAGTTGGGGTTATACCGTATTGATTATCACGATGAGGTCATCGTGGAAAACCAAATTGGTCATGTCGAAGCCGCGATTCGAGGTGCTACTGGGATTTGGTATTCCAGATTCTCACATCATGTGGTCGCTATTGACAAATTCGACTTAGAAAGAGAAATTAGGACACACTACGCATCTATCAACTATATCTATCGCCAAGTAGAACCGGAGCTTGAAGTTGAGTTGCCCGATATTCCGAGTCTCAAGGGTTTCAACAAGCTCATGTCGAGGAGCATGAAGATGAAGCCTTGATTGATGTGAAATGCTTGGCTCGTGATAACAAGCGTCTCTGCATGATCCCACCTAGCTCCTAGGATATTCACTTGACATTCTTTCGTGCATTTCTCTTTTCTTGTAAAGGAATTTCCTTTGTATTTCCCTCCTTTCCTTTGAGTTTTTCCTGTATTCATTTTCATATTACATGTAAAATCGAATCACTTTGTAAGCTTTGTATATGTAAGGTTTTGCCTCCCTTGTAATTGTTCGATGTAATCAATGAAAATTCATGGAATTATTCATTTTATGTAATTTTAAGAAAATGGGAATTCGGATTAAATATTTATCATTGTCATTTTCAATTATATAATTTCTTTTGAGGAAATTTTGATGAGAGATGTTATATGATACTGGGATCATAAACGCTTCTTATCACTTTTTTTTTTTTTTATAAATACATCATGTCGCAACTGACAAATATGAACATTGCGTGGTGAGGTAGAAAGAAGAAGAATTTTGACCTATTCATCGTACAATGAATATCATGTCTTCATGATTTATGAAAAGAATTGAAGTTTGATACAATATAATAACGAGGCATAGATCAAGATTCGTTGAAGACTGGAATCATTGGAAAGAGGGTACAAATTATTCAAAGTCAAGGTCACGAAGAGATTGATGTTGTTTTAACTTTTCCAATGACTGGTCTTAAACTTTTTCCATTTTGATGATGACTAGGAAAAGTATTGATAGTCTATTCCGTTTCAATTGGTGTGCCAACCAAGGAGATAACCTTTTGAGCATCCTTCCATGAAATTTTCTCGTGGGCTCTAAGAAATTAGTTCCTATCGCCTGAGGAAATCGAAATTTTTTAAAGGAAATAGTTTATTCTAGATTACCAAGAAAGGTCATAGAAATGCGATAATAGATGGAAAAAAGCAAGATCGTTTGAGATTCCTTTATGACTGATCTTAAACTTTTCTCTTTTTGTTGATGGACGGGCAAAATAGTGTTAGTATTTTCCACTTTGCTCGGTGTGCCAACCAAAGAGAAAACCTTTTGAGCGTCCTTCTTGAAAATTGCCTTGTGGACTCTAAGAAATTAGTTCATTACGTCTATTTGTCTATTGTCCGATTAATACAATTAGAAATTTTAAACCATTACTCACATAACACATTTATCCAATATTAAATTTCGTCTCACAAAACATAGTAAACTGTTACACTCATGATACATTTATCCAAAACTAATTTCTTTGAAAAACACGTTATTAGCCCTTCTCCTAATCAAGGGCAATCAAAACTTCTAGTATTAGCAAGTTTTGATCACATCATCTCACAAATCAATTAAGCAGCGATTTCTAGCACAAATAATCTTGAAATATCATACTTTAATGCTATGAGCTAGGTCTTCATTTTGGGGATTCCAAGTTTTGTCTCTGTGTAGAGAAAGTGTTTGACGATCTAGTTTGACTATTTGTATAAATTTCAAAGGGTTTGAAGTTTTAAAACTTGTCATGAAAGTACAATCAAATTCTAAAACTTGTTACCAAAATGCAATCGATGGAAGGAATTGATTGGACCAATTTGACAAATTTTAAAACTCGATTGTACTTTTTGAAAGTTTTATGACTCAACTATACTTTTGACAAGTTTAGGACTTAATTGCACTGTTTGAAAGTTTTAAAACTAAATTGCACTGTCGTGATAAGTTTCAGACTTTCAATGCTCTTGTCCCAATTTCAAAATATACAAGAATTTTGTTTAATTTTTCTTTTTCTTTTTTGGTTACGTGACCAGGACTAATTGATGCTTGTGATTGCCTCGATGCTCAAGTTAAAGTTAAAGCTCATGGTTCTAAATATCAAGCAATTACATGAACCTTTTCATGTTTTTATACTTCAGAAAAATCATACGAACTTGAATAAATGTGTGCTGACCGAAGTGTTCTCCGAGCCAAAGAGAGATTGATTTAAAAGACCGGATTAGTTGTCCTCTAAAGTCTGTCATGATCCTCTACAGCATTCTACAAAGATGGATGGTCTACAAAGCTACTTGTTAAATGCGTTTTCTTATTTTTCTTGTTTTCACCAGCTCACATAATATACACAACCTTATTGTTTGATATTTTTTTATAACCAAATTTTTTTTATTAATGAACATCATGTCGCAGCTCACAAGTATGAACATTTGGTGGTAAGGTAGAAAGAAGAAGAATTTTGACATATCCATCGTACAATGAATATCGTATCTTTATGATTTATGAAAAGAATTGAAGTTTGATACAATATAATATCGTTGCGGTTCCTTCCATAATTGATCTTTAACTTTTCCATTTTGTTGATGGTTGGGAAGATAAGTTTTAAAAGTCTTTTCCATTGCACACGGTACACCGAAAGTGGGGATAACGTTTGGAGGGTACTTCTTGGAAAGCTCTTAGTGGGTCTAAGAAATTAGTAACCAAGTCTTTTTTATAATTACCAAATTTCTTTCATGACTGATGAACCAATTCTCTTATTATTTGCCAAACTTTTTTTTTTTAATAAACATCATCTTACATTTACTAATCATATAGAAAATTACCGGTATTTATTGGGTGACTTCCGATTTTTTTTCCCAGATTAAGTAACTCAATGGAAAAGTGAATAAATTAAAAAAAAAAAAAACAAACAAACAAACATTGATAGTTAACTCGAATGAGAGTTGGTAAGCAGTTGAAAGCTTAAATTGAAGAAAAGGTTGACAAATAAGAGTTAGTAAATTTAAGGCATAATAAAGAAAGGTGAATGAAAACTTGATTAAAAGAAAAAAGAAAAGTTGGTTATTTAAAAAATAAGCTTAGTAAGTAATTTAAATAAGAATTGGTAACTCAAAACTAATTGATAATTTAATTAAAGAAAAGTAGGAAAGTCACTCAAATTTATAGCTGGTAATGCTAAGGCATTTTTGAGAAATGCAACTAGAAGTTGGTAGACGATTAAAAAAATGACAATTAAAGTTTGAAGGCGTTAAACTTTTCATTTTTGTTTTCGAGCGAGGTTAGACTTGCAACTCCACATGTCTACTTTCTTAGACATTTCATCTAATTCTTGCCCCACACGCCAATCGGTAGTGGATTTCAGGCCATTTCTTAATCCTTCAATCATATCTCTACTCTCTCTCGCTTTCCTACCTAATCATCGTTCGTTGACTTGCAACTTCCTTGAAATGCATCATACCACGTTGTCCATCATCCAAGTCTTGTAAAATCACTATAAAATGTGGTGTGATTTTACATGGTGCAACCAAGATGAAAAGGAAAAGGAGCTCCTTATGACCACCTTACACGTGATCTTTTTTTCATCTTGCTTGGATTGGGAAAGTACCAATATCTCTCCATACTTCTCACAAAAACAATATCACAGAAACAAAAGTATAACAATACGTTGTTATACTGATTTTAGACATTGGTTAGAAGTGATTATTTTATGTGATTTCTATCCTTCCACCACTTAAGCAAGATTTGTGC
Source organism: Eucalyptus tenuipes (assembly GCA_014182365.1). Taxonomy (NCBI): domain Eukaryota; kingdom Viridiplantae; phylum Streptophyta; class Magnoliopsida; order Myrtales; family Myrtaceae; genus Eucalyptus; species Eucalyptus tenuipes. Next base: position 17,647,220 of record CM024539.1, on the reverse strand, counting down.
AAAAAACAAAATGCTTAAGGAAGAAAAGGGAGATTTACAACTAACTACTAAAATCAAAAGGATGTTGATTAAATAACTAATTGATCCTCTACGTTGCTTTTCCTTGCGCTTTCTCTTTCAAATAAATGATAACTGTACAGAGTCTATCCTTTTTTCTTCTTCTTTTTTTCGGATAAAGAGTATATATATTGTTAGCTCTTTTGGTGCAAACTTGAGTTGTTTCAGTTTTTTTCTCGATCTTAATTTTTATTATTGAGTCTAATCTAATATTAATTTACTTTAATATTAAATTATTTTGTGGTGCAAAGGCATGAGGCCTATGTGAAGCACCAATCAAGTCCCCAATCATAGACCTCTGGTTATATTGGAAGTGAGATGCACTCCCATAACTCACTTGATTTTTAGCCGACTTTTGATAAGGATTTGGGAGAAACAGTTGATAGTCAAAAAATTTTAAAGGAAATGGTTGATTCTAGATTTCCAAGAAAGGTCACAGAAATGCGATAATGGATGGGAAAAAGCAAGATCATTTGAGATTCCAATAACTAGTTTAATCAAGTCATATATCTCTAGTTATTTATGAAGTGAGGTGCGCTCCCATACCGCACTTGATTTTTAGCCAAATTTTGATAAGGATTTGGGAGAAACAACTGATAATCAAAATTTTTTAAAGGAAATGGTTGATTCTAGATTTCCAAGAATTCATAGAAATGTGATAATGGATGGGAAAAAGCAACATCATTTGAAATTCCAATGACTGATCTTAAACTTTTCCCATTTGTTGATGACTAGAAAAAGTAGTGCTAGTCTATTCCGTTTCACTTGGTGTGCCAACCACGGAGATAATCTTTTGAGCATCCTTCCATGAAATTTTCTTGTGGGCTCTAAGAAATTAGTTCCTAACGCCTATTAAAAAAAAGTAGGTAATCAAAATATTATTTAAAGAAAATAGTTTACTCTAGATTTCCAGGAAAGGTCATAGAAATGCGATACTAGATGGGAAAACGCAAGATCGTGTGAGATTCCTTTCATGACTGATCTTAAACTTTCTATATAGTGTTAGTATTTTCCACTTCGCGCGGTGTGCCAACGAAAGAGAAAACGTTTTGAGTGTCCATCTTGAAAATTGCCTCATGGACTCTAAGAAATTAGTTCCTGACGTCTATTTGTCTACCGTTCAGTTAATAAAATTAGAAACTTCAAACCAATACTCGCATAACATATTTATCCAATATTAAATTTCATCTCACAAAACATACTAAACTGTTACACTCACGATACATTTATCCAAAACTAATTTCTTTGAAAAACACGTTATTGTTCTCCTAATCAGGGGCAATCAAAACTTCTATTATTAGCAAGTTTTGATCATGTCGTCTTACAAATCAATTAAGCAGTGATTTCTGGCACAAATAATCTTGAAATATCATACTTTAATGCTATGAGCTGGGTCTTCATTTTGGGGATTCCAAGTTTTATCTCTATGTAGAGAAAGTGTTTGACAAATTGGTTTGACTATTTGTATGAAATTTCAAAAGGTTGGAAGTTCTAAAATTTGTCACGAAAGTATAATTAAGTCCTAAAACTTGTTACAAAAGTGCAATCGAGTCCTAATATTTTCAAAAGTGCAATCGACGGAAGGAATTGATTGGACTAATTTGACAAGTTTTGAAACTTGATTGCACTTTTTGAAAGTTTTATGACTCAACTATACTTTTGAATAGTTTAGTACTTAATTGCACTTTTTGAAAGTTTTAAAACTAAATTGCACTTTCGTGATAAGTTTCGGACTTTCAATACTCTTGTCCCAATTTCAAATATACAAGAATTTTGTTTAATTTTTCTTTTTCTTTTTTGGTTACGTGACCAGGACTAATTGATGCTTGTGATTGCCTCGGTGCTCAAGTTAAAGTTAAAGCTGATGGTTCTAAATATCAAGCAATTACATTAACCTTTTCATTTTTTTATAGTTTAGAAAAATCATACCAACTTGAATAAATGTGTGCTGATTGAAGTGTTCTCCGAGCCAAAGAGAGAGATTGATTTAAAAGACCGGATTAGTTGTCCTCTAAAGTCTGTCATGATCCTCGACAGCATTCTTCAAAGATGCATTGTCTACAAAGCTACTAGTTAAATGCGTTTTCTTATTTTCTTGTTTTCACCAGCTCACATAATATACACAACCTTATTGTTTGATATTTTTTTATAACCAAATTTTTTTATTAATGAACATCATGTCGCAACTCACAAATATGAACATTTGGTGGTAAGGTAGAAAGAATAAGAATTTTGACATATCCATTGTACAATGAATATCGTATCTTTATGATTTATGAAAAGAATTGAAGTTTGATACAATATAATATCGTTGCGGTTCCTTCCATAATTGATCTTTAACTTTTCCATTTTGTTGATGGTTGGGAAGATAAGTTTTAAAAGTCTTTTCCATTTCACACGGTACACCGAAAGTGGGGATAACGTTTGGAGGGTACTTCTTGGAAAGCTCTTAGTGGGTCTAAGAAATTAGTAACCAAGTCTTTTTTTATAATTACCAAATTTCTTTCATGACTGATGAACCAATTCTCTTATTATTTGCCAAACTTTTTTTTTAATAAACATCATCTTACATTTACTAATCATAAAGAAAATTACCGATACATATTGGGTGACTTCCCGATTTTTTTCTCAGATGAAGTAACTCAATGGAAAAGTAAATAAATTAAATTAAAAAAAATAAACATTGATAGTTAACTCAAATGAGAGTTGATAACCAGTCGAAAGCTTAGTTGAAGAAATGTTTGACAAATAAGGGTTAGTAAATTTAAGGCATAGTAAAGAAAGGTGACTGAAAGCTTGATTAAAAAAATAAAAAGAATAGTTGGTTATTTAAAAAACAAAGTCTTGCAACTTCCTTGAAATACATCATACCGCGTTTTCCATCATCCAAGTCTTGTAAAATCACTATAAAATGTGGTGTAATTTTACATCGTGCAGCCAAGATGAAAAGGAAAAGGAGCTCTTGACGACCTTACACGTTATCTTCTTTTCATCTTGCTTGATTTGGGAAAGTACCAATATCTGTCCATATTTCTCACAAAAACAATATCACAAAAACAGAAAGGCCCCACCCAATTTCGGTGCGAAATCTCAGGATAACAGTACGTTGTTATACTGATTTTGGACATTGGTTTTTTTTTTTTTTGTCAGTTCTATTCTATTCTACTCTAACTCTCACTTTCGAGACTTTTGCCCTACCTTCTTGCAGGGGTGTGGGAGTCAAAACACACTCCTGAAACTAAATCATCCCCCCAAACCCCCCGAGAAGGTGGGGATTCGAACCCCCACCTCCCCCTTCCATGTTGGACATTGGTTAGAAGTCATTATTTTATGTGGTTTCTATCCTTCCACTACTTAAGCAAGATTTGTGCAAAAAAATGCTTAAGGAAGAAACGGGAGATTTACATCTAACTACTAAAATCAAAAGGATGTTGATTATATAACTGATTGATCCTCTATGTTGCTTTTCCTTGGGCTCTCTCTTTCTAACGCCACAGCAGCAGTCCCTGGTGGTTGCTGGTGATTCCGGGCGGCATCCTGGCTCCACTTTACGCCACCGCTTGCTGTTTTATTTCCTCTGCTACGTTTGATTTCTTTTCGCAGGTTGCCCAGAGTAGACTAGCATTGATCGAACCCACACCGGTGCTGCCGAGCAGAGTCCGACCAACAAGCCTTCGCCGTTGCATCTTTTGTTCTAGCGAACGTGTCTTCAATTTGCTGTGTCCTTGCTGCTTTGGTCCTGACGTTCCTCCTCACCGGTCACGGTAAAGCTCTCCGTTGCCGGTCCCTATTCTTGGAAACAAATACTCCAAACTAGGTAATTTCTCGAGCCAATTTGATAGTTTGCAGTTATTGATTATCTAATTTGATACTGTTCGTACTAATCTTGATTTGTTTGAGATTTTTAGGCATTTCCATGTTAGGAAATTCCCTATTTTGAACTGTGGTTATAGTTGATAATTCAATATTTAGAAATTAAAATGTTGCATAAATAAATTATAAAAAATTTGATAATGAATTTGATTTTCCTTATATGTAAATTTTAATTCAATAACAAATTACATAAACGATCATCCAACCTAAATGAATGTAACTCAACAGAATTTCATAATCTTATATTCTCCCTCTTTTTTTTTTTTTTTTAGAAATGCATATCTAACTAGTTTTTAGGAACCAAAAATAGTCACCAATCCAGCTTTTTTAGATTTATTTTTCTTGTTGCTTTTGACTCATAATGGTACAATAAAGTAACTCCAGAAAAAAAGCATCGCGTTGTTCATGACTATAAAGATCAGGCCGCTCAAAGCGTCTTAGGATGGTTGGTTTGCTTCTTACACTATTCGCATAGAGGGGCAACTCTCTCTCTCTCTGGGTTGTCATCTGGTCAAGTGTAACTTATTCCCTTTTATATATATATATATATATAAAGTCTTAATGTCAATCAAGGGTCATTTCTTCTTTTCTTTTCCTTTTTAGGTACTCGTGTTTCTTAATTATAGTTTAATTAGACTTCGACTTCGACTAAATTATGTTGACTTGACTCCAGTGAACCCCAAGCCAGCCATTATCGCTGTGCAGATTAATGGTGATTCTGATTTGTAATAGATTTTGATCTGTAATAACACGTTATCTTACACTTTATATTTGAATAAACATTTTAAAACTTACTAAGAACGTAAAAAAGTTTTGCTTTCTAGAAAGCACCCAACAAACTAGTCCTAAGAAAACTCAGCAGACTAATTATCGGGGTTGTGTCATTTGTGAAACCAAACTACGCAAATACTTACATCTACCAATAATTAAGAAAGTAAGGGAAAATGGAGCTTAGCGGTTTAACCACATAATCACAAAGTTCTTTCTCCTCCCTCTCCCTTAAAATTAATTAGACATATTACTTTACCATAAAGTAGGAAAAAAATAAAACTTAATCATCGCATTTGATTTAATATAACGTTCCTAGAGCAATACACTAACGTCAACTTACCTTCCTTATTTTCTGTTTACTTAGACTTTGACTTGACTCTGGTCATGGAAATTGGAAAACAGAAACTCAATTTCACGTATCTCAAATTAATATAAACTTGTGGAGTTGCATTTCCCATCATCCCGAGATGTGCGACTCCACATGTGTAGAGTTAAAAATCTCAGACATTTCCTTTGATTTTCGCCCCATCTCATCAGTCAACTTGTGGGGCATAGGCCATGTCTTCATCCTTCAGTCATAAATCTGCAATTTCTCTCTATCAATGCCGCAACATGACGGAAATCGAAACTAAGCTTGACTAAACTACCTGACCGTCGCTCGTTGGCCCCGTTAAAGCAAGTCAAATCTTTTGTGATTCGCTTTCAAAATTTTAGCAGACGCAGCTACGATGGAAAGCAAAAGGAGTTCTTCTCCGAAAACAAGATCCACAAGCTATGGCTCATCGGGAACCGAATACGAGGTGTTTTTGAATTTTCGAGGTCCGGATACGCGCAATACCTTCACAAATTGCCTCTATCATACCCTGCTGAATAAGGGTATCAGTGTTTTCATAGACAATCAAGGGATCGACGTTGGGAAGGAGATCGGTCCCGAGATTTTTCAGGCCATCGATGATTCGAAGATCTGCATTCCCATTTTCTCTAGAGATTATGCTTCTAGTAGTTGGTGCTTGTGCGAGCTGGAACACATGATGCAGCATAGGAAAACCAATGAACTGGAGGTTTTGCCCATTTTCTATGACGTGGAACCCTCTGATGTGAAGCTTGAAACTGGAGTGTATAAGGATGCACTAACTCTGCATAAAAAGGAACGTGGGGCTGAGATTGTGCAACGCTGGGAGGAGGCCCTCAAGGAAGTTACTAAAATCAAGGGATGGGATGCCAAGAACATAGGGTATGTTAACTCACTCAACTCCATCTTCCCTTTTCTCTTCGTTTCTTTTGTTTGAATGCAGATTATAGTTTGAAAGAGCACAATTTTTTCTAAGTTCTGGACCCAAAACTGTGATGGATATCGTATGGAATTCTACACTCCATTGTCTCAAGACCCTAGGATTACCTGCTCGACACAAGCATTGCAACCTATCGTCCTAGATTGAACAGAACCAGAGAATCATGTTTTATCCTTTCGTTCGTTGCGTCTAGCATCAAGTTCGTAACTTCATGTTGTTGTTTGATCTTACCAATCTCATAATTCACTTGATAATATTTTGTGTTCTGACAGCCACGGAGAACTCGCACATTTGATCGCGCGGAAAGTGTTGGTCAAGCTTAAGGTGTCTTGTGTGCATATATCTGATCATTTAGTTGGAATGGATGAATCAGTGGATGAAGTAGTAAATTTGCTGAATGTTGAATCTAAGGACATAAGGCTCATCGGTATTTGGGGAATGGGTGGAATAGGCAAGACGACTCTTGCCAAACTTGTCTATGATAAACTATCTACTAATTTTGACAGCTGCAGCTTCATTTCAGATATTCGAGAAGCATCACAAGGTTCTGGTCTTTTGAATGTGCAGCGGCAATTAGTCTTTAATATCATTGGTGACATAGGAGTTGGATTTTCTAACATTGATCATGGGAAAAATATGATCAAAAATCGATTTTGCAGAAAGAAAGTTCTTATTTTTCTTGATGATGTAGACCATACGAGGCAACTCATGGCATTGGCAGCTAAGAAAGAATGGTATGGTTCAGGAAGTAGAATAGTTGTTACAACAAGAGACAGAAGCGTTTTTGATCAATTCCTAGATCAATTTGACCATTGTCTGATTTATGAAGTCAAGGAACTCAACAATCTTGTAGCTCTTCAACTTTTCAGCAAGCATGCCTTTAGAAGCAACTCTCCTCCAAATGCATTCTTGAGTCTATCTAAGAAAGTTATTGAACAAACTGGAGGGCTTCCTTTGGCTATAGAAGTGATTGGCTCATTTTTATGTGGAAAAAAAAAGGAAGCAGTGTGGCAAGATACATTAAAAAAGATGAAATTTTGTCAGCGGAGGGATGTGAAGGAAAAGTTAATGTTGAGTTATGTGGTATTAGATCATCAGCAACAACAAATATTTCTTGATATTGCTTGCTTTCTAGCTAGACGAGACAAGAGTTATCCATATTACATGTGGGATGACTGTGGACTTTTTCCGAATGAGGGGATTGATGTTTTGCTTTTAATGTCCTTAGTGAAGATTGGAGAAGAGAATGAACTATGGATGCATGATCAGCTTAAGGACTTAGGCAGGAGCATTGTGTACGAAGAATATTGCAAATATCCAAAAAAGGGTTATCGGGTGTGGAGGAATCAAGAAGGTCCTGATATTGTCCGGCAAAAGAAGGTGAAAGTCTAAGTGCACCCTCGTCTACTTTTTTCATTGCAGAATTCTTCCTTGGTTTGTTTTCCCTTTATTTTAGGCTCTATTTGGAAATCCTCACTTTAAACCGACTCTTTCCTCAATTTAGGGAACCGAAACTGTTGCAGCATACCATTCGAACTTTTTTGTGCATTCTCAAGACTTAGTTTTGATGTCGGAAGACTTTATCAAAATGCCAAATATTAGATTTCTAGAAATGTGTGGTCCGTCCCTCTCTGGAGACTTTGAGGATCTCTTTTCAGAATTGAGATGGCTTTACTGGGAGGATTGTCCAGATGAAATGCAGGCAACCAACTTTTGCCCAAAAAATCTAGTCATCCTCGACCTATCATGGAGCAATATAGACGAACATTGGGGTGGTTGGACTCAACTCAAGGTATGTGTGTGCAAATAATTTGGTATAACATGCTATATTTTCTTCTAGTCACACCAGCTCTTGTGTCGCACGGGGTTGTAGATCATCATTTTATTGATCTTTTTTTTTTTAATTACATTTCATTGGCTTAATTCATAGAACGAATCTTGGTCTTGAAGAAGGCTTATGACATCAATCCCTCATTCCATATGTTTGAAACTTAAATGTCGACTTTTCACTAGAAGTATATTGACTCAAACAATTACTTTACATTTATGGCATAGAAGGGTTGTACACACAATGGTCAACGAAAAGAATGTTACCTTCAGTCACAATTTTTTATTCTTTCAATATTGTATTCAAATATCTAGATCTTTCAAGATTGCATTTTTTACTTTTCCGAATCAAACAATTACTTTACCTAAAAAAAAGATGTTAAGATTTGGTTATTGGTAATTAATTTGTATTGCATTTATAATTTTACATTGATACTATGCTATTGCTGTTCTATCATTTATGGCAAATCTTTTCTTGATGACTTTCTTCAATTCAAATTGATTGTAGCTGCGTTATCAATGGGTATTGTAATGTGGACATTCCATGTTACTAGTAAATCCACTATTGGGAATGACTTATTTAGATATTCATACAAGTGATTCATAGAATTGTTAAATCATCTAATGGGATAATTGTTGTCGCTTGATATCTATTGATTTACATGCCTTTTATAGAACATTATATGAACATTCATGTTGTTTTGAGTTCCCTAATCAAGCCAATGAGTTGTCACTATTAGATGTTTAAATTAAGTTAAAAATTAATTGGTGAATAAGACTATCGGTACTATACATAGGATGCGAGTAAAATTGAAAATGCAAACTGGCTAGTTTAGTACATCAATAGTATAAAAAGATATTATACTCTTCAAAGGTTATGTGAAAGCTAATAACGCCCTTATCTTAACGTATGAAACAAAAACAAAAAGCAAAAAGCAGTAGACTGCAAATATAGATTAGTTGATAGTCAGAGGACATATAAAATATTTCCTATATTGACGTTTCGATGATGCATTCACATAGGAAAGTCATAAGGACTAGTGTCGGGGACAATATCGGTAATTCCATGATGAAATTGGAAAGGGATGTCATAATTCATAAGAGAGATGTTGGTTACATTCTTTTGTCATTTTATTATTCGATACAGCGGTGATTTGAAATTATATCCATTTTTTTTTAATTTGTTGTTGGGGACAATATTAGAAGAAATGAAAAAAGTGTGAGACAAAGTGTGGTTTTGGCTTAAGGAATTGATATGCACAGAGTATTTATAAAGTTGCTTTGGTTGAAAGCTTCCTTAGTTGATATATTTGTTTATGTCCTGCAAAATTTTATAAATCAAACTCATTGAATATACATAATTATTTTTACAGGTGACTACAAGATTGAAGGTCCTTGATCTATCATGTTGCTGCTACTTAAAGGAAATTCCTGACCTCTCTGCATATTTATTTTTGGAAATATTAATTCTAAAGGGGTGTAAAAGTTTGTTAAGGATTCATCGATCCATTGGTCATCTGAAACGTTTGAAGCAATTGAATCTAAATGGATGTCATCGTCTCCAAGTCCTTCCTTTTGAATTGGGTGCTTTGGAAGCATTGACTGAGATGCTTATAGAAAGTTATTATTTCCCTACAAGTATTAGTCAAGTCCCAAGCTCAATTGGAGCACTCATAAATCTTGAGCGCTTGGCCATTTGTGGAGCTACCCACTTAACGATACTTCCCGACTCAATTGGAATGTTGAAATGCTTAACTGAGTTGGATGTCTCAGACACGAGTATTGCAGAGTTGCCAAATACCATTATCAATCTAAAGAGCTTGAAAGCATTGAATATGAGTCACAGTTGCATGCAAAAGTTACCCGAGGCAGTTGGGATGTTGGAGAAACTTGAAGAGATTTATGGAGTGAATTGCAATTGGTTAGAGACGATTCCTGGTGATATCGTGAGACTACCATTCTTGAAAATTTTGATATTAACAAAAACTCGTGTGGAGAATGTACCAAAGCTTCCTCAGAGTTTGGTATGCCTATGTCTGTCCTCAAGAGCCTCAGAAAAAGCTCCATATATCTCCAACCTCATGAGTTTAAGAAGTTTGGAATTATGTTTTACCGGCTCAACCTCTATTGGATGGAAAACTATAAGAGGGGACTTCTGTCGAACAATGCGTGGCTCCCGCCATGTTGCAAAAGAGACAATTGATATTGCATGTTGTAAATTGGAACTCTCGACTATCTCCAGTATAAGCTCATATTCGGGTTGCCTTCGCTATATAAAAAGACTAGAAATCATCAATTGCAAGAACTTGCGTCAGATTGGACAACTTCCCTTTAGTTTGGCGGGACTTATGGTTAACAATTGCAATCTTCTTGAAGTTGTGGACCTTTCCAACTTATTTGACTTCAAGAATCTAGAGGACCTTGAAGTATGGGACTGTCCGAGACTAGTCGAAATTCAAGGTCTTGACAAACTGGAGTCACTAGAAAGTCTTATAATCGGACGCTGCAGTTCCTGGCTATGCTTACCTGATCTATCCAACTGGAAGAAGCTGAAGATGTGGGACGTTGATGCTCTTACGACATATTTGGCGAGGGGAAAACGAGTAGCTCAAACCGAAGATCTTCCACTCGCACAGGTTAAGGCTTAGAGGATCAGCAGATCCTGAATTTTGAGGCGTGGAGGAATTTGTCATCAAAGGTATAAATAATATACGGACTCATTTTACAATGGTGACTGAGGCAACAAAAATGTGAAGTTAACCTTTTTTAAGTTACTTAAGGTGTTCTCTAAATACTCTTCAACGAAATCCCAGTTACAGATAGTATTAACAATATCGTCTCGTACGTTCAATCTCCTACACGAACAAGGCTTAGAAATATCACTAAGCACTTGATCTCTCCAAATCTAACTTGCTTTTTGCAATAAATTTATGATCTATGAAAATAATCATCAATGTAGCAGTATTTCTATTGATTCAAGAGCATCCTACTTACCGGCTTTGGATGGTGTGTAAGTAATTTGTTTTTTTTCTTTTTTTGGTAAAGATGTGTAAGTAATTTGTTCTAACATGAATTTGTCAATTTTGTTTATAATATGGAGTTGGGCCTATGGTTTCTTCTTAATCTTTTTCACGAAATTTTGTGGAGACCGACCATTTGGTTTTGGAATATATTTTTAATTTGAATACGACTTTTTCAATTTTAATTTTTGATTTTCTCGAAAAAGTGTTTGGTTCATTATTCTCTAAGTGGATTACAACTCACAATGTTCCTCCATTTAACATGTCATATTAATAAAATACTTCAGAGAAATTCGTTTTTATTTGGCTTTGGGACACAATTAGACTCGGGTCACGTCGGGAGAACTCGCAAGGTTCCAAATTATGCATGACGAAGGTGACATCCGCCGTCGGGTTAAGAGGGCTTGAAATCTCGTCCGTCGGATGCCATCACAGTCCCAATGGTCAGATAAAAAATGCTAAATGTTAGCCGTCAGATTGGGCATGACAATTTCGTTATGCACAGGGGCACAACACGGACACGCCAGAACTGTCACTCATGTATGATGAATTGACTATAATTTAGTAAACTATATTTATTTAAAGTTTGAAAAGCACGATTTTTTTATACAGAGATTCTGTAATTCTTTTTCCACCAGCCATTGCCAGGTACGTCGATGATGTGCATGAACGTGAGTTGAACAGCTATAAATGTTTATTGATAAGCGATGAGATTAATTCAATTATAACTGAATGATAATTGAGCTCTTCAGTTGAGATTTTTAGTACAACATAAATTATCTATGCAAGAATATATTTGTGATTGGAACTTGTTCGCATACATCATACACATAGCACAATATTATTGAGGTTGGGCCTCGCCCATGATCGGCTAGGCTCAACCCTCATCGAATCTGGTGAGGGAGCCTTGCCAGCCTAGCGCAAGGTTGCCCTCACGGCCTTTGGCAAGGCTCGCCGGCCTCACCTCTAGCTTTCCCTAGACCTCGGGGACCAGCTAGTGGACGAAGGAACAAAACGAAAAAAAAAAAAAAAAGGAATAAATAAATAAATAATTCGAAAAAAATATTTAAAAAATAAATAAATTCAAAAATATTAAAATATTATTAAAAGCTATCAATGTTGGCATCGGTTATGTCACATAGGCCAACTAATGTCTACATTAATAATATCAAGACAAAATTAGCCGAAAGAGCTGAACTAGCACTATATCAAAAGATTGAAGACTAAATTGACATAAATACAATAGATTTAAGGTTTTTTTGATATTTTTCCTATCAAATGGGTGTTACAAGTTTACAAAAGAGATGGATGCAAAAAAACCTCTCAAATATGTTCAGTCTAACTTCTTTTGTCCTTCTCAACTTTATGACCTGTGGCCGAGTTTCTTTAATTTATAGAGCCCCAAATTCGGACGTTGTCCTTGAAGTCCATTTAATTCTTTGTAGAGAATTTCGGCAAAATATCTGTTGAAAAACATGTATGGAACCTTCCCTTAGTATAGACTGCAATCACATGTTCTATTGATGGCTGGTTTTTCATCACGCCATCTCACCAAAATATTAAACGAAAGTTAGTGATTTTATTTTTTTGCATAAAAAATTTTGGAATATATACTTTATTGATATGAGCTGGGTCTCAATTTAGGAATTCCAACAGTCATCAAATCGGGAAAATTGTCCAAAACATCATAAACCTATTGCACTTTTATCAATTCAATCATAAATCTTTCAACTTTGTCAATTGAGTCATAAATTTTTTAATATTTTGCCAATTGAGTATATCCGGTCAAAATTGGTTGGAATTCGCTGACATGGACGCTAACCATCCTACATGGCATGGCCGACACGACGTGAATTAAATTTATTATTTTTAAATTTTTTAATTATTTTTTAAATTTTAAATCTTTTTATCTTTTTTTTTTCCTTTTCTTCCTCGACCGGTCACCACAGCCCGAGTGAAGGTTGACCTTGCCGACCTCAAGCGAGGTCGCCCTCGAGCAAGTTGGCCTCTAGCGAGGATGAGCCTTGCTCGAGGCTAGCGAGGTCGCCCCTTGCTAGATCCCCCTCGTTGGACTTGGTGAGGGTGAGCCTTGCTCGAGGACAATGAGGTCGCCCCTTGCCAAATCTCGACAAGGGAGACCTCGCATGAGGCCTTCAAGATCGATCCCCGCCGGTCGCTGAAGAAAAAAGGAAAATAAATAATAATGAATGAGAGAGAGAGAGAGAGAGAGAGAGAGAGAGAGAGAGAGAATTAAAAACATAAAAAATTAATTTAAAAAATCGAAAAATATTAAAAATTAACAAAATTTGTCAACGTTAGTTCCGACGTCCACGTCAGCAAATTTCGGCCAAAATTGGCTGAATAAACTTAATTGACAAAAAGTGAAAAGTTCTAGGATTTAATTGACAAAGTTAGAAGGTTTGTGACTGAATTGATAAAAGTGCAATAGATTTAGAATTTTTTGGACAATTTGCCTCATCAAATCTATATAAGAAGAGTGTCCGATGATCACAAAACCAAGATTTTGGATATTGTCTAGAAGTGAATTTTTTATGAGATTTCTATCTTTCCTCAAAAGGATGAAGATTAAATAATTGATTGATGCAATATTATTGATTTTTCTGGAGCTTTCTCTTCTGAAACAATAATAATTATTTAGAGTCTGCATTCATGATTAGCTCATTTGGTGAAAACTTAACCGTTTCATATATTTTTTTTTGTCCATCTTAATTTTCTTGTTGAACCTCATCAAAAGAAATATGATTAGTGTTTTGGTGCAAAAGCAAGAGGCGTCGGTGAAGTCGATAGATGGCCTTCTTCTCAATTGACACATATCCCACTTTGATCTTTTTATTGTTCTTTTCCTTATGCCACATCTCATTGCATCCTTTGAAAGACAACATAGCCAACATAAACACATAGTATGCAGAAGATTTTTTTTTTTTTCCATTTTCCTGTAAATTTCAGTTCACTAAAAATTTACAGAAACATATTATCGAACCTAAATGAAGATAACTTAGCAAAGTTTCATTAAATTATGTTTCCCCACTCTTTTCTTGAAATGCATGTCGAATAAAAGTAAAAAAGCACCTAAATTACTCAGCAATCCAGCATTTTAGGATTTATCTATCCCGTTGCCTTTTTATAATACTACAATAAAGTAACTCCAAAACAGCATCACTTTCTTTACGACTGCATAGATCAGGCAACCAAAGCATCCTGGGGAGAGTAAATGAGGTGCATCAAGGGTAACTTTCCCCATCTTTTTGATAAAAAATCTTAATGTCAATCCAGAGCAAATTTTGCTTCTTCTTTTCTTCATCTATCCAATGCAGATTTGACGTCTAAAAATGAATCCTTAAAATTGAGGTGTTTACTTTACTTAAATTAAGACCAAACGAAGGTATAACCTTTTTAATTAGTTAAAATTATCATTATTAACCTATTTATATCTATCATTAACTCTCTCTTTTTAACATTTCATAAGCCTACTTCAAATTTGACATATTAAACCATACATTTCCCCTTCCTTTTCTCAGTCCATCTTACCAGTTTCTCTATCTGTTAGCTTTCCTCTCTTTCTTACCTGGGTTCTGTCGCATGGAAGTGGTCAATGCATCCCTTATCCTCCCACATCTTCTACTTACTCCAGCTCCACAAACCCCTGTTTCGCCTTTCATGCATGGACTCCGATCACACTTATTGGGTTGAATTTGACCTGACAGCTGCGCGGATTGTTCTTCCTTCTTAATGGATTTCGCACCAATGGAACCAAACGATGAAAAACAGGACCCTCGACTTGCTGCTCTATGCCACCGGCTGGGTCGACTGTGGAATCAGCACGAAATTGAAGATTGGGATGATTTGCCACCCCTGGAAAAAGTTGATGAATGTAAGTTAATGCTCATAGGTAAAGTCCCCTCCAGTCCTTCTATGAATATACAAGCTTTTCAGACCACATTAAAGAAGGCTTGGAGAACAGAACAGGTCGAAATTACTCTACGTGAGGGTGATATTTACGTTGCAAAGTTCAAATTGGAAGATGAAAAACTTAGAGTACAGGCTGGGGGACCTTGGCTGTTTGCGGGACAGTTGGTCATCTTCAAACCATGGATACCTAATACGCCGCTCCATTGCTATGATTTCTCTACGTGCGCCTTTTGGGTACATATCTATGGTCTGCCACTAGAATGGTACTCTGACACCATGATTTGCAGAGCTGTGAATACTGTTGGGAAGGTGCTTGAAGTCAAATTGGATACTAAATAGGGCACAGCATTTAAAACTGCCAAGGCTCGTGTCGACATCAACCTCAGCGAACCGTTACAACCGGGAAACTAATAAGAATAGCCGGGAAGCTTATTTGGATCAATTTCATATATGAACGACTCCCCCATTTCTGTTATTCTTGTGGGAGAATAGGTCACTATGCCATGTATTGTAAGAATATTCCTTTTACTGACGCAAAAATGGAAGGGAAAGAAAAAATGGCTTACGGACAATGGTTGAAGGCAGAAGTAAAAGAGTGTGGCCCTTACTGGAAAACATTTTATGAGGAGCAACATCTTACCGATGATGAGATGGTTCCAGAGACTCCTCCAACAGCACTTTTGCATCCACAAATACTGTCGTGTAATGCATCGCACATGGAATCCGAAGCAACCCGAACAGGGGACAACATGTCGAACACGTAAACATGCGACACATCCAAAAGCATAGCACTCTATGTACCAGAATAGGGAAATTTGTCTCAGCATACGAGCCCACAATTCTAGTATTGGAACCTCGTAGTATGAACAATCCACTCAAGCAAGTTCCAGACCAGGCTATCTCTGCCATTCACCCTAACATGAGTAAAGATTCCTCCACCACTACCCCTGTTCCCACCGAAATTCAGAACATCAAACAACAAGTAAAGGAAACTTCCAGTCACAGGAAATTAACGCATACCGGACTCTCCACAAAAGCAGGTGTGGCTAAGAAGGCTAAATGTTACACTCCTTATGATTCACGTAGCCCTATCGAAGGGGTGATAGATGATTGCAATCTTTTGGAGACTCCTGTCTTGTTGGCTAATGAGGCTGATCAATGGGCAATGGCGGCTGGCCCTAAACAGTCGCCTCTGCACAAATGAAGATTATCAGTTGGAACTGTCAGGGGCTGGGCTCTCCCCTGACAGTTCGAGCCCTTACGGCCCTTGTGGCCAAAGAAAAGCCCAATATCTTATTTTTGATGGAAACCAAGAATCGTGAGGAGGTGATAACTCGACTTCAGCGACGGCTGAAATTTCGTAACTCTTATATTCTAAACCTTGTTGGTCTAGCAGGAGGGCTAACTCTTATGTGGCATGATGATATCACGGTAAACATGTTTCAGTCCTCTCAAGCTTTCTTCGATATGTCTTGTATGGACTCTACTTGTGGCATCTCTATACGCCTTACATGTGTCCATGCACCTGCGGCTTTTCAACCTCGCCAATTACTTTGGACTGAACTTCGACAGATTGCTTCTACAAATACCTTACCTTGGGTTTGTCTTGGTGATTTTAATGAGGTCATGTACCATTGGGAAAAGGTTGGCAGGCGTTCGGCATAAGCTCATAGGATGTCTTCTTTTAGACAAGTTATACAAGACTGTGCCTTTATGGACATGGACAACAAAGGCTGTGCTTTTACCTGGTCGAACAATCGAGAAGGGGCTGATTTTGTGAAAGAAAGGTTAGATCGAGTATTTTGTACTTACGATTGGCGTCTTGCTTTCCCAGAAGCTGAAGTTATTGCGCTACCTGCAGTGCGCTCTTACCATAGCCCTTTATTGTTAACTACCGACGTTATACTAGGACGTCGTCAAAAGTCCTTCACTTTTGAAGCATTTTGGTTACAAGGTAGGGAGTGCAGTGAAGTTATTGAGAAATCCTGGAATTCTGGCCATGGCACAGCTAAGAATCTAACACAACGACTCAAGCTAGTATCGCTGGCCCTTACTAAATGGAGTCGTCAGAAATTTTCTACAGTCACAAACCAAATTGCTATACTACAAATACAACTCCAAAATCTCATCACCCAGCCTCACATTCAATATGATAAGAAGACAGCAAGCAACTTGAAGGCGGAGATACAAAAATTATGGTAGCAAGAGGAGCAATTCTGGGCAATGTGTTATAGAATCAGTTGGCTTAAGTGGGGAGACAAAAATACAAAGTTTTTTCACGTCACGACCATCCAACGACGGCAGCGAAACAAAATTCGATTGCTAAAAGACAGTGAACAAAGATGGGTTAGGGAAGACAGTGTTTTGAAACATATGACTATCCAATTCTTCACCAACCTTTACCAATCAGTGGGCCACCGAGACTTCCAGCCAATCATTGACCAATGCTAGCAAGTGGTTTCATCTACTATGAATAATCTTTTGATCGCAGAAGTTACTCATGAAGAGGTCAGGGCAGCCACCTTCCAGCTGGGACTTACCAAAGCACCAGGACCAGACGGTATGAATGGCCTCTTTTACCAAACTCATTGGAATACGTTGGGGGCTGATCTTATTCCGCTAGTACAGGAGTTCTTTACAATTGGGGTTATGCCTACGGACCTTAATAAAACCATCATTACTTTGATTCCTAAAGTCTCAAACCCAGAAAGCCTAGACCAGTACCGTCCTATTAGTCTTTGTAATTATGCCTACAAGATTCTATCAAAAGTGATTGCAAATAGACTTAAGCCCCGACTCCCTGAGTTAATATCTCCTAAACAGAGCGCCTTTGTTAGTGGACGCCAGATTCAAGACAACATTCTCATTGTCCAAGAAGTGCTACATCAGTTGTGCACTAGGAAATGTAAGAAAACTTTTCAAGCAGTACTGAAGATGGATATGCAAAAAGCTTATGACCGTGTGGAGTGGGATTTTTTAGAAGCTTATCTTTTGAAGTTGGGATTTCACCCTATTTGGGTTAGATGGGTAATGCAGTGTATAACAACTGTCTCTTACAGTGTGCGTTTCAATGGTGAGCAGTTACCCTTCTTCCATCCGACCCGTGGCATCAGACAAGGCGATCCACTTTCTCCCTATTTATTTATACTCCTAGCTAATGTGTTATCAAATCTTCTCATTCAAGCTATCAACATGGGAAATCTCAAAGGCATTCAGCTAAACAGGTGGTGTCTTGTCTTATCTCATCTATTCTTTGCTGATGACGCTATATTTTTCCTCGACGCCAAACTACAGAATGTCAAAATCTTGTCAATTTATTGAATCGGTATTGTTTAGCTACGGGACAGGCTATTAATCGGAATAAATCTGGAATATATTTCTCCAAGGCTTGTCCTCTTGCCCTATAGGAAACTTTGGGAAATGCTTTGAGAGTCCCAGTTTTAGTCAAAACTGGGAAATATTTGGGAATCCCCTCTGACTGGGGACGTTCTAAGAAGGAAATGTTCG
Source organism: Eucalyptus tenuipes (assembly GCA_014182365.1). NCBI lineage: Eukaryota > Viridiplantae > Streptophyta > Magnoliopsida > Myrtales > Myrtaceae > Eucalyptus > Eucalyptus tenuipes. Next base: position 17,628,943 of record CM024539.1, on the reverse strand, counting down.
CTTGGATTATCAGGAGAGTGAATAAAAAACTAGAAGGTTGGAAAGAACATTTAATATCCAAGGGGGGAAAGGAAATCCTCATCAAATCGCTTGTTCGAGCAATCCCAGATGACGCTATGTCTATTTTCAAACTTCCGGTTTATATTTGTATGTCCATTGAAAAGAAAATTGCACGCTTCTGGTGGCAAAATGAATCCACTAAATCAGGGATCCACTGGAAATGATGGGATGAGCTTAAGAAAAGCAAGTTTGAAGGAGGTCTCGGCTTTCGGGATCTCTTGGATTTCAATAAAGCTATGCTCGGAAAACAAGCCTGGCGTCTAAATCAAAACCCTACAACTCTCTGGAGTAAGCTTTTCAAAGGTATTTATTTCCATTCTCGGGATTTTCTAAATGCTGATAGAGGTACCAGACCATCTTGGGGCTGGCAGGGTCTTTTATTAGGTCGGGATTCAATTATTCCAAGGCTTCGCTGGTTAGTAGGTGATGGGCAACGAATCAGAATAAGGGAAGACCATTAGTTGCCCAAAGTTATTTTGGGTGGCCCGGCGAATCGAAATGAACCTGTTAAGGTTGCTGAACTCCTAGATGTCCAGACAACTTATTGGAATATTTCTGTTCTTAACAGATTTTATGATCACCACACAGTGCAGGAGATCCTTACAATCCACGTCAGCCCCTCTTATACAGAGGATAAACTGATTTGGATAGATACTACACATGGTAATTACACAGTTAAAAGTGGTTATCAAGCAATTCGGCAAATAGCAGTCAGCCACATTCAGTCCGAAGGTTCGCATGCTTACCAACTCCCTCAATCACTGTGGAAACATCTATGGAAATTGAAGATAACCCCCAAAGTTAAATTTTTTATTTGGGCTCTATGCCATAATGCATTACCCACAAAAGCCAACCTTCACCGTAACATAACCCTAGACCCGTTTTGCCCTCTTTGTGATGATAACACACCCGAAACAACAACTCATCTATTTCTGCTCTGTCCTACGACCATCTCTGTTTGGTCGGATCCGGCACTAAACATTCCTATCAACATGCAGGCTATACACAGCATAGAAACTTGGATTGCAGCAATGTTTATCAATAAACAGACCTTACCTGCATCAAACACTTTGGCATACGTTCTCTGGCACATCTGGAAGGCGCGGAATCATTTCATTTTCCGCCAACAACAGCTGGATCCTCGCCAGGTTGTGGATACTGCTATAATAGATGCTCGATCAGCTCTGTATTCCATTCCTCGTCCTACAGACACGGCGCGACAGATGATCAACATTGGTGAAATGTGGAGACCTCCTGATCCCGGTACATTAAAAGTGAATATTGATGGGGCTTTTCAGCTACACACCAATCTTGGGACAATAGCCAGTATATGTCGAGATCAAAACGGTAGATTGATCGACGGACTTACCAGGAGTGTTGCTACCTCTTCGGCTCTTCAAACAAAGTTCATGGCACTGCTGATCACCCTTCGCCATCTGAAAACGACCGGTAGAATTCAAGATCATCTGATCATCGAATCAGATAGCTTGATTTTGGTTGATTCTATCAATGATCTTACCTGGCCACCATGGGAGGTTCGTTCCGTCTTCGAGGAATCCACCAATCTTCTGCGCAGCTTCTCCTGTGTTAGGGTTAGTCATTGCCGACGGGAAGCGAATCGTACAGCGGACTGGGCCGCAAAGGCCCATAGAAATGGTGCCCTATCCGAAAACTGGCCCATATCGCCTCCCTCTATGTTGTTAGATCTTTTAATTTCTGATGCCTTAGCAGCCGGTTGTACTCCTCCGTTTTAATGAATGAAATTCTCTTTATGACCAAAAAAAAAAAACCATACATTTCTTATTTTTTTTGTTGTTGGGGGGTGTCTTGCTTTCTCTCTCCTAACAAAAAAATCACTTTTCAGGATAAAACATTTCCTATGCAATAGAAATGTAGAAAAGGTATATGAGGATGGAGCTTATAATAAAGGTTACCATAACTATAAAGCAAACAAAATTTATGAATTGATTAGTTAACGAAGAACTGAAAATTTTTATGCAAAATTTTATCTCAAAATGGTAGATTTAGGAAATATGATTGAGGATTAGTAAACAATCTCTTTTGTCTAAGTTCAATAGTAGTACCATTACTAGGGAAAAAATACAAAAAAAAAAATCATAAACCTACTATATTGATATTAATTCGGTCTTAAACATTTCAATTTGATCAATTTAGTCCTAAACCCTTTCGTATTGGTACTAATTCAATCCATCCAGCCAATTCAGGCTAAAAATTATTAACGTAGATATCGGTGGTTCTATGTGGCATGACTAGCGCTAATGTTAACAAATTTTAGAATTTTTTTTTTTAGAATTTTTTTTCTCTTTTATATTCATTATTTTTCTTTACACTCTTGGCCAGTGAGGTCGTTGGCCGACGATCATTAGCCACAAGTTGGTCTAGGCAAGGGCCTTAATGCGTCGTCGCCATAGATGAGGGTGCGAAGGCCCTCACCTAGATCTAGCAAGGGCCTAACGCCTTGACGCCTTCACCAAGTCTGGGTGAGGGCATCGTAGCCCTCGTTTGCCACGAGTGAGGGCTTTGTACCTTTGCCTATGGCCATTAAGGGCATGGGGCCCTCACCAACCAACAAACGAGAGTTTTGGCCCTCGCTTGGACTGGGGAAGGGTTGCCAGTCCTTGCCTGTGGCTGGCAATGGTTAACCCGTAACCTCATAGGGCAACATTGTAAAGAAAAAGAAAATAGAAAGAAAAGAAAAAATAATTCTCAAAAAATAATAAAATAATAAAATTTATGAATATCAGCATTAGCTGTGCTATGATTGCTAACGTCCATGTTAGCAATTTCTTGCCTAAATTAGCCAAATTGACTGAATTAGTACCAATGCGAATATGTTTAGAGCTAAATTGGTCAAATTAAAATGTTTATGACCGAATTGATACTAATATAATAAGTTTATGACTTTTTTTATACTTTTCTCCATTACTAGGTTCAACTCATAAAGAATACATATAAAAAATTTTCCTAGATCTACTAAATCCCTAGTAAAAGAGTGTAGGAAGAATAACTATTAACACATAAATTTGATGTATTTATTTAGAACTTAACCGCATAGAAATTTATGTATTAATTTTAACCCCCAAACCAAAAATAATTCTCTTTAAAATGCATTACATGTAGACATTGGGAATATTTGCATTACTAGTATATAAAAAAATTTAAATTAACAATTAAATTTATTTTTTAAAATAAATTATATCTAAAAAAAGGAGTGGGCCCAACTAGGCCGAGCCTATCTCGGCCCCCTTTTTCCTTTTTATTTTTCCTTCCCCCACTAGGCCAGCCCTAGAGGTGGCAAAATGGGTCATATATGGGTCACTTGTTTTTTTACAAAAAGTAGTTAAATAGGTTTAACAATTAAAGACTTTGATAGGTGGGTCTTAAATGGGTTGGATTTAGAAGCGATTTTCACCCAAAACCTCACAATCTCTCTCTTCTCTCTTTAACTTTACAAAAATATTTTTTTATAAAAACCGAAATTATAATTATTTTTTATTTTGATTTTCTTTTTTTTTTCCTTTTTTTCTTTCTTCTTTTTTTTTTTCTCCGGTCGCCGCACGGCGATGGCCGGTGACCGACCAGAGAGCCTCGAGCTCACCGGATATGGCAAGGCGAAGGTCTCGCCGACTCCGTTGAGGCTCGAGCCTCGCCGATCCGGCGAGCCTCAAGCTCGTCGGCCGACAAGCCGGTGAGCTCGAGGCTCGCCCGTGGCCGGCCACCAGCCGTCGTCGTGGCCAACAGCCAGCTAAAGAAGAAGAAGAACAAAAAAGAAAAAAGAAAAGAAAAATTTATATTTATATTTAAAAATAAAAATTTAAAATTAATTTAAAAATAAAAAATAATTAAATTTTGATTTTTTTAAATAATTATTTTAAAAATTATAAAAATTGTCCATTAAATTTGTGTTGTATAAAACTATTTTAGCAATACCATTATATATATATAAGAAATAAGATTTCTTAAGTTTAATTAAATGGGTCGGGTATGACAGCTCCAGAGAGAGAGATAGAGAGCGAGCCGTGAGTGAGGGGAGCGAGAACTAGAGAGGAAAGAGTGACACTGCGCAGGTGTTTACCCGTAGTGGCCACGCCCGAGTTCTAGCCGCGACTAACACTAATCATATAACAATATTTTGAAATTTATGAGAGGTGACGTTAACTTATCCATTTCAGTCGTTCTTTCTTGATATAATTCTGGACATCATAACGGGAGAAGTTGCCATCGCAATGTTCTACTGATATGTAAATTTCAGAATAATTATGTTGACAACAAAATCTTAGACAACCAATTAAGCAAGCTTCTTATGTCGTATAATCAGTATCTTTTAGTTTGACTATAAAAGTTTGACTATAAGTATGTTTAATCAATGCTTTGAGGCACTTATCAACCCAACCTCCCACGTCACATCTATATGAATCCAACTCAAGAGGAGAGTCTTTTGTAATGTAAGAAGAGATTAGCTAGGTTAGGTTATAGAATTTGTTCATTCTTTTCTTTCTTATTTTCGTTTTGGTGGGGTTGTACAGTAAAAAGACAAATAGCGAGTTGATTCACGATACACTTGATTACATAAGAATAAAGACAAACTTCTTTCTGGTGAATAAATGATTCATTGTAGAAGTAAATCGTATGGATAATGCATAGTGGGCACTTTGATTTACAGCTTCAATTTTTCGAATTCCGTGTGATGACGAAGGAATTATAATCTTGGCCCAAAAAGAAATGTGAACAGAAGAAGATGTAGTGCGCAGCACGCCGATCCTGACCATTGACTTGGGCTGACCATTGTTTGCTTGTTTGTCTTCATTGAAGATTGGTTTAGTTATTGGTGTCAACACAGTAGACTGATGAGGACTGGCCAACGACGCTCCCAGTTTTTATAGTTTACCAAGACTTCAACCTCTACTAAATTATGTCCACTTGATTCCGATGGGCTCCAGGCCAGCCATGGAAATCAGAAACAGAAACTCAATTTCCCATGAAATGCACAATACCTGATTTCCCATCATCCCAAGTCAGCAAAATCTTTTGTGTAATCTTTGTGAAGGAAGTTGTTCCGAAACAGGATCCACAAGCCAGGCACGACTGTATTGCATTCTTATCTCTCAGCTGTATTTTTCCCTTTTTAACATTAATAATAATACAGGCATTTTAAACACATCCCTGCCGAACAAGGTAGTCTTACGAGGGGCTATTATCAAAGCCCATAAATTTCATGCTCTTGAGATGTCCCTCAGGAAAACACATAATCGTAACAATTTGAATAACCATTTCTCTATATAGGTATGACCATCCTTGACATCTAGCACAACATCATAGGAATGGGCTTTGATGGGCATTCGACGTGGGACATGCCTTTTCTTGTCCAAACATTACTTTCTTTATTTTCAATTGTGGTGTCTCTTCAGTGATTTAAAAGATATGCAATAAAGTTCTATTTATAGAGCATATGTTAACAGCCTCTCTACATAAGATGGCTATTAGAATACCGAACTTCACTAACTATCCACCCACATTTGTATTAAACAGAGATACCCGAAGTCCAATATAATTTTTCAAACAAAAAAAAAAGTCCAATTTAATTTGATATCATTACCGCACTTTGACTCTCATGCCATTAAGAACGTTTGTGATCAACACTAAAACACTATAAAAAATCATTTGTTCTAACATATAAAATTTATTAAGAAAGGTTGATAGTGACTCCAAAGCAAAATTTTAGGAAATTGATCATTTTGGTTGCAGACCTAACAGCGATGGGTCTAATAATGAACCCTTAGAAAAAAAAAAAAAACTTTTGGATTGTGACAAGAATGTTTTGTGTAACGAATTGATTGATGATGCACTTGATTATGTAAAAACAGAGACAAGCTTCTTTCTGGTGAACAAGGCATCACTTTAATTATTAGTGGTTTCATTATAGGAGCAATTCATTCTACCAATATATGTGGGAAACTTTCCCAGTCGTCTTGAAACCCTCAAAAGAATTCTTCTTTGCGCAAGCCTTTTCTGATTCCACTCAGCTGTCTGTCCCGACACTAAGGTAATCTACCGCCGGCACTTGGCTACTTTAGTATAACGGCGTTGACTGGGTTAGTTGATAACTTGGCATGAACTTAACTAGCCTATAATATTCTCTTTTGTAGAAGCAGAATAAGGTGTTCTGAAATTTTTAAAGCCCTCTCCTAACTATTAGCATGTGCCTCTCTAGAGGACCAGGTTCAGACCTCACCTTTGATGCTTTTCTCTTCCCATTGAAATTGAAAATAATAACATCACTGACCCCATTGCCAGAGACTCAAATCCATCTCAATGAATTTAATAATCGCCTTCCAAAAAGCCGTGATGGATTACTAGAGACCAGATTCTCGATGGGTTTTGACCACCCATGTGGATCCAGAAACCTGAATCGCATGGAGAGAAACATCATACAATACTGCAGCATCAGTTTCAATCCAATGAATTAAATGATCCCATTTGTTGTTAACATCTTCAAAGGTGGTGCACAATCTTTAACAATGGTAAGAATACTCATATTTTTTAAAAAGCATCATTTCGGGGTATTAGTCCGATGAAAATGACAAAAAACTACAAGTTTTTCAGACGTTTTTGTACCATATGGTAGACAAAAAGTCTCATCACGGAAAATCTAGCTCACAAGTGGTAAAAAGAGAAAACGGTCTCACAAAAAATGTCTTAACAGTGGCAAAAGTGTAAGATGCCGTTGATCGTGACAGTTGACCTTGATTTGTGAAGAACATCTTATCCTACTCGGAGCTTTCTTTTACGGTAAAAACTCAACTTTTTGAGAAGGATTGCCTTTTTATCATGGTTCTTTGTCATTAATCTTTCAATGTTGCTGAAAATCGCGCACGCTGGTTGCCACCTTTTTGCCGATAAAAAATCAATAAATTTGGGGAACTAGTGTTAATATCTTATTTGATATATATTAATCAAGATTCATGAACTACTTTCCACACCTTTCCAATTTGATAAATATTAAGAAAATATTGAGAGACATAATGCTACAGGGATTCATAGTATACTTCTAAGTGTTGGATATTGGCATTGAAGATTGATAAACCAGTACATTTTCACATTATAACATGAAAAGAGTTTTAGGACTTTGAGAATTTTGAGAAGCGGCACTTATTAAGCATACTAAATGAGAGAATAATTTATTTTTCAAAGTAGTGATTATGCATAAACAGTAAGTCATTGCATTAAAAAATATAAAATTACTTTATTTAGTTCGTTAATAAGTGCTCTAAGAGCACATGACTCATGTATTAGAGATTGTTGTCGTCAGATAAATACAAGGTAGATCGATATACTTTTTTCCGTCTTGATTTACTTAACTTTTGTTCTTATCTGCTTCCAAAATCCGTTGGTAACTAAATTTTGAAAGACAAATTGGTTGGCCTATAACTTGTTGAAAAGGTACCAATAGATTTTGAAAATTACCGACAATTTTGTTTTTCCAAATTTACCAAGTATTTTAGCAATCCACCGACGTTTGTTTTTGTGTGGCTTATCTACGTGTAAAAATTTATAACTTTCACAAGAAATTACCAACTTCAATTTAAGTATTTTACCAACAATCCTGATAACAAGATACCGACTAATTTTAGGTTAGCATATATTATTTGAGATACTTATCAATTTTTTATTTATTTATTGAAACAACTGATTGTTGTCATAGTTTACGAATATTTATTTTTGAAACTTACCAACATATTAAAGTTACTAACTTCTATACAAAATTAGCAACCATAACTTAAGTGTTCTACCAACTTTATCTTCGACTGATTTGCTAAATAATCTTGGTAATATGAGCTTGTTTTAAGTGACATATCAACTTCTATTTAGTTGTTTTTAAAACTATATCAGATACCATTTTGTATCTGCTGATATTCCATATTTGTTCAAGCAACTAACTCTTACATAAATATATCATCTCTTATTAACTCCTTGTTTAATATGGAAAGGACATGGGACGTCACAACAAGCAAGTTGTCGAAATTGTTACCAACTAGATTTGATAATCACCAACAATTTCACGAATTTACCGGCTCGGAAACACAATTCCTATTTTTTAACCCATGAAACACAAGAGTCGTCCATATTCCAATCGTTTGGAAGTTTCTCATGAGCATCAGTCATGTCTGCCATTGGGCAAATTGTTTGCTAACCGCCAGGAGCTTATGTCCTTTCCTTTTCAAACTCACGAAGTAGATTTTGCAGGAGGCGGTTCCATTATCTACTCTGGTCTCTTCAACCTCCTATAATTCCATTACGTCTGCATTACTGTAGAGACTTACACTGTTGAGTCAATAGACCTTAATAGAGTTACAAGGACTAACTATAGTAATTCCCCATTCATTAGGAATATAATGGGTTTCATTGAAAGAGGAGTGCAACAGAATCCTTTAGACATGACCCGTTCAGATGGCCAGTGAAATGCGAATATCAAAGGGGGTGTGAAGAAACTTTACTCTCTCTTTTTTTCGTGGTATTGAAAGGGGCAAAGCCCAAAAGTTACAGAAACTTCACTCTTTACTCTCACCAACTCAGCTCTTTTGTATAAACAGACTAGATCATGTGGTCGTGAATGTAACCTGACTATCTTGGAGTTAGTGTTGAATTGAAAAACAACATGAAATTCCGACGAACATCAATTTGATTCTTTCTTTTTAAAAAACAAAATATTCAAAGAATTCATATCGATGTTCCAGCACAAGAAGCTACATAGCAAGTCCCATGCTGACAGACGCGCTTTCAGCCTTTCCCGATATAGGTGAAGTTCCACGAAGCCTGGCAGCTTCTCTCGAGATTTGCGGTCGAGTAGAGCTTTGCCCTTTTAGATCAATGTGCGGGGGTGATGTGGGTAAGTGGGTCCAAGGCTTCAGGCCAAAAACAACACTCGAAGAAAGAGAGATGGGTAAATAGAGACGAAAAACCCATTATATTACAAAATGAAAGGATTACGCGTGAAATTTTTCTCTATATATGAAAATTAAATTCTGTTTAATTAGTATTAAACATTTTTTTTAATTTTTGTCGTTTGTTTTGGCTTTTCTAAGTTAAAAAAATTAGTCTTTAAACCTTTCAAAATGTACAGATTAATAATCAATATATAAAATAATTTACTATTTTGTCATAAATTTCTAAAACATAAATAATATGCTGAGTTTTGGCGGGAAAGTCAATGACTTGATTTCATATCTAAATTTATCTAAACATATATGCACATTTGTATCTTCATAACTTAAACATGTTAAACGTGTCGTATCATATAACCCAAATGATAAATTGATTTTATATAAACATTTGATATATGGTTGTTTGTCTATGTGTATTAATAACAACAACTCTTTCGGTCGTCAACAATGGCTCACATGTCTAGTGTCGATAACCATTTGTTCCTGAACACGTGTCTACTCATGTCAACGAGCTAGTTAAATTTGGGTGCAAACAGGTGTAATAAAGGAAGGTAATCGGAAGTCGGTAAAAAAAAAAAAAGTTGATAATTAAAAATTAAACTTGGTAAGAAATGTTAGTAACCTCAAACTGGTTAATAACTTAAACAGTAAATAGTTGGTACGCCACTCTTACTAAAGTTGGTAATTTTTAAATAGAGTCAGTAATTTTAAGTCTTTGTTCAAATAGAAGTCTGTAAATAAAAAGAGATTATAATTTCGAATGGAAAGAAAACCAACTTTACCTCGTGCTTTGTACACTGAGAATCCTTCATCAAAGAGTGAAAGGAAGGAACGACTTTATTTTTGTGAGTCTAGGGTTTTGTCATTGGGAATCTATGCATTGATTCGATTCTAAGGTTTTGTCTCTGATTTTGTTTATTCAAGTTGAAAATGTCGTTGGGTTCACTGCGTTGGTTGGGGTGAAATAAATTTTTTGGGGTCCCTCAGGACAAGGTTAGCGTCCCGAACTACAATGCATGTGCTTCCGGATCAGCTGCCACTCGAGTATACGTGGGTGAGGGGATGGGTACTGTGGATGTGAATTTGAGCAGACTTTAGAAAAGATCCTTCTCGACAGGTTCATGGTCACGACGATAATGTTTTAGAATGCATAAGACAGAGATGGTGGCTTAACTCATTTTTGGCTGTTTGTCTTGATGACGGTGCAATGTTACCATCGTGGAATTCTATAATTAGAAGGAATTGGTCAATGAGTGCTCTCAAATTAACTTGTTAGGTAACTAATTGAAAAAGTAAGATACGTGAATTTAGTGACACGATCAAAATGATATTACTTTTTTCATTTTTGTTTTCGAGCTAGGTGAAATGTGCTACCCCATATGTACAGAGTTATATTTCTCGGACATGTCCCTTTGAATTTAGTGTTAATATGGTACCTTAAATTGATGGGAACCGAGCAACCACTCCCACTCTCCCTCGTATTTTGAGACCACTTCTTCTAAATTATCTCAACTTGTGGAGCTTAGGCCATTTGTTATTCATATCTCTACCATTTCTCACGATCAATGCCACACTACAATGGAAATGGAGATGGAAGCCGACCCTCACTTTCCTACCTTTGCTCGTCCAGGGTTCTTGCAACTTCCTTGAAATGCATCATATTGCGTTTTCCATCATCCAAATCTTGTAGAGTCTATAAAATGTAGTGTAATTTTATATGTTGTAATTCGCTTTCAAAAATTTTAGTAGAAGATGGAAAGAAAAAGGAGGTGTTTATACTTTTTCCTCAAACTTGGACTTTATATGACCACTGTACAATTATTATTTTTTGTGTGAGATTTCTATTTTCCCAACACTTACATTCCAACAAAAATACTTGTATGCATAAAAAAATCCTAGGTTACGTGGACTTAATGTATTAAAAAATGACGAATTTTAAGGGATGATGCCACTATAGTTGGTGGCGAACTCACTTTGGGAAAATATTTATTGGTAGCTTATTAGTTGTTGAAACATAAATTTTGACAACCCAATTAGTTGTTAATTGCATAAAAAAATTTATGAATCAATCCCGATCCCTAAATCAATAATTGCATTTTGCATATTAGGCTCTGTTTGTTCCACAGAAAATGAATAATTTAGATAACATTTTAAAAAATGATTGCTTGTGTCATTTAAAATTATTAGTCAAAAAAATGCTTTCGTTGTTGATGACAGTTTATTTCTACATTTTCATAGATAATGAAAATATTTTTCATTCATTCATTTTTGCAAGTGATTCAAACAATTATTTTTTGGAAAATGTGTTCCAAATCATTTATTTTCCGCGAAACAAATGCACCCTTAATTACAATTTTTTCGTAAATTATTTAGATTTTGGCCAAGCCCATAGTAAGTGGCCGAAATTTATAAATGGAAGAAGTGCCAAGGTGGAAAACTTAAATTTATTAAAGTAAATATAGGGGGTAAAGACAATATCTTAATGAAAAAATTTCAAAGGACATCGCAGATTCGTAGTAATGTCTTTCACGACAGTATCATGGCAAGATTGAAGAAAAGAAGAAGAAGTATCGTGGTCTTGCGCATTGTAGGAAACCACAAAAGAAAATAATAAATCCAGTTCCATTTCTTTAATGAAAATACACTGTCACGCCACGATCCTCGCACGCACCCATCCCTTACCTGGTCGATATAACAGCGACGTCCCAGACGCATCGCCGATCCATTCATTTTAATACGCATGCGGAAGATATAGAAAATCCCCAAACAATAAAATAATGGGATAGAAAAGTGGGACCAATTTTTCTCGAAATATCTTTTTATAGACACACAGGTCTATACACAAAGGTTTACAAAAGGGATCGGCTCCCAATAAAGAGAATTGTCCCGCGACTAGCTAGCCGGACAAAATCGCCGATTCTTCGGCCACCTCTTAAACTCCGGGCTCCCAATCCTTCACCAACACCGTCTAAGGACCTGAAAATGGTTATACAATAACCAATGAGACAATGTCTCAGCAAGTTCTACCCCTAAGATCCAATTAGGAACCAATACACTCTCGAGGCCGCCTAAGCACAACACGAGTCAGAAGACTTACCTTGGCCTCGGTTCCCATTCTGCAAGTCGGTATATATCATATATACAGGAACCACATCAATTCACAGCATCAGATCAAATCATTGATCAATCGACCTAGTCGATTACATGTCACCATGACCTTTCCCTCGGTCGGTACGATCAATACTATCTATAAGTCCGACCATAGTCCAGGACTGCTCACTCTAAGCTGACATATAGATAGTATAGCTCACACTAAGCTGATAAATAGTGTACTGCTCTCGCTAAGCTGACATATCGCCCATAGGCTGATATAGTACACTAATAATGCTCTCTCTAAGCTGATCATATTGCTCTCGCTAAGCTGATCATATTGCTCTCGCTAAACTAATTGGGTATACTGCTCTCGCTAAGCTGACATATTGCCCGTAGGCTGATATAGTATACCGGTATACTGCTCGCAATCTAAGTTGACATATCACCCGTAGGCTAATATAGTATACCATTTGGTCATTCAATCAATTCCATCTTTTTATCATTCCTAATAAAATAGCCATGTGTGAGGACACGGTCGGCCTTAGCCAAAATATCATACTTTCACCTTTTTGAACATCCCACCAGTTTCAACAGCCCATTACTTGTTTTGGCGCTATAAACCGACGCCCGGTAATTTTTTCCATTAATTACCAAAATTAATTAATTTAGGAATAAAATCCTAAAACCATAATTACTTCAATTCAACACAATTTAACGCTCAAATAAATAAACGAACCGCACCACAATTACCAGCATAAAATTTCGATCGTTCGCTATCTCGGTCTAATTTCCGAAAAATAATTAATTAATTAATTAATTTCGAAAATTAATTAAATAAATACTAAAAATCCAACTTAGGCCCGTAATGCCAATTAGAAGCGAAATGAATGAAAAAAATCCGAGACCCATTCAATAATTAATATAGCGTGTCTACATGCTAATGGCTATGTCTAACCACCTAACATGCATTGTTAAGTCACTAATTTAATCAATCTAAACTAATCTAACCCCTAATCATGCTTAATTAACACTAATCAACTTTTAAGTATCATTAGCCTACTAAGCGAGGTTTAGTGAGTTAAACTTACCCGTTTAACAATCCTTTCGGATCGAAACGTCAAGAACGGGGAATGACAAGCTCCAAATTGACGACACCAACGGGGCACAAATTGGGCCCGAAACTTGGCCTGCAGAGCCTCACAGGCTGCTGGATTTTTCCTCGGCTTCTGGGGCTGTTTTGAGCGGTTGATTCCACGGAGGAAAGGGCTGAATGAGCGGCTTCAAGTGAGCTGTTGAAGACGACGTGCGTTGGTTGAAGATCGGGCGGCCGAACAAAAGAGAAAGAGATGGAGGCTTGTGTGTCGGCCAAAAGGGTATGAAAGTGCCGCAATTGATGAAAGAAAATAACGAACAAAAGAGAGAGAAAGGAGAGGGTGTGGGTCGGCAAGAGAGAAAAGGGTGAGGGGATAAGAATGAAAAAAGTCAAAGATAAGATGAGGAAAGAAAAGAGAGACACGGCAGGGGGAAGGAACGTCGGCGTGGGGCTGTTCCGCGCGAGAGAGAGAGAGAGGAGAGAGAATGTGCGCGTGAGGGGGAAAACGTGAGGGAGAGGGGGTTGACGCGCGCGAGGGAGAGTGTGCAGCCGAATTGTTGGGGGGACGGAAGGAAAATTAAAAAGGAAACATTTATAATAAAAATTCTTGGTCTCACTTGCTTCCATTTAATCCAATTTAGTCCTCAAAAATTCCTATACTAAAGTACTTGATTCGCACTTGCTTTCTTGCACCCAATTTCCCTCAAACAACAAATCTCGGGCAACAAAAATGGCCATTTCCTTCAATTCCGAATTCTAATTAATTTTTTTCGGAATCCGATTTTCTGAATAAACAAATTCGGTTGAGGTCCAATTTGAATGCGAAAAAGCCCAAACAACTTCCCTACACCAATTCACTCACACCAGATGCCAAAAATCCCTTCAAATTGGCTAATCCGAATTTCCGTTAATTTTCCGCAACGTCCGAATCGATTTTCCGCAAAAATCTCGAAATCTCCAAAAATTCCTTGAATGATGAGTCGACGTTCCTAAAATGACACGTGATATGACATAACTTTCAATTTCTGAAATCAGACTCGAATTCGCGATTAATTTCCATTTGGCGCGTTTTTAGCTTAACTTAGGCTACCAGGAAACTTTCAAAAACTTTTAAGTGCAAATGACTCGTGGTCGATTTTTTTCGAGCCACAATGAACCCACTCGACTCATTGATGACTCTCGGTTGTTGTGAAAATCTCGAGAATTCAAATACGAACACAGGTACCAAAACAATAAGAAAATCGCTAGTGCCTAGGCCGACGAGAATTTTCCAATTTAGTGGTGTCACCCACGATTAGCCACACATCTCTGTCGAACCGGTTTATCTCGATTTCAAATCGATTTTTAACCGTGCCGTAATGGCCTCTAAAGATGAGCACGGTCGAGAAGTCGATTCCCTGGTCGAATTCTCGAGTCATTGCCTTAAAATTTCTTAATGATTTCCCCAGATAGTCTAGTTATCTCGTGAGTGATCGCTCCGAGAAACGACCCTATAGCGCGTCAATGAAATGCTCGATTTATTTAGTAGAAAATATGGTTGAAAAATTTGGATGTTACATACATGATTTTAAATAATTCATTTAAAAATAATTATTTGTATCATTGATAAAAATAAATTAATAATTTTTTTATTATTCACATATATGTTAAATCATAAATAGTTGTCTATAATAAAATTATTTTTATTAATTAATTATTTTAAGCGAAACGAGTGATATATTTTTAGAATTTTTTTTCAAATCAGCCATATTTTACGAAACCAACATTTCTTAGGAAAATGAAAATATCAGACCCAATCTAGTTGCTCGGTCAACGACCAAGAATATCTGAAGCAAATTCTGGGAGCTTTCCGTGAGGTTTGGGAGGGAGAGGAATATTGGTAGTAATATATATATTAAAACAAGAAAAGTGAGATTGATAGCTCAAAAAAAAAAAAAAAAAGTAAAAAAGAAACACTACAGATAGAGATGGGAGCATAGGGACTCGGTGCCGACAGGCGCTTTCACCCTTTCCCGACAGACAAGGGTGAAGTTCCCCAAGCCTGCAAAGCTTCTCTCGAGATTTGTGGTTGAGTCAATATTTCTAAAGCCTAAATAATGTTTTGAGTTTTGACAGAAAAGTTAATGACTCAATTTCATATATATATATACACACATCTAAGCATATATTTACACATTTATATCTTCATATCTTAAGCGCATTAAATGTGTCGTATAGTATATTCCACATGATAAATTAGTGGTGTTTGGGTTTCAAAATTGTAATGCGATAATAAATGTCTTTTTTCGGATTAAACCTATGACATGGTAGTAGTGAAGTGTGATTGTGTCAAGCTTCAACGGATTCTCATCATAAATGGTGCCAAACGTTTCACCCACAACCAATACACAATACATGCGCAAGTTGGCCCTTTTTAATCCATTTGTGACATGCTTAAACACATTTAAGTATCAAATTGATGCTACGTTTGGTCGTTCGGATTTCTAATCAGGATAGGATTGGATATGATAAGATATGAAATCCTGAGACTTTTTTATATCCTGTCAATTGTTTGGTGAATCGCAATATTAAAGTCGAATATATTCACATCATATCATATACATTTTTTTGATATAAAACAAAGATATCATTATAAATGAACCTAAATTCATGAACGGAGATGGTGAAAATCTCTCGTAATACTATTCCTTAATTTTTTTTCCTCTTTTTATATTATTTTGCCCCCTTTCATCATTCTTTAATAAATTTTTATCAAATAGTAAACCGTACTAACATACCTAAAATATGTAATTAATATAAATATTTAATTTATAGATTGAATGTTTATTATAAGAAAGAATTAAAGTTGAATATATAAATTAAAATAGGAGTAATTAAAAATAAATTTTTATTTTTTTTTATTTTTAATTTCTTAAATTACAATTCAAATATTATTTATATTGAAATATAATTTCAATTTTTGTTAATTTAATAAGTTTGTTATTCAAGAAAAATAATTTTCCTATTATAGATATTAAATTTATCCACTTTTATCCTACTTTTTCATGATAATTTTACCCTATCTATATCCCCATTATATCGACTTTATCATATTCGAAATGGTGAGTATCAAACGTATGATAGGATAAATCATATCTTATTTCGAATTTTATCCCGACTGTCAAACGCAATCTTAAAAAACGGTTGTTCTGCCAATATCCTGTTCCGAACGTGAATGGCCAACCGGTCTCAGCCTATAAGCCCCGCAGGCAGAATCTACCGGTCAATCCTTGCAAAATCCTAAGTCCCATCGGGTATGTGGCACGTCCTTTTTGGTACCCCTTATCTCACACGTGTCGGTCATCTCCTGTATGAGTCCGGACAATAATTTTAGAACCGGTGCAGAGCAGAGTCCTTAGATGAGAAAATATTAGGTACCTTAAAGGGACCACGTCATTTGTGCTCTGATCCATTCACGGGTCGACACCTGTCCGCTGGCAGGTCCACGTCGGCTCTTTCTTCTCTCCCACGTCGTTCCAGTTTAAACCAACGCGCGGGCAATTAAAAAAGTGGAAAGGGCATTCTCTCTCCTCTGTCTTCTCTCCTCTTTGCTCTCTCTTCCGACGACGACGCTCCTTCCGGTCTAGCGATTCCTCCGACGACCGTCGCTCCTCCCGACGACGGCCTTTCTCTCTCCACTCGACGGCCTCATCTCAGGGCTCCATTCTCTCGGCGCACTTCTTCCTAAATCGCGCTCTCTCCCGACGGCCGATTTCGCTCGCCTCTCTCCGTCCCCCGACTCACGACCGAGAAGCAATCGCTCGGCTGGTGCCGTGGTTTCTCTGTCGTTTTCCGAGAAGCCCCACTTCAATTCCTTGCTCTGTTCGTCCAGCGAGTGCCATGTCCGAAGACCCTTTGGGCTTTTAGAAAGTGGGTGCGTGGAAAGGTGCGGCCTTAGGAGGAGCCTGAGCAGCTTCGTGACGTCTGCCATCGCCACGCCGAACTCGGTGTTGAGTGAGGAGGCTTTCAAGAAGTTGGGGACCGGTGGGTTCTCGGAGAGCGAGGTTGACGCGAGTGAGGGTGAGGGCGGCTTCGTGTCTGAGGGCGGCGAGGCTGAGAGTGTGAGCGAGGACGAGCTTGCTCTCTCCAAGCTGGGTTTGCCTCAGAGGCTCGTGGAATCTCTTGAGAGACGTGGCACTACCCATCTCTTTCCCATTCAAGTATGCTTTATCCTTTGTTTCCTTCCCCTGTGTTATCCAATATTTTCGCTTTGGTATGAATTGCTGTTGTTTATTGCCGGCCGAGTTTTTCTTTGTTTGAGCATACTTAGTTGGCTGGAAATATTTAAGTAGAAAACCTTGACCTTTGTTAATGTGCTAGGCGAACCAGTCAGGTTCGATTTTATTTCCCGGGTTTTTATGTTCGCATTTTTGTTTTGGGGGAGAAAGCTTGGCCTAAATCTGCGACCAGAAGTTCGCTGGTTTATTGCTTCTGATTCTAAGCGCAGCAATGCAAGAAAGCTTAGGCGAACCATTGATGACAAAACGACAGTGATTTAATTTGCTTGTTGTCCGACCATTGTTTCGTGCAGATACTTGAGCACTTGGCAGATCTCAAGTCTCCTTGGAACTGCCCCGATGGAAGGCCGGTCATGCATCGTTGGTCGACTTGATGGCAATAAGCAAAAGGTAAGACAAGGACTCTGCTTAGTTCTGGTGATTCATGACTTGATGCTGCCGTCAAGTGCATCGTTTGCTGCAATGTTGTTCTTACATAAGCGAACATTTTACAGATGCTGGTCTCACCAGTGTAAGGATGGCAGCATATATCTGAGATGTCGCTCAATTATTTGCCTCTACATTTAGCATTGCCTAGACTCTTTCGATTATTTACTTGAATTTTAACGGTACTAAGCAGCCAATTTTTTCAATAATCCAAAGGCTAATTGAGTCTACTAACTGTAGCAATGTAAGGGTGTTAAATTGATATTTTGTCCTTCACGAAGGACGGATGACTTGCTCGCGAGATGATATTAGTATAGTTGTGGGTGTGAATTCTTCTGCTTCTTTTTCTTCCAACAATCAAGCTTGATGGGTGAACGTGCTTATGTCCTGAAAATAACTTGGAGTAATTGATCATGCGTGTTCAACACATTGGATGAACTGTCTTTCCTTTATCTGTTTCAGGAGAAATATTATTTGATCGAGAGAGCACCCGATCTTTGTCCTTCAACGTCTTTGCTGTTCTTTTGTTGTTTTTATTGCGCATATTTGTTTGTCTGATTATGCTTTTTTATGTTTCCATTTCTTCAGCAGTACATGCTGGGCAGGTTTTGTCTGATTTCCCACTCTTGTCATCCCGATCTTTGGGTTGTTATATGCAATGTCTTCACAATCTTCACTATCTATAGCTAGTTATCTAAAGAATGACTTCACTATCTATAGCTAGTTATCTAAAGAATGACTGTTAACATATCTTGGTTCTTTCGTTGTTTATTGTAATCTATGGTTGAATATTGGGTCTTTTGCCTTTTGAAGTAATCTGAGATTTTGGGGCATGTTTGGTGATTACGGAAGGGTTTCTTCCTCAAGAACTAATGTGTTAGAGCTGTTTTTTAAGAACTTCTTTAATCATTTAATAGATTTTTCCGTTGCTATCCAAAATGATGTTATATTTTATTTCCATCTAGGTCTTTGAGAATATAATCATCAATTTAAGATGGTGCATACATGTTCATAGTAAGTCTCTACCCAGCAGGCCTCAGCTAATGTTAATTTTGTTTTTCGGATGTGTATGTTTGCAAGGTGACAGCTAGAATTTGTTTTATTATCCCTTGGTCATATCTTTCTGAGGGTTGCTTCTTGGAAAAGCTCCTGTAGACTGTAGAGCAGAATGAAAATGTGTGAAATGTGAGAGTGGGACTGGAAAAGGCAATAGCACTCTGTAGATGATCTTGGAGATTTGCTTCTTGGCTATTGTATTTTGAAGCAGTCCTCGCTCTATCATTTTGGTGAAAAGAAGTACCCCAAACAAAAAGATGTGTGACTATTACGAAACATCATCTCTGTGTGTTTGTCTTCAGCTGATAGATATGACTCTCTTGGAAGTATTTCTTTGGGTTAACTGTGCACCTTAGAAATTTACATGCTTTTACTCCTGCGTCTTTGCTGTCATTTAATGAATGTGAGCATTGCGATAGGTTACATAAGCACATCAATAAACGATGGTCCTGGATGTTTAACATTGAGATGTCCTGATCCATCTTGTGGTGCTGCCGTCGGTCAAGACATGATAAATCTATTAGCGCCTAAAGAAGATAAGAAAAGTATTCTCAATACTTTCTTCGCTCGTTCATTGAAGACGATAGAAAGGTATATGTGCAACCGTATTATTTTTCTTTGTTTGAAGTTTTTTTTTTTTTTTTTTTTTTTAAAGTGTGATAATGACTTTGCACTACTGGGTGCCTGTTAAATGAAATATAACTTCCTTTACCTCATTTTCCTACTGCCAGACCAAGTGGTGTCCTGCCCCTGGTTGTGAATACGCTGTAGAATATATTGCTGGCAGTGAAGGTTACAATGTTTCCTGCTCTTTCAACTTTTGCTGGAATGTAAGCTTCTTTTTGGAAATTTCTTGTTTTGATATGTAGCAAGTAGTTTGTTGACGTCCTTTTGATTTGATCTGCTGCAGTGTACAGAGGAAGCTCACCGTCCAGTAGATTGTGGCACTGTGGCACAGTGGATCATGAAGAACAGTGGTGAATCTTAAAACATGAACTGGTACAGATAACTTTAAGCATTTAGAATTTGCCATCATTTGGGTTCTATGACAATGGTGTACAACGGATTGTTTTATGTGACTTACTAGGTTGGACATAGATAGTCCTATTTTGGCATGCTTTTATCAGCAGTATGAGATATTTGAGGGCCTAAAGGGCTATCATATATGGTGTAACCATTGGACCTTCTAAAATCAACCAGTCGACTGCATACAGGAGTTCCACAATTATGCCCTTTCTGTAGTTAAATTTGGAATCCTTGGAATTTCTCAATAGATGGATATGTTTGTTCTTGCTATCATATGGTTAGTGCATTCACATATTTTCTCTGGAGGAGATCCAATAATGCTAAATTGGATGATTTGTCTGGAGGATAATGATGTCACCCATGTCAGTTTGAAGTTTGAACATACAACAATTCTAAATGTGTCATTTCTTTTTCTTATTTTAGGAAAAATACTAAGTTTAGCCACTGCAATTCTCCTTTTGATTTATTTATGCATGTTTATTACTCCCATCTAGTCCTATACAGATATAGAACTACGAACAGGCGGGAAGAACCATCTATATGGATTATATAACAAGTCAATGCTTGCGTGGAAACTGACTAGTGTTATTTTCCCTATATAGTTTTCCAGTTGATTTTTTTTTTTTTTTGGGGGGAAGGGGGTGGGGCGGTGGGAAATCTTTTGGAGATACCAGTTAGACTTTGTTTAAGTGTCTATATTTGTGCTTGATCTTACAATTCTACATTCATAATCCTTCTGACCTCGACACATGTCTATCAATATGAAAATTTATAGGATAAGGTCTTTTTCTGTGGAGGGCGGTGGATGGGACCGATGGAAATGGAGTCCAGTCATTCTGCTACATTTCAAAGCTTTGATTGAGCTAGTAGTGGTAGGAGGCGCTTCAACAGATCTGACTGGGATGGGTTTTCTAGAATACTTTTAATGACTGATATGGTGTTGTCAAAATTAACACTATTGTTTTGATGTCACCTTTCCTATTGGAGTCTTTTTATCCTGTTTCCAGACGGTTTTATCAGGCTTATCTCTGTTATTTTGTCTGCCTTTTGGGTCATACCCAGTTTATCAGAGCAGGCCGGGGATTCATGCTGAAAATATATGTTTGGAGAGTTTGTTATTTGTGAACTTGTTGGTGCCATGTTGACAACCTGTGTGAATGGAATTGAAGCTCTTTTATAGAAATAAAATTGACCTTGTGGAGAATGTTGTGATGGGACATGCTAAAGTTTGATCAACCTAGTGCCGGTTGTTTGTATCTTTCATGATTTGTTGTGGCAATATGTTTTGTTAAAGTGGGATGACAGGATAGAGCTGAGGTTTACAGAATTTCTGGAAGAATATGACTCTTTATTTGACGTGAAACGTTGGCAATCCTACCTCAGGTTTGCCTTTAAGAATGAATTTGGACAGTCGTGCTCCCTCCAATAATTGCCACATTTTCTTAATTTGGATGCAAAATTTTGAGGAAGTCTTAAATAAAATAGTGATTCAAGTGTCCAGAAATGTCATTATGTGCAAATATGTGGTTGTTGCTCGGCTTTCCTAACAGATATGAAATGATATGCAGGATTCTAGCCAATTCAAAGCCTTGTCCGAAGTGTAAGCGGCCAATAGAGAAAAACCAAGGGTGTATGCATATGACTTGTACACCTCCTTGTAAATTTGAGTTCTGCTGGTAAGGTTATTTTCTTCTAAATGGAGCATTTTCATTTATTTTTATGTACTCATTTTTATTGGGCCTATTCTTGTGGTGATACAATGTAATTCCCTTGGAACCGGTATTCTATTGCTGGTTTCAGTTGTTAAGGAAACCTCATCAAAAACCCTTCTCGGGAAACAAGGCCTTGTTGCTGCTGCTGCAGGATCTCACCCAATTGATCAAGACAGTGCTTTTTGAGGACGTGAGGTTTCCTGCATAACATTCACCAAGCCAGCATCTTTCAGTTTTCTGGCACGCATTTGGAGATATCCTTTTCACTATTTTCATCTTTTCAGAAGAAGAATCATACAGACACGATCCTAATTGAAACAATTCACTTGTGCGTTCACTGTCTTCATCTTCACTTCCACAGGAGTCCGGGCTTTCCCGCTGATTCAAGAGCTCATACAGAAAGGCTTTGCGCCGCAGCAAGCCACAGATTGTATAGAATGGGTCGATATAAAAGACGTCACCAGGTTGCAAGAACGACTCGGGCTGAACAACTATCCAGGGGAACTTGAACACGTCAGGGCAAGTCACAAAGTGTCTGGGATTTTCTTCATGACTTCAGCAGCAGTGATCGGTTTTTTATGCATTTCGGTGAGGCCTCCTGGATGCACCAGCTTCACCACAGGCTTATTGCGGGTAATCGCATCCATCGCTTATGATGTGGTGGAGACTTTGGATCAGGAGGCAACCGAATGGATGGGGGCCGGAATATAAGCCCGATCATTTAGCCTTATCCTAGAGAGGGGACCTTGCTGCTGGCGTAGGTAACCATGTAACCTGGGAATTGATGTTGTATGTAGTTCGTCTTGAGCAGAATGATATTTTAGATGCTTCTGGATATTATCTATGCAATAATACACGTCCTCTTCAAGGAGTTGGCTTCAGCCATCTACGCGGCGGTTTTGTTTTGGTTCATTGATAGCTCCTTCTATGGGACAGGGAGAGCGAAAACTCAGTCTGGACGATTTAGTGTACTCATCATAAAAGCAACCAATTTGGGAGCAAGTCATTGTCACAGTTCTAATGATCAAGCAGATGGAGGGAGTGATAATATCCTGCAACCTTGTCTTCTACCATGAAATTTGAAATTTGACACTTGTTGGGCAATTCCCTTCCTAATCTACTAGGCATCTAGGTTGTCATGTTTATTCAGTTTGCTAGTATCAGAACTTCGAGTGATCCGCTAAGATTTGTTGTTTTGCCTTAAAGTTCAGGGTTTTAGCATACCATTCACTCTGTTCCTAGACCTGCTACTCTCAATTCGATGAAGATCGACCCGATTCACAGATCTTCGAATATAATTGTCTCCTTTGTACTTCTTTTATATAAGAGCTCGACCTAAATGAAGATTCAGCTCCTAATTCGATTTCATGGCGGCGAGTGCCACGAAAATGAACTAAGAGGCATTGTTTTCGTCGGCAGGCACAATTTTCCATAATCGGCAAAAAATAAGCACATACAAGAATCACTCAAATTATCACTAAAACGTGCAAAATTAAAAGACACCATAAGATAATTTCCGATGTTCCCGTCCCGTGCATGGTGAGCTTATAAACTAGTTTCACCTTCATCATAAGCCTATGGTAAGATTGCCGATGACACGAGTCCATGAAAGCAACCGTTCGCAACTAAATTGGAGGATACATCCCATTCCAAAAAGATCCAGATAAGGTTTAACAAGACTTGATCCCGACACACCTTTACATTGACATGATAACTCATATAAAGAAGAGTTCTTTCTCTAGCCAAAGGGAAACTATCAAAAAGATGCTAAGTATCAACGATTTGGTATGGAGTGTCAGGCGGGATTGACTCGG
Organism: Eucalyptus tenuipes; assembly: GCA_014182365.1. Classification (NCBI taxonomy): domain Eukaryota; kingdom Viridiplantae; phylum Streptophyta; class Magnoliopsida; order Myrtales; family Myrtaceae; genus Eucalyptus; species Eucalyptus tenuipes. The sequence goes on along the minus strand of CM024539.1, from coordinate 17,605,423 downwards.
GGTCCATGCCAAGCATACCGAAGCTCCGGGGCTAAATCAGGGGTTGATCACTGCAACTCTTTTCATTGTCTCTCCAGCACAAAGACACTGACCAACCTGTTATAAACAAGCAGGTAGAGCACAAAGTGGTGGCGGTGGCGGTGGCGGTGGCGGTGGTGGCGACGGCGGCGGCAGAGTAGGACCCTCCACTTTTTGCTCAGTGTATGAAAAGCAACACATTTAAATAAATACAATCAGTAGTCTTGCTTACTGGGGCATTCAGATGCCCTGTGCCCTGCACGCCCATATACAAAGCACGATCCTCCAAAGCTCCTGTCATGACACAATGCCATATCAGTGAGATTTACATGGCCATGTCAAGTATGTCATTGGTGATTGAAAAGGAATATATTTGCTAAACGATGGAGGATAATGTATCAAATCTCCAACACAAGTCTGCAATGCTACATCAATTCCATATGTACCAAGAGCGGACAAAATTGCTCAGGGAATACTTGCAAGATTTGCATAGGCAGAAAGATATACCTGTCCCTCAAAGATGGCCTACTGGATCGCTTACCACCTATAAGCCAATCATTATCATTGTTTCTTGAGGGGCGACTCCAGCTATTTTCATTTCTGGAACCTCGGCCACCACGTCTAAATAGACCAACATCATCATCAGCATCACGACCACTGCCCCAACTTTGGGATGATCTCAATCCTCTCCGGTCTCTAGGACTTGGCCAACGACTCCTGTCTCTGCTAGAAAATCTACCATAGAAATCACTAGGGGGCCCATCATCTTGCAGAGCAGGTAACTGTCAATATAAAAGAAAAGTGAATTAGCTCTGAAAATGCAATTAGCACCAAAACTGACGCTATGGCAATATCTAAGCATGGAAGCAACTGCATTTAAGTGAACCATAGTAATCTCAACCCTATGAGGTATCTTGAGCCCTCACACAACCTTGGAAATTCTTGTAATAGTGTTCCCAGGTGGTGTTGGCTGACTCAGCAACTCCTTTGCAATCTCCTCAGGAAGATCAAAAACTGCCACTTGAACCTATCATTGGCACCATAAGCTATATGAAAAAAATGTACAGCCAAGAACGAAACTATAATGGGAAAATTTATAAAGATAGTGCTCTGGTTTGGTAGATACCCTTTCATCTGCAACCAAATATATCTTCCCCAGTTCATCTGCCGCCGGAGAATAGACATCAGATGGAAATCCAGAGACAAATCGGGCAGAAAGGAAACCTCTAGAATAAGATGGATCCCGAGTCAATTGCAGCGTAACCCAACCCTACAACGCATTTTTCCAGTAGAACATTATAAGATACAGCAGCAGGCACAATTTTCCATAATCTCTAATTACCAGTTAATCAGCAGAAACATACAAAAACCATGTTATGAAAGACCAATTGGTATCAATGGCTATATAAATGCACTTTCTCAAAATTTAACAGCACATAGGATCAACAAATTATTTTCCCAACATAAATGGTCCATGCTCCAATAAGCAACCACTTCTTTTCCTAAATCTTGAAATGAATCTATTAAAAGGTAGGGTTATAGAAGCACAGATGACAAACAAAATTGCCACAGATGTCTCTAATTTACCTGCTCATGATTTGTAAGAGACTGAGATGTAGGAGGTTGCGAAAAACCACTCAAATGAGCCAAAGCATCAGCTAGAGCATTTACACCTTGTTCTTCAATAAGTTTTTGTGCTGTTGGAGTGAAAAACCCTACAGACTCAGGATGAACTGCTTTGAGGGTCGCAACAACTTGCTCAGCAGATGACTCCAAAACTTCATGCATTGCTGGAGGGCTAATAAACTCAAATGTTCAACCTACACCTCACTCAATGGATCTGACAGTTCTCCTTTGACTACTTGTATACATCAAGATAGCCGTTCCTTCTTTCCCGGCGCGTCCAGTACGAACAGACCGATGGACAAAAGTCTCTGAATCATTTGGCAGTTCATAGTGGATGACCTGGCATTAGGAGTTGCATACTCTTGTTAATCTTATACACATAGCTTTGTGAGAGGACTAACTAATCATGCAGGTAAACAAACATAAAAATCTAAATAACCTACGAGATCAACATTAGGGATATCCAGCCCATGAGATGCAACATCAGTAGCAACAAGAACAGTGAACTTCCCTGCCGGAAACCATTAAGAGTTCTCTCCCTCTGATGCTAAGAGATATCCCCATGCAATGCTTCAGAGGCAATGATACTCGTTAATGCCATTGACACCTCATCTGCATCTCTTTTAGTCTGTGTGAAAACAATGGTCTTCCCACCTTTCGCATACACGTAAGATAGATATACAAAAAGGTCATTTATCTAGTAAAAGCACAATCTATTAAAGCCTACCATAAAGCATGTAGGCAAGAACAAAATCAAAGCCTTCTTCAACTAAGCAGGAAGAATCTTAAGAAACAGCATGATAGAGAAATTCAGGACATATGCCTAATGGGAGACATCCATAGGCAAATGTTAGCGAATCAAATAAGCATCTTGATTAGGGAAAAGATATCAAATATGAGGGAAGCATCTCCTACCGTGATGAGATCACTTAGAATGGTACGCTTTGAAGTTGGAGTTGCTGATATGGCATAAATTTTAATTCCCTCTGCGAGTTTTTCATCTTGTTTACCAACCTACATCAGGAAAATAAAGAGCAGGCAAACCACATAAGCCATCACACGACATTTTGATGAGCCACACTCCTCCATTTCTACAACTGTACTATGCAAAAATTCAGGCCTATACCCAATATCGGATCATGCAAGAAGTTTGGGCAGACAGAGACAGAGAGATTGTTATTGAGAGAAGAACTTTACCAAGTCAATTGTCAAAGGATTGTTCAAGTGCTTTCTCGCCAGTTTCTTCACCCAACCTGGCATTGTGGCAGAGAAAAGCATGCTTTGTCGCTATGAGGGAAGCTTTTCAAAGATCACTTCCACATCTTCCTCAAAACCAATGGCAAGCATCTGATCAGCTTCATCAAGTACCAAAAATTCCACTTCTCCCAATTTAAGGCTGTTACCATTGATCAAATCAATGATTCGACCAGGAGTCCTGACAACTACATCGAACCCCTGGGAAAGGACACTTTGTTGGGTAATGTAAGAAACTCCACCATAAACACACACGGTGTTTAAGTAAAGTGCAGATTCCTTAATTTCTTTCTCTACTTGTTTTGCTAATTCCCTTGTTGGTGCTAGGGCCAAAACTCTAGGAAGTTGCCACATCTAAGAGACATTTACAGTATAATCTGTCATTAGAAAAATGCTCAAACATTGGAGGTCACCAAGATAATTAAAATTATTACTCATATACCTCGGACTTCTATGTTCATCACCATCAGTAAGACGCTTCAGTATGGAATCCCGAAAGCTAAAGTCTTCCCCGTTCCAGTCTTCGCACGAGCAATTAAATCACACCCTTCAAGCGCAAGGGTTAACACTGCTCTCTAACAATCACAGAATAGTACAAGGAACATGAGTTTGCCATTGAAAACATGATGAAACTTTAGTAGAGTGAACAATGAATGGGGAAAAGTAATGAGTGATGAGTGAACTATCCTAGTGCTGGCAAACGTAAAGAAACCAAATATCGAGTCGATTAGAAAAAACGAATTCTGCCCGTGTAAAGCCTTAGTCCCAACAACATCTTAGTGTTGAACAGCTCAATTTTCAGCATAGGATAGTCATCTAATGTAAGCTACGACAGAACATCCCAGAATACCTATTATAATTGCCTGCACTTAACTCCATCCATGGTTCGCCTAGCACATTAACAAAGGTCAAGGTTTTCTACTTAAATATTTCCAGCCAACTAAGTATGCTCAAACAAAGAAAAACTCAGCCGGCAATAAACAACAGCAATTCATACCAAAGCGAAAATATTGGATAACACAGGGGAAGGAAACAAAGGATAAAGCATACTTGAATGGGAAAGAGATGGGTAATGCCACGTCTCTCAAGAGATTCCACGAGCCTCTGAGGCAAACCCAGCTTGGAGAGAGCAAGCTCGTCCTCGCTCACACTCTCAGCCTCGCCGCCCTCAGACACGAAGCCGCCCTCACCCTCACTCGCGTCAACCTCGCTCTCCGAGAACCCACCGGTCCCCAACTTCTTGAAAGCCTCCTCACTCAGCACCGAGTTCGGCGTGGCGATGGCAGACGTCACGAAGCTGCTCAGGCTCCTCCTAAGGCCGCACCTTTCCACGCACCCACTTTCTAAAAGCCCAAAGGGTCTTCGGACATGGCACTCGCTGGACGAACAGAGCAAGGAATTGAAGTGGGGCTTCTCGAAAACGACAGAGAAACCACGGCACCAGCCGAGCGATTGCTTCTCGGTCGTGAGTCGGGGGACGGAGAGAGGCGAGCGAAATCGGCCGTCGGGAGAGAGCGCGATTTAGGAAGAAGTGCGCCGAGAGAATGGAGCCCTGAGATGAGGCCGTCGAGTGGAGAGAGAAAGGCCGTCGTCGGGAGGAGCGACGGTCGTCGGAGGAATCGCTAGACCGGAAGGAGCGTCGTCGTCGGAAGAGAGAGCAAAGAGGAGAGAAGACAGAGGAGAGAGAATGCCCTTTCCACTTTTTTAATTGCCCGCGCGTTGGTTTAAACTGGAACGACGTGGGAGAGAAGAAAGAGCCGACGTGGACCTGCCAGCGGACAGGTGTCGACCCGTGAATGGATCAGAGCACAAATGACGTGGTCCCTTTAAGGTACCTAATATTTTCTCGTCCTTAGATTGTTGAAGTTCTCTCATCCTCCATCTTTTTGTTTCGCGACCTGCAATTTTTTGTTTTCGCTACTTCAAACTCGATGAACTTAGATATGCGTGACTCCATTGTGAATGCGGCTTTCTCATGCAGTTGCAGGTGAGTCGTCTATCACACTCGCACAAGAAATTTACTTTTGCTTTGTCCGTTCGACTTCATTATCTTAGTATTCATCGATACTCTCCTACTCTCGACCACCGTCTGGTGTTCCTGGACTCCGCAGTTTTTTTGTTATTTTTTTCCCGTCACGAGAAAATTTCTCATCAATGCTTGTTGGCTGCAAACCTCCGGATTCTGGGCCTTTTTTTGCCCCGGCGTTTGTCTTTTGAAAGTTCCGGAGCCTCGCACTTTTATCTGTTTGACTTCGATACGGGTGTTTTAAGTTTTGCCTAGAGTTTATTGACTTCGGTAAATGATGAGGACTGACCAACGACGTCTCCATGTTTACAGTTGACTTAGGCTTCGACTTCACTGATTTATGTCGACTTGATTCTGATGTTGAACCTCTGGTAGACGCGGCTGCAATGAAAAGAAAAAGTTGTCCAGAAACAGGATCTACTAGCCAAGGCACATCTGGAGCTCTATTCGACGTGTTCTTGAGTTTTCGAGGACCAGAAACTCGCGCTAACTTCACAGATTCTCTCTATCATGCCCTGCTAGATAAGGGTATCCGTGTTTTCATAGACAAGAAAGAGATCGACGTCGGTGATGAGATTGGCCCTGAGATTTTCCAGGCCATAAATGACTCGAAAATCTGCATTCCCATCTTCTCCAGGGGCTATGCCTCCAGTAGCTGGTGCTTGCGCGAGCTGGAACACATGATGAAGCGTAGGAAAACCAACGATTTGGAGGTTATGCCCATTTTCTATGATGTGGAACCTTCTGATGTGAAGCTTGAAACCAGAGTATATAGGGATGCATTAACTCTGCATGAAGAAACAAGTGGGGCTGAGATTGTGCAGCGATGGACAAAGGCACTCAAGGAAGTTACTAGAACCAAGGGATGGGACACCAAGAACACGGGGTATGTTAACTCACTCAACTCCATCTTTCCTTTTGTCTCTGTTTCTTTTGCTTGAATGCGGATTATAATTTAAAGAGCACATTTTTTTTTTAGTTCTTGACATGTATTTTTGTCAAGTTGTGATTGTGGAAACTCAATGATTAAAACCCAATCCGAGGCGATCAATGGCCACCAATTTATTGTCAAGGAAGGATGAGTCAGATAAAATTTCGGCACTGAAACCCGTATTGCCCTGATAAGCCTTGAACACAATTCGTTGAGCTTGAACCCATGTCCCGAGCTGTCCCGATCCCAAAATGTATGGTTTGGCTCGGTCGGGTTTCGATTTGCAATCGCTAAATATCACCCGACGATCATCACGGGGAGGTGACCTCATATTATTCCACCGAGGGCTCCAATTGAGATTGGAAACTTTTTCATGGACGTTGATGCCTTGAAACATCTTTTTCGCAATATTTACTTCCTCTATCTCTTTCTTCATTTGAGGCAAATATGGCTTTTTTAAAGAAATTTACCAACATTGCTTTTTTTCCCAAATCTGTTTCCTTTTCCACTTTCAGGTCTGATTAATTCATACTTTTTTTTTTTTTTTTCAATTTCCTTGTTGAAGTAATGTGTTTCGAGCAATTCGAACAAGAAACTTCAAAAGAAGAACCCATCGGATCGGATTGGATTTTGGGTCGGGTAGGTTTTACATCGACCTTTATGGAACTTGGAAACCAAACCAACCAGGTCGGATGCCGGATAGAATCGACAATCTACAGACATTATTTCATAAAAAATTGCTTTTATTTAAGGAGGCGCTGGCCCTCCTTAAACTCAAACTAAAAGAAGCCCATACCCACACTAAATTTCAACTCACGCCCGGCCCACTCAGTGAATCAAAACGAAACACAAAATTTTTAAAGCAAAAGCTAAGAAAATCCCTATATGTCCCGCATTTTGTGGCTAACACATATTATTGAATGATCTTGTCCCCACACGCGTTTGTTTTCAATCATACAGTAACTTCATTATACTCTTTCAACTGACATGCAGCCATGGAGAATTCACACGGTTTATAGCTTGTGAAATTTCGGGTAAGCTTGACGTGTCTCCGGTACATCTGTCCAATCATTTAGTCGGGATTGATCGGTCAGTAGATGAAGTATTAGATTTGTTGAGTGTTGAGTCTCAGGACATAAGGCTCATTGGACTATGTGGAATTGGTGGTATAGGCAAGACAACTCATGCCAAGGTCGTTTACCATAAACTGTCGGCTACTTTTGATAGTTGTAGCTTTATCCCAGATATTCGAGAAGCATCAGAAAGCTCAAATTCTGGTCTTCTAAATTTGCAGAAGCGACTAATGCATGATATCCTTGGGGACAAAGGAATTGAGATTTCTAGCATCGATCAAGGGAAAAATTTAATCAAAGAACGATTTAGAAGAAAGAAAGTTCTTATTTTCCTTGATGATGTAAATCATAAGTTGCAACTAATGGCATTAGCGGCAGAGGGAGATTGGTTTGGTTTAGGAAGTAGAATCGTGATTACAACGAGAGACAAAAGTGTTTTAAGTGGATTCCAAAATCATTTTGGACATTGTTTGATTTATGAAGCTAAGGAACTCAACAATCTTGAAGCTCTTCAACTTTTTAGCAAGTATGCCTTCAAAAGCAACTCTCCTCCAAATGCATTCTTGAGTCTATCTCATGAAGTTGTTGCAAAAACTGGAGGGCTTCCTTTGGCCATTGAAGTGATTGGCTCATTCTTATATGGAAAAAAGGAAGCAGTGTGGCGAGATACATTGAAAAAAATGGAACATTGTCCTCATAAGGATGTGAAGGAAAAGTTAATGTTAAGTTATGAGGCGTTAGATTATCAGCAACGCCAAATATTTCTTGATATTGCTTGCTTTCTAGTTGGAGAAAATGAGAGATATGCAAATTACATGTGGGAAGACTGTGAATTTTTTCCGAATGAGGGGATTGATGTTCTACTTTCAATGTCCTTAGTGAAAATTATAGAAACCAACCAGTTATGGATGCATGATCAGCTGAAAGACTTAGGCAGGAGCATTGTATACCAAGAAAATTGCGGTGACCCAGGAAAACGTTCACGGGTGTGGAATCACAATGAAGCTCTTGATATGATCTTGAAAAAGAAGGTATTAGTCTATGTGCACCTTCCTCTATCTTGTTCATTGTAGAAATCTTCTTGGTCTGTTTTCCCTTGATTTCAGACTTTATCTGGAACTCCTCGCATGGAACTAACTCTTTCCCCATGTTAGGGAACTAAAAGTGTTGTGGCGATCTGTGTGAAATTCTACGCTCTTCGACGAGACAATGTTTTGACATCAAGAAAAGTTAGGAAAGTGCCGAATATTAGATTTCTCAAAATGTTCGGTGGGGACCTCTTTGGAGACTTTGAGAGTCACTTTTCAGAATTGAGATGGCTTTCTTGGCATTGTTGTCCAACAGACTTGCAGGCGACAAACTTTTGCCCTAACAATCTACTCATCCTTGACCTATCAAGAAGCCCAATAGACGAACATTGGGGGGGTTGGACTCAACTTAAGGTATGTGCAAATACTTAGGTATAACGTGTTATATTTTCTTCCAGTCACACCAGCTCGTGTCACATGTACTTGTAGATTGTCATTTCATTGCTCTTTTTTTCATTAAATGTTATTGCCTTAATTCAAAGAACAAATCTTGGTCTTCAAGAATGGCTATGACAGCAATCCCTCGTTCCATAGGTTTGAAACTTAACTATTGAGTTTTCACTAGAAGTACATTGAATCAAACAATTACTCTACATTTATGTCATAGATGTGATTGAAAACATAATGCTACTTGTATCTCCACTTTGAAGACACTTTGGTCAACAGAAAGAATGCTACACTCGATCACTTTCATTCTTTAAATATTGTATTTATAGATATGTTGTCTTATTAATGGAAAGATTATAACATGTTTAGACATTTCAAGATTGCATTTTTCATTTCTATTGAGTCAAACAATTAACTCACCAAAAGAAATAAAAAAGATTTTGAGATGTGGTTGTTCGTTATTGATCTCCATTGCATTCATAGTTCTACATATATAGCATGTTATTGTTGTTTTATCATTTATGGCAAATCTACTCCTAATGACTTTCTTAATTTCAGATTGATTGTAGTTGCATCATTAAAAGGAATTTTGATGTGGACATTCTATGTTACTGGTAACTATATTACTGTAATTTATAGGATTGTTAAAACATTTAATGGAATAATTTCTTTACTTAATATCTATTTACTTACATGAGTTTTTAAATAACATTATCTGAACATTCGTGTTGATGTGACTACTTTTTTTAAGAACATTATATGAACATTCATGTTGTTTTGGGGTCCCTAATCAAATTCAAGACAATAAGTTGCCACTAATAGATGTTTAAATCAAGTGAAATATAAGTTGTGAATAAGACTATCTAACTATACATAGAATGCGATGCCCAAGAAAAACCAAACGATAGAGATAAATTAGCAAAATAACAAAAATTGGCGAGTGAAATTGAATATCCAAACCGTTTTATTTACAACCTCAATAGTATAAGCAAATATTATACTCTTCAAAAGGTTCCATGAAAGCTGATTTGGCCTTGTCTTTATGTATGAAACTAAAAACAGAAAAAGACAAACAGCAAACTGCTGATATAGATTAGCGGATAGCCAGAAAAAAATGTAAGATGATTTTCTATATTCAAATTTTTTATGATGCTCGTAAAAAAAAAAAAAAAAAATTATGATGCAACATAGCAAAAGCCGTAAAGAGTCATAAAAAATGGTGTCAGACACAATCGGTAATTCCATGATGGAGTTGAAAAGGGGTGTTATGATTTATAGGAGACGTGTTGGTTACGTTTTTGTTTGAGAATAGACCCATTTTGTTTTATTTGTTATTGGGGATGATATTGGAAGAAATGAAAAAAAGTTAAGAGGAAGAGTGGTTTTGGCTTAAGTTATTAAGGGAGGATATGCATAGAGTATTATAAAGTTATTTTAGCGAAAGCTTCCTTAGTCGACATATTTGTTGATGTCCTACAAAAGTTCTATAAATGATACTTGTTGGATATTGACAGGTGGCTACAAGATTGAAGGTTCTTAATCTTTCAATGTGCTTAAGGTTAAGGACAACTCCTGACCTCTCTGCATATTTGTCCTTAGAAATATTAATTCTAGAGGATTGCAAGAAATTGTTAAGGATTGATAAAATCTATTGGTCATATGAGATGTCTGAGGCACATGAATCTAAATGGATGTTTTGATCTTGGAGCGCTGCCTGTTGAATTAGGTGCTCTGAAAGCTTTGACTGAGCTGCTCATAGATACCACAGACATTAGGCAAGTCCCAAGCTCAATTGGAGAACTTGTAAACCCTAAGTGCTTGTCCCTTTGTGGAACTTACAAACTAATGGCACTTCCTAACTCGATTGGAATGCTAAAATGCTTAGCTGAGTTGGATATCTCAAACACATACATTGCAGAGTTTCCAAATACCATTGTCAATCTAAGGAGCTTGAAAGTGTTGAAGATGAACAAAAGTTGCATGCAAAAGTTACCCAAGGCAATTGCAATGCTGGAGAAACTTGAAGAAATTCATGGAGAGGATTGCAAGCGGCTAGAGATGATTCCTGATGACATTGTGACACTACCTCTCTTGAAGATTTTGAAATTAACGGAAACTCGTTTGGAGAAGGTACCAAGGCTTCCCCAGAGTTTGGTAAGTCTATGTTTGTCCTCAACAGCCTCAAGAAAAGCTCCAGATATCTCCAACCTTGTGAATTTAAGAAATTTGGAATTAGGTTTTACCTCCATAGCAGCTTTTCGAAAGGAGAGAACTTACAGCCCATATTGTATGTTGGCACTTCAAAGTATAACCAGCATAGGTCCATATCTAGGTTGCCTTCGCTGTCTAAGAGAACTGGAACTCAACAACTGCAAGAACCTGTGCAAGATTGGACAACTTCCCTCTAGTTTGAGGAAACTTACTATTGACAATTGCAATCTTCTTGAAGCTGTCGAACTTTCCAACTTATCTAACTTCAAGAATCTCAAGGACCTCGAAGTTTGGGACTATCCAAAACTAGTTAAGATTCAAGGTCTTGACAAACTAGAATCACTGGAAAGTCTTTATATCGGACACTGCAGTTTTTTACTACGTTTACCTGATCTATCCAACTGGAAGAAGCTAAAGAAGTGGGATGTCGATGTTCTTACGACTTATTCGGCCAGAGGAAAACAAGTAGCTCGAAGCGACGACCTTCCACTCTAGCACTTGAGAAAATCTTGTAGGATCAACGAATCCTTATTACGTTAACTAAGAGAAAATATTCATGGTATGAGCGCGTCATGTCATCTGTTGACGTGTGGCGCATTTGCAACTCAAATATGGACACGTGTCTTATGAGTGGGACATGCTGAAAAATAGAAGGGCTGGTTCTCGGCTAGTTTGGCTCGGCTCGGCTGGTAGAAGAAAGGATGGGTCAACAAATGCGCAATTCCTGCTTAAAGAATTTCTCTCCCCACTTGAATTTCCGGGCTTTTTCTCTTTTTCTCTCTTCATAGAAAAACAACCCAGATAGAGAACGACAAAGATTCTTCCTCTGTTTCTTTCTCCATGCGTCCCACCCCCTCCCCCTCCCCCTCCCCCTCCCCAAAAGCCTTGTCGTCATTTGCCTTTGACATGTCGCCTCATCCAAGAGCCTTGCCGGTCGCAATTGGGTCCCGAGCCCCCTCCGCCACCACCTCTGACTATTTCCAATGCAAAGATTGAGCACAAGGTTTGTGATGGTGTCGGTCTCTCCGCAACTTTTGGGCCTCCATCCAATTGCGTCCCTCTAATGAACGCATCATCATGCCTTGTCCCGTCCACTTTGATTCTCTCGATTTTCTCCCCTAGGAGCTCCACCGGGTCGCAGCTGGCAAATGCGCACCACGTCCTGAATCTTTTCTCCTCGCTGAGGCTCCGTCACTAGATCTCTTTTCACGTTATCTTGAATCCTTCATCAAGTCATTGTCTTCTTACAGCTTCGAAAGGTTGGTCTCTCTCTCTCTGAAACCTCATCAAATTTGGGGAGTCATTTCTCTTTTCTGCTCATAGATCATGTTTTGATGGATTGAAACGGTAGGTATCGAATCTTCCTTATGCAACTGAGAGGCAAAAGGGCCTACTGTTGGTTGAAAAATTGGATTACGTACGGTCTAAACTTCTGCAAGGAATTCTCTTTACCATTTCAAAACCATTGGGGAAGCTTAGGACGTGGGTGAGGTCATTCCTTTCTCTGCAGCATGTTTTTACACCCATGTACCTCCCACGCCCACACACATATTGTTACTACTGAATGCAGGACTTCACTAATTTCTACTTAAGTTCCTGGTTTACTTCTGCTGTTAGGGGAGTCCTTTTTCCTCCACTTAGAACATGCTGGCATTTGACAAGTTTGTCCTGCACCGCATTTGGATTTTTGGCTTTGAGCTGGCAATTAATAATTAGATAGATAATATAAGAACAAGGTAGATAATTAATAATTTATGGCACCCCCTAAACATAAATAGCGAGGTCATATCCATTATAGGATTTTTTTTTTTAATCGCATATAAGTGGGGCCATTTTGTCAAGAAATGTTTCTTCCGGAACAGCAGCCAACTCTGTTCCTTGCAAACTCCAGGGCCCGGGGATGAGAACTCCTGGACCTACATTTCTTTGCCACTTCTTTTACATGACTAGTGATCAAGATTTTGCTTCATCCATATAAGCGTAGGCTGTATTAGTTTACTTCACTATAAATATGCTTTCATTCTGGAATTTTTTTTATTCTAACAGTACAGAACAAAAATATTGAAGAACTTTTTGGATAGCAAGAATACAGAGTGAAAGTTGGAAATGTCAAAAGACGAATCTCATTTTAGACACAGAAAATGAAGGAGAATTGTGGATATGGAAGTTCAGGAGCAAGGCTAATTTGATAGGAACATTTTGGACCCATTTGTGTGTAGAACTTTTGTGATTTCCTTTTCCATGGACGAACTTGTTACTCTCCATGGAAATTGTTTCAAACGATGATTAGCAATGTTTTTCAAGTCATTATCATTAAAATGATCCATTGTGAACGATTTCCGTTAGTCCACAAAAGAGTTGAAAACAGCTGTTTTGAACAATGATAATTCCTTCCGCTGTTTTATGCTCTTTTAGACTTTGTTGTGCCGATTTTTTTTTTTTTTAAATCCGTTGCGCCTGTTCTCCAAGCGTTAGTTCAAAATGGACTTTAGTTTCCTTGTTTTCAACGAAATCAAATTTCCTTGGCTTGTCACAAGCACACTCTGTAACATATTATTTCCATGAAGAGAGAAAATGATAGTTTGCAATTTTTTGTTATGAACCAAAGAGCCCTGAAGGTTCTCTGAGTCTTGCCCTTCTGATTCTGCAATTTAACAAATGTGATTCTTTTAATAATATGTAAATTCTACGTAATGCAATTCTTCTGTAGGAACTTACTTCAAGATGTGAAAGAGATAAAGTTGAATTCATTTATTACTTATGTCAAGCTGTACTACCTAAGGTTAAATGTCCCGACTTTCAACAGTTGATAAAGAAAAAAGAGGACAATATCTGAAGATAGCCCGCGGTTACCATAAATGCATCATCTTTTCTCCCTTTGGAGAGTATGGCTTAATTTTATTGGGTTAAACAGAAATTGAAATGTTCTCATTCAACTGAAGAAACCAAGGATTGGACAAAGAAGTTGAAGCATTGGGCTTGGAAGCTTCTGGCTTGCAGAACTCAGACTTTCCGGGGATGGTTGATGGCACATTTGAAGTAGGATTGCAGTCAAATCAGGAGCTCCCTATCTGGCTTGCAGCTCAAAGGCCAGTGACACGTGACGAAGGCATCTTATCATCAACTGGACCTCATGGAAGGCTTTCAAGGAAATTGCTTACATGCACTGGACTTGTGCCGCCAATGCCATAAACACCGTTTTTAAGTTCTACATGATCATGATGAATCGGAACCTTATTTAAGGTTTGGGAACTCAATTTCAGTTGCTTCCTTTCGTTGATTAAATCCTTCAATATTTTAATGATCAAATGCCGATACAAGAATGTATTTTATTTAACATAATAGATAAAGTGTTTATGCCCATCCAGGCCAATCTCCATTTCCAGTATCTCACTTATACGGAGAAATCTTGGGCAAACAATGTTTGGGAAGTGTTGAAGACCGGAGTTTCCATTCTCCTCTCGCAATCTACCCTTCAAGTATTCAGCTTCATGGGATGTGCTGCTCTTTTAATGTTTTGTACCTTTATTGATCTATCCATTTAAGTTGTCGGTCGATGCACATTGCACTGTTGATGGTGGAGGTGAGCATGGCCCTTTTTCATTCAGTTGGGCACCGAACCAAACAAACTGAATTAATACGGTTCACCAAACCAAACCACACTACGTTCCTTTTGGTAACTTTTTCTCCACCCTATTTTTCAATGCAAGTTGAGCTGCTAACTTCCTTTGGTTTCATTCACAAATTGTGCGGCAAGCCAGACTCTGTTCTTCTACTTAGCGTATTTCTTACCCCTCAACAAAAAGGAGTTCCTCTAAATTCTATGGCATGGACAACTATGTGCGCTATTTGGTGATTTAAATCAATACCTAGCCTAGCTGTTCACCATGTCATTTTCTATTGTCTTTATTAGGAAGCAGCCTTCAGGAGTTGGTATTTTTCTATGCTGAAGAAGTGGACGAAACTGATGTTCAAGGTGAATATGAGTTCAAATCATTGGAAGTATAGATCCATGAGAGAATCCCTATTCGAGCTTTGCCGTTAAATTCCTTAGGATATCTTACATTACCATGTTTGTCGTTTATTTAATTTTTCCACATGAATCAATGAGCTCTAAACTTCTGGAATTAAAATCGCTGCATTTTTTTTGCAATTGATTAGGTTATCTTTCCTCACAAAGTATCATTCCGTACCATGGACACCGTACGTAGAAGATCTACTCTATGTCACTGCTCATCACGTCCCGAATGAAATACTTCTCCAGATTTATTTCTTCCTTCAGTGAATTAGTCGAGAGTTTAATAAAGAAAGTGATCTATCTATATTACTTCCATTCACATCATCTACGGCTTCATGTTTAATTACCAGAATCAAAATTCGCTACCTGTTTTATCGCATTTCGAGTAACTCCGATGGTTAATTGCAATAATAATAGAAAAACTTTCATGGTTAATCATATTTAAAATAAAGTGAGGTACAAAGGATGTATATCCACTGGATAAGAAGACCTTAAATCCTAGTACGCATTTGAAATTGTTAAGTTGCTCAACAAGTGACTTTCATTGTTAATCACATTTAAAATAAACTTTCATGGTTAATCACATTTAAAATAAAGTGAGGTACAAAGGATGTATATCCACTGGATAAGAAGACCTTAAATCCTAGTACGCATTTGAAATTGTTAAGTTGTACAACAAGTGACTTTCATTGTTAATCACATTTAAAATAAACTTTCATGGTTAATCACATTTAAAATAAAGTGAGGTACAAAGGATGTATATCCACTGGATAAGAAGACCTTAAATCCCAGTACTCATTTGAAATTGTTAAGTTGCTCAACATTTGACGCTCATAATAATCTTTTAATATTAGAGAAAGGTGTTGAGATGAGAGAATACGAGCCCTAAATCTTTCATTTGATACTCCTGATAATTGCTTAGTTGTAGATGGTTTATGGACACGTAAAAGAGTTACATATTGCTCTACGACTTCAATTATGGCTTGCCGTTGACTACATGTTATTGTTTGTCATTTAATATTCGTGAAATTAGTTGGAGAGTTTGGATTTGCGGTGCGCAGCAAGTCCAGTTCAAGCCAAGAACCAGCTAGAGCCATCCTAATCAAGTCCGGTTCCAGGTCAGTTCCCAAAAGAATCAGTCCACTTCTTGATAATGAAACCGTAGAGTCGGCCTTTATCTGGTTTGGCTCCTGGTTCTTATTCTAAAACCACCTGTTGAACCTTGAAACTAACCAACCAGGGTGGTTCTAGGCTCGAACCAATCTGGAACCGTTCTTTCACCTTATTTGAAAAAACTATAATAGCAAGTTGCAATCGAGAGGGATTGGAATCCATGACCTCAAGTATGAGGTGTGTGCATAATACCACTAAGCTCACAAGAGTTTACTTGACGACAGCTATAAAAGATCATCAATGATATTTAAGACCTGATTTTCATTATAAAAAAAAAAAAAACCTGGTTTTTTGAGTAATACTGGAAACCGGCCTGAAATTGGCCAAGTGTAATTGATTCGGTCCCCGATTCTAGCCTCAGAAATGAATCGCCCAATTCCTGGGAAGAGCTATGTGGAAATCATATCATAGATACTGTATGTTATTTTCCATTGCTCATGTCCAGGCCATTGCAGATCAATTGTAATTAAGACCTCTAGGGTCGATAGTAGGTTCTTGCCATGGAATTGACACATCCTAAAACAGGTCACCCGTAGTTTTAGATGTCCATGTAGGAGTATTCTTTATAAATATGATTTTTCAATCTCAAATTTTCCCTTCAATGATTCAAGGAGCTGATACTCTACCAACCGTTGTTGTTTGATAGGGTGACAACAATCTTTCCTCCTCCTCCTTCTTCTTCTCCTCCTCCTTCTCCTCCTTCTCCTTCTCCTTCTTCTCCTTCTTCTCCTTCTCCTTCTCCTTCTGTTCCTTCTTCTTCTTCTTCTTCTTCTTCTTCTTCTGCTCCTCCTTCTTCTCCTCCTTCTTCTCCTTCTTCTTCTTCTATCCAAAAGCTGGCCGCATCGCTCAAATCAAATCTTATGATGCAAAAGATCTTCTTCTTCTTCTATTCAAAAGCTGGCCTCTTCTTCTTCTTCTTCTTCTTCTTCTTCTTCTATCCAGAAGCTGGCCGCGTCGCTCAAATCAAATCTTATGATGCAAAAGATCTTCTTCTTCTTCTATCCAAAAGCTGGCCGCATCGCTCAAATCAAATCTTATGATGCAAAAGATCTTCTTCTTCTTCTATCCAAAAGCTGGCCGCCTTGCTCAAATCAAATCTTATGATCTTCTTCTTCTTCTTCTTCTATCCAAAAGCTGGCCGCGTCGCTCAAATCAAATCTTATGATGCAAAAGAACTGGTGCTATCTGCCATTACCTTCCCATGCCTTTTTTTCTTATCCTAGTTGAACGCTACACCTAGTAATTTTGAACTATGGACATGAAAGGCCTTGCCTTGAGTACGTGTTTTAGAATTTTTGTGAAGTAGTGAGTAGTTCTGACTTGCAGATATGTACTTTACTTGTAGGTGCGCTTGGACATTACCACAATATTGGGGCATCTGGCCTACATCATAATCTACAAATGTGAAGATTTATTATCCTCACCGTATGGAATTCCTGCCTTTGCACAATTCTTCGACTGTTTTTAAGCATCCCCCTTTGGGAGGATAGGACGTTGCACGTAGGAAAGAACTCACGCTCGGTATTTTTGGGCATCCGGTAGTCTTTTGTTGGAATGGTAGAACGTGCTTTATCTGTTTTGTTCACCAATTATAGTCTCAAGCTGATGCTTTTCTACTAGGCATAATAGCAGTTGTACATCTTAATTTAGTTGCAGCGTCCTCGTGGATTTCTCTGGTTAGGTTACCTTGAGAGTTTAGGCATCAAAGATGCCATTGGAACATGAAGCGAAATCAACTGTTTTTGTCGAAGAGTCTAGGAGGCCTTGCTGGGGGAGACATGAAGTGTGAAAGATGTGCACGTATGGTATAGGATGGCACTGAAATCTAGTTGGGGTTTGGCAAGGAATGGATGAATATTTGTGGGAGGAATAGGAGTTCATGAATCAAAGGTTTGTCGTGCACTACATATCATGACTTGAGACTCATTATCTGTTTGGTCAATTGTATTAGAATCTTCTAATTTACTCGAATGGGTGTACTATAACATAAAATTGTTGGAAAATATATATGCCTTTCCTTCTTTGCTTGGAGGCCATAGTGTGTTTTTGATCTGGTTCCTAAGATATGAATAAGTTCCTCTATACCATAACTTACTGATTTGATTTTGTCCTAACCTGTTCATTTTCTTCTCTGTGGTTCATCATGTGAAGCCTGTCTTTTGTGAATTTTTGGAGTTCTAGAGTCTGCATGTCACTTTACAATATGCTCCGGGTGAGATAATTGTGGAATCTGTTGACGACCTAAATAGCTTCAGTAGCAATTGGCAGTTCACTCTGCTAAATTAGCAGGCTCTCACCATGCTGCCATCTGCATGGAAAAGCGTGAAGCTGTCAAAGTTTAATATCTTAGTTTTTACTGTACATTCTAGGGATAAAGCAGGTCTGTGCGCATGAGTCGGACCAAATAATTGTTGTAAAGGCCAGAATGTTTAAGTGTTTACTATTACTTGCCGGCAAAGGGCCTACTCCAGTTAAGTTAACTGTGAGGAAAGTAATACGGTATGTGAGAGATGAACTTGTTTCTGGACCCAGTGCTGTTGGAATAAGTGGCTTGACTTGAGGATCTATTATTTGTGTTCTGTGGTAACATTTATGGATATGCTGTGCGGTAAAAGTTGCCGGCGAGAATCTTAGTATTATGGATGTTAGCATCAAATCCATAGTCATTTGATGTTCTTGAACCACTTAACAATAGGAAAAAAGAAAGTATTGGTTGATGGAAGATTTTACAGGAGTGTGGTATAATTTGCGCTCTTAGCTACCTTGAATGGTTAAGTGTGCTATCTCTGCATGGCTTCATATTGTGACTCTTATAATGGGGTCTTTTGACCATTACACAAGCACCATATCGCAAATTGATTACTGAAATTCAATACGATAACTGTATTAATCATGCAAAAGAAAACAGAACTTATCCAAGAACATGATATGGCTCAAGTGACCCCTGCACATGGGAGAAAATATTGGATACGCCTAAATGCCTTGTCACTACTAGTGCTTTGCGCACTAAATCTATGCTATAATCACTTCCTTATACAGAGGCATTGTGTAATGATTTGTGCCAGTAGTTGGGGAAGGACATATGTGAAAGTGAAAGATATCGACCTTTAGCTTATGCAATTACAGATTGGCTGGGAAAGAACAATTCATCATTTTTTTATTTATATAACTAAACCATTGTCGTACTTGAATGGCATTTTCAACTAGAAATGAATAAAGGTTGCTCTTTTTTTTTTCCTCCTTTATCTACTGTCCAATGGATATATTTTGTCAAAATTGTCACTTGATGAATTGATCGCAGTATTTTATTAATATTTGGCAAGTTGAATACTCTTTATCTACGTGGGGTTCTGCCATCAAGGTTAATAATCGTCATCTTTATAGATCGTCCATGTTTGCCACGAGCGTCTCTATCTTGAATGAGTTTTGTGTTCAAGTTATCACTGGAGAAGATCAAGATGTAATCTTGCGTTTCATGTGCTATGATGCAATACCATGACCTAATGAAGAAACAAGAAATTGATAGTCTCTTTTTTTTAAAAGTGATTGTGAAGATTTTCTCCCCAATTGAGTTCATAGCAACGAATGTTAAGAAGCAGTTTGCATAAAAAAATTTGCTTTGGGCAATTTGCGGTAGGAATAGAAATCAAAAGAAATCACTACACTGAATCCTAAACACATCCAAATCATCACTTTCATTCATTCATGCATATAGAACTTTCGATGAATATTTAACTACATTAGAGGGTGTCAATAGTAGCTCAGTAGGTATAATACCTGTGATGTAATTTCCCCCCAAAAGAATAATTGCTTACACCCAAAAGTAGATTGTTGCATTGATTAACAATTCAACATCAAAATATGGCATTGTTTATTCTAGCAGGAGCAGCGAACTGTACAAGTCCCAAAAACCGTTTGCAAATCTATCCTACCCTATGTAGAAGTGCATGCTCATAGAAAAAGACCAGGAGCTACAAATCGATCCTACCCTATGTAAAAGTGCATGCTCATAGCAAAAAAACCCAGTCGCACTAACTGGAGTTAGTTAACTACCTACAATTTCAGGAGAACTTGTCTCATCAATTTAAAGTCAAAAGTCATTTTCATCTTGCTCAATTTGCCATGCGCCCTCCTCCAACTTTCTTTTATTACGCAGACCTTTTCTCTATCTACTTGTTGATGGCAACTTGCTTCTCACGGCAGTCAATCGTACAAAATGTCCTCAAGCTACAATATATTGCAAACATTTCTTGTCATTACTTCAACTTATAATTTTGAAGTTAAAATCATGTTCTAAACTGTTGAATTTAATCTCAAATGGGTCAACCATATTCACTAGCATAATTAGAGTGAAAACAAAGTAATCTAAACAATGAAAGCATTACAACATAGAAACCTGGGCAAAGAAATGGGCCATTCAAGACTAGGTAGGCAACTTGAATTGCCTTATGGAAGTTGTTACACTAACCTTGTGATTATAGTTTAACAAAGTCCAACAAAATCAGTATTTCTGAATTAGCAAAACCCTTGCTCAAAATCTCAACATTGTCATAGAATGATTTAAGTTGTAACAAGGTTCCTATATAGATTCTACTTGATTTACTTCAAATAGCAAACTGAGAAGAAATTGAGATATATTTGTGCAATGTAGATGCTACTTGTACCTTGAGAAAGATCAACGCTAATGACTACAAACTATTATTAAGGCACTTGATTTTTAGTGGATGTGTCATAAAAGATTAAAATTGAGATTAGGGCTTCTAATCGCGACAGAGCCCGTTTCTCGATTAAAAAGTGTCGTGTTTCATTTTTTTTTTTCCATTGTCATTTTTAAGTGATTTCGTATTCATTTCTAACAAAAACTTGAAAAGTCAAACCGTTGACTTTTAGATTGACTTTTTGGTCAACCCCAAGTTAAAAATTAAATTTTTGCACAAAAAGATGTCAATTAGATTTAATTTATCTTTAAAAAAAATCAAATTTTGGAAATTTCAAAATTTTGACCCAAAAATCAACATAGGAAAAGTCAACTAAAGAGTTGACTTTTGGCCAAGCCTTTGACTAAAAAAATTGGAAAAATTCAAGATCTTCATAACATTTTGTTTTAGTGTTGATTTGATTTTTATGTAAAAATTTTTATAAAATTCGATTAAGAACCTTGTTTTCCGAATTTTCGCTTTTCGGTTCGAAATCGACCAAAAATAAAATTATTTTCATTTTAGTCATAATTATATCTAGTTCCTTTTACGACATTTGGTCTAGGGACCATTTCTAATCCACTCGTCCATTCAATTTCGAGAATGGTTGCGTTGAAAAGCGAATTGCCATTTTAAGTCTTAATTTAGGGGGTCAAAATTGATTTTTCATAAGTTGCAAATGGACTATTTTTTTCTACTCATTTTTTCGAGATAACTCTAAATTCTAGGTCTGTTTTGAGAAATTCACACAAGAACTTCCCCAATTTGAGAAGTTTTGCTCTCTTGAATATAGGAAAGTCAAGCAATTAAGTTTTAATTGAAGTAATTCAAGTTAAGGTTCAATTTAATGAATCTAGGTCCAATTTTGATATTAGACCTCGATTCATTTTTGGTCTAAGCTTGGTGACTTCAATTCAAGGTCAATTTGAATGCATTAGACTATCCTAAGCATGGGTAATTAGTCAAATAGGTTTATTGCAATATTAATTGAATTCAATTTCAATTAATTTGCAATTTTGAGCAAAGAATTGCAAATTGCTCCTTTTAGCCCATAATGCTCGATTATGTGTACTCATGGTTTAGGTCCTTTGTTTTCACAATAATCATTCAATTAAGTCAATAGAAAACTCATAGATTACATTTATGGGGTTTAATTGGCTTAATTGAATCAAGATCGGATAATTTCTCCTCAAATTGGGCAAGTTTTCTCTTTAATTTGGTCCTCAAAAGGACCAAATTGCATAAATTTTGAACTTACAAGGACCGCCTGGTCATTAATTAGCCAGAACCAACTAGAACTAGTTGGGAACTGGTCGCATCGGCATGAATCGATCGATCGATTTGATCGCCCGCCGACGATATAGGCCAGTTCGGCCACTTGCCAGCTAGTTTTAGGCCTCCAGTGATTGGTTCTAGGACCCTCACCTTATGAATTTTGCTCACATGCCCTTGTATTTTCAAGATTTTGTGGATTAGCCCCTGAATTTTGAGAATTTGCGATTTAACCCCTAATTAGACCCTTAAGTGCAATTCTCATTTTAAATCCCAATTTTTGTAAATCAGACATATTCGATAGGTCATATGACAC
Organism: Eucalyptus tenuipes; assembly: GCA_014182365.1. NCBI lineage: Eukaryota > Viridiplantae > Streptophyta > Magnoliopsida > Myrtales > Myrtaceae > Eucalyptus > Eucalyptus tenuipes. Next base: position 17,583,333 of record CM024539.1, on the reverse strand, counting down.
ATTTTAAGAATGATTAGCCTTTTAAAAGTTTAATTCGGCCATTAAATCAAGCTTTTGACCGTTGGATCAAACCGACAGCCAAGATTCACCAATTTGGGACTACTGTAAGAGGGATTTTGCTTCCATTTTTGAAAGGAGGGCTCATTTTGCAGATATTTTCTCTCTGTAAACAGAACATTTCTCTCTCATCTCTCTCTCTTTTCTCGCTCTTTTCCCTTCCCTAAACCACACCTCGCCGGTTCGGCCTTCGCCGCTGCTCGTCAGCCTCATGCCGGCAATCCACTAATTGCCGATCAGCCCCTCAGTGATCCTCTTCCTCTCCTCGACCTTCTAGTGGCCAGTGCTTCCTCTGGTGGCTGTCTGACCAACTTGAACCAACGGCCTCATCCTGCAGTTGAAGAAATCGGCGACCAAGCCGATTTTTGCTTTAACCGGCTTGATCACCGATCGGGTGGTCCAAATCAGCAGAGCAGCCCAGGTCGATCTCTCTGTAGCTCTCTTTTGGACCCTCTGGTAGTTGGGAATCAATAGATCAGCCACTGCATAAGCTCCGATGGCTTGATCTCCTTTCGGCGGTCTTAAACCGGTTCGATTGGACGGGTTTCGTTCCAGATCAAATCGGTGGTCCAGTTGGCCCTTTAGGTGGTCCATAGTATCCGATATGATCCTTGGAGTCTTGATTGTGTTTCAGCAAAGGCGGTTTCGTCTGGTGGTGCTTCGTTTGGAAGAAAAACGCGAAAAGGTATATTCTCGAACTCAAATTCAATGAAACGAGGTCAATGTATCCAATTAGGGCTAGGATTCAAGATTAGATCCATATAATAAGCTTTGATTTGATATTGATGAAGTTTTTTGATGATTTGCTGAAGTTTGTTGTGGATTGATCATGAGTTTGTGGATGATTGAACTTGATTTCTACTAATCTGCAATTTTCGGACCTCTATAAGTAGTTTACTGTTTTGGTTTGATTGAGGTCTTAGATGAGCTTATTTGATCTCGACCTCTTCTAAACTAGAAAATAGACTTCAAGACCTTCGATTTGATAGATCACATGCCCCGAAAGGACGATGTTTGTTCATTAAAGAAAAAAAAGCACCTCAGAATACGATCGATTCTGCAGTAGTTTAGGTCATTTTAGCATTCTGTCTTTGTTCTATTTTTATTTTCTTATTTTTGTACTGATTTTTCTGATCAGTTTCTGAAAATTTTTCCCTCATGAGATTTGTTCAAAATTATCTTGTCCATGACATATATATTTTCTAGATTTTTTGGAGATGTTTTGGTTAGGAAAAACTGCATAAAACAGAACCTAGGTTGAGCTGCCCTACATTGCATTCGAATTGAGTTTATGTGAATTTGAGCTTGTAAATGAACTAATTGGGCTTCACATCCTTAAGTAGACTTGTAATGCATGTTTTAAGGATTCTATAAAGGTAAGATTCAAGTGGATCGCTCTTCATTTGGCGTATTAATTGCATGCTCAAATGTAGTTAGGTACTGCTGCAATTAGGACATTCCACAATACACATCTGTTTTGCTATTTTTGCATCTGTTTGCATGATCCAAACCATGTCTCGAGGTCTCTATGAAAAATATTTTTCAGTGTGTGTTCTGCATATAAAATTTTTTGTTAGATTTTTGCACATTCCGAAATGGTTGAAATCGAGTATGTTTTTCAATGATTGCCTTAGTTTAGAGGTTTACCATGAGCATACTAAAACACATTCACTTTGGTCTCTTAAAGACCAAATCGTGCATTAAGGCCTTCTCGATATTAAAAACCATGTCACAAGTTTCGTGTTCATGTATACCATGTCACAATTAAGCCTTGTTTGATATGTGAACATTGCACCACAATTAGAGTAGTTGCATTTGAAAATCATCGAACACGTTGTTTTAGTTCTAAGTCATTTGTGCAACGTAAATGATTTGTATGGTTTCTTTGCATCCCGATCAAGGATTAGGTGATTTACCTAAATCATTGTTGCATCTAATTCTTCATTGCATGCAAATTTCATACCATTCATGCATTGTTTAAGTGATCTTTGAACGCATAAATGCACACCATGTTCTGTCTTGTTAATGGCTAATATGCGCGCTTTTACAAATGTCGATTTTTGAACCTTGATTGGATCTCAATTGAACTTGGACCCTTCTAGGAAGTCGTAGGGCTCATTTAGACCTTTCAAATGCCACTAATTTTGCGCAATTTTCTTGTCATTAGACCTGTTTTCCATTTTTTCTATATTAGGTTAGAATTCCGACTTGGGTTAAATTTGGAACCCCTACTTTACCCCTATTTGGTCAAAATTTTACTATTTTTGTTTGATTTTTTAGGTAGAGACTTTGTAGTCAGACCCTTAACAAAATTTGTTTTCTCTCTTTTACCTTCGTTGTGGTGAAATTTTACATTTTTTAGCCTATGTTTACTAGGTCAAATTCCACTTGCAATGACATGTTACCCTGCTGTTTGATGAAAATTCTGATACAATGTTAAACTTCATTGAATTTTTATAAATGCTTGCGTACCTTTTCTTAGAAAACTTTCTTAACGAAGTTTGTTTCTTGTGATGTCATGCATATTGAGTAATTTTCTTAAGGACAAATTGTCAATGGGTCCTTTGTAATTTTGTTAATTTTTCTTTGTCTTGGCTATGATGTTCTTTGTAAGTCTTTATTGTGATTTTCTATTAGGATTTTTTAGGATGACTTGCATGCAGAATTAAGGTTCATCATCTTCATGAAATCTATTCTAAATTCTTTGATCTTCGTCGTCAAAAATTTCCAATAAATGATCTTTTGATCATATTTTCTTCAAAATGGATTTGAAATATTGATGTTGCATACCAAAATGAATTTGGTATATGTGACGCTTCCAATATCAATTGTTTTAGAACCTTTTAAATCTTTGATTTGACATTGGAAATATCATGGTTTGGACCGTATTTAAAGTGCATGCGATGTCTATAAATGCATGATATACAAGCCGCAAACTAGCCTTGGCAATTAAATGCATTTCATAGCCAAGATATTCCATTGTCCAATATGTTTTAAAATCTTCCAAATGCTTGATTTGATATTGAGATAGTTGAGGTTTGAACCTTTAAAATGTCCGCGACGTCTATGAGTGTATGACAAGCGAGCCCCAAATTAGTTTTGGCAAGTAAATGTGTTCCACAGCTAAGATGTCCCTTTGTCCAAAAGTCTCACTTTCCTTTCTCAACGTTTCAAATGCATCTTTTGAAGCATCACATGAACCGTGCACATGCATGAAACCATGTCATTTGTTAGAAATGCTTGCGATTGTGATTGGTGCCTTTCCATTGAATGGGTGACCTGCCGATGGTTTACTAAAATTGATTGATTGTTTGGGAATTAAGACTTAAGGGCTGCTTGCATGTTTAATTCATGTTGGTGCATGTGGGTGTTAGATGTATGTTAGGGGTGATGCCTGATCCCATGGGTAGATCTTAGGTCTCACCTAGAACTTGTTGTAGGGATTTACAAGCATTAATGGCCATGCGAGAACACAAATGGTCACTAATGGCTATAAATAATAAAAAATGAATTGGGTAGGCGTCTAGAGGGACATATGCATGAATTGCAAAGCTGATCCTAAGGTCCTATTTGTTCATTTGTGCCCATGATTTCATTTGTTTGGTCATTCTTGATTGTTCCTTGTGCATTTGACTGTCTTGTTGTGAATCATTGTTTCTTTTCATTGTATGTACCTAGTCCTAGTTCTTCGTTTATAAATTAGATTAGGTTCTTTAAGGTGGAGAATCATCAAGACATGAAGACGATGAAAGGTCGATGTCCTATCCAATTGTCATGTTGTATCGTTCATACCCGATATATGTTTCGGGTCACTTCATTTGTATGAACACCCAATAAGTTGCTGGTCTTTTCTTTTCCTTTTATTTTCTTTAAATATTGGGGTTGTATGTTAGATTTACCGTTTTCCTTATAAATGTCCACTTGATTGGTTACTTCATGCTTTACCTTTTAAATTGTATGTTTTCTTTTTCTCTTTCTTAGAATTAGAACCACTTAAATAATCATCCATGCGTGATGTCGCGACCCGACCTCGCCGCCCTCGCCTCAGGTAAAAAGAGGGGAGAATGTCAGATTTAAGGGTACCTGACCAGGGGAGTTTCCTCATGGTTTGCATTCCACAAAGGCATCATCACCTCGCTTTTCAGGACGAACCTCTTGTGAGTTTCCTCACGTATGGTCCTGAGCTCTCCCAAACTTGTACCTCCCGTGATAGCGGAAGGTGTCGGGACCCTACTCTGATGTCGTGGCATGTCTTGATCAACAGTTTTAAGGTCGAAATGAAACCGGATGTAAATGTGAGTACAAGGGTATTTTGACAACAATGATAGCCTTCTCAAGATGTACATTAGCTAAAGATTGCATTACTTCATCTTTTTTAATTTCACTGTCTTGAGTATGCTAAATCATAACCGTGAACCTTTTCCTAGGGTTCATAGCCCTCATGACAGGTTTATTAAGCAATTTAGTTGTTTAAGATAACTTAAAAAATAAGATGGGAGTCATCACTAACCTCGTTTTTGGGGGGTCGGCTAGAAAACCCAATCGAGGGTTGGGAGTATTCCTTCGATTCCTACACAATCAAATATCTAGGTTGGGGGACTTGGGTTACGTCAATATTTTTATTAGCGCCATTTCGGTATCTAACAATATATTGTGTTTGCCTAAGGTGTCCATGTATGTCTCTTTACTTTTTTTCGGGATCGTTTGTCCTATCCTAGGTGATCATGCGTGGTTAGTCATTTTCGTACCATTCTATTTCTAAGAAAAGTGGAAAGAAAAGCAAATAATTGTATTGAAATTGCGAGACAATATGTAAACAACCAAGAAAAACAGTAAATCTATCATGTAATCCTAGAAAAGATAAAAGAGAAACACAATTGAAAGAATAAGAAAAGAAAGAAAAGAACCCGCAATTCATTAGCTTTTTATATAGACAATAAGAGACCCAAGACATATGTCGGGGATGAATGGTACAAAGGTATGGTCGAATTGGACACCAACTTTTCGCCATCTTCGCGTCATCCTCATCTTCAGAGTCCTATACTAAACCTAGTCTAAGAAATATAACTAGGTACATACAATAGAAAGAAACAAACATACACGTCAAAACAACTAAAAATACGATATCATGCCAAAGTCAATCACTCAAGGGAAATTCAATTTCACAAATCAAATTAGGGCCTCAGGATCAGCCTTTGTAGCTCATGCGTAGGTCCCTCTAAGACACCTACCGATTCGTTTTATGACTTATAGTTATTATTGACCAATTGTGTTTTCACATCGCAATAACACTCGTAAGTCCCTAATGAGGTGATCTATGTGATCCCAAGATTTTCCCATAATATCATGCATCGACCCTAACATAAATCTAAAAATCATATGCATTGTAGCAATTAAACATGCATACAGGTTTTTTCATACCTTATTTCTCAACCAATCAAACAAGAAAGTGAACCATAGATGGGTCACGTATTACTAAAGGCAAGCGCCAATCACGAACATAGACATTTCTAGTGAATGACATGGTTATATGCATGAAGGGGTGCATGTGATGTTTCAAAGACAAATCCAACTCCTTGAAGAAGGAAGATTCAATCATTTCAACCTATTTTCGACTACATTACAGATAGAACATTCGCTTCCTCCACCATTCCAAAATACGTCTATCTTCACTGCCCTCACAGAAGCTCTAGATAGAAAAGACAAGACAGGTGTGATAGAAATGCGAAATCGTCTCAAAGAACTGGATCAAATAAGGAAAGAGAAGGAAAAAGAGAAGATGCCTAAAGAATCTTCGATAGCTATAAGAGAAAAGCCAAATCAAATGATGCTATCCAATCTGTTAGAATCATTCTTGAGAGATCTAGGAAATCGGAAGAGCAGCCCGATCCTATTACCTTGAAAGACCAGATCCTATTTCCCTCAAAACCAGTATTTCCATCGGAACCAGTTTTCCCAAACAATTTTGATATTGAATTAGACTCGATATCCCTCTCATCCTTCTCAATCCCTACCATTGATTCATTTCCTATTACATCGGTAACTTCATCAATATTCATGGCCAACCCTCCGGATCAAGATATGGAATCCAACCCTTCTGAATAAGAGGTTGTTCAACCAAATAACCTTTCTCAGAATGTGACTACCTTTTCCAGACAATTTTTCACTGTTAATGATATTCCATATTCCAAATGGATAGAAAGATTCGAAGAATTCCATACTTGGTTAAATGCCTAAGCTCTTGCCAATCAGAATAAATACGATGTCCTTTTTGGTTTTGTCACAAGATTTACTGGTAGCCTTAAGCATTGGTGGCAATCGGTGATAGAACAAGACCAAATTCAATTTTTGCTTTCACCCGACTTTGACCATGCCATTACTCTACTATACCATTTTTTCATTGGAAAACCTTATGACCTTCATGAGCTCAAAATGAGAGAATTTTTTTGAAAGAAAATGTTGTTCTCTCTAAAAAAGGCATCTTGATAAACATTATTAGGAAATGCTCAAGCTTTTCTATGGTATTGGAGCTGATCCAAACCTAAAGCAAGTTTTTTCTAACTTCCATCCCCAAAGAATTATCCCAACAGGTTGAGAAATCTTTTCTCAGCAGACAAAGGAGAATTGTGGATATTCTTTTAGGAGAAATACAACAAGAAATCTATCTGTGCCTTGAAGATTTGTGTCTAAAGTGTCAAATGGTTCAAACTTATCTCACTGACAACAGAGAACTTGATGGATCATGTTCTCGCCAGAAGCTGAAGATCAAATGCTCCAAGCGAGACTGTGACGGTTCTTGCGGAAAGTCTTCTAGAAAGAAGAAGCACTTTAAAAGGCTTTGGATCAAGAAATCTAGACATGGATCTAAGCACTTATGGAAAAGGAAGAAATGACGATACCTACGCAAAAGGAAAAATCACTCGGGACGTAAGACATCAACTCGTTGCTTCATCTGCAATCAAAAGGGACATTTTGCCAAAAACTGCCCTCAAGCAGGAAAAGGTCAGAACATAGAGATTGAAACTGGTATTTCACTCAAAAATGATGATATCGAATCTCTATTTTCTGTGGAGGAAGAACCATATGAACAAACTCTTTATGTCATTCCTTATTATCAAACTCCCAGTGAGATTGATTCAGATTCAGATTCTGAAGACCTTTTTTACATATCCCTAATTTCTTCAGAACAAAGCACTGATATATTTTTAAGCCAAATCCATTGTCCCCATTTTCCAGTGAAAATCTTCACTTCAAAGTTTGCCAAACTATATTTTCAAGCCAAATACATTGTCCCCATTTTCCAGTGAAAATTTTCACTTCAAAGTTTGCCAAACCCATCACTGTCATTGCTCTCATAGATACCGGTGCAAGTTCTTCAATCTTAGATACTAAAGTTCTTCCTGAAGAATATTAGACTTCGTGCGTTCGATATTTCAATTTTACCTCAGGAGATACTTTTTCTACAAATGTGACGACAATCCTAGTAACTATCCAGTTTTTTCCCCAATGTTCTATAACCACAAAAATCTTTGGATCTAGTCTTCCCAACAAAGATCTAATCATCGGTTGGGACATTATGACTCATATTTCTCAACTTCGTATCATTCCTGGAAAAGGTTTTGAGTAAAGGATCAATTCTCTGAATTCGTCAATATCCAAAGACTTTTCTCCATCCAAATGAATATGTTAGATACGATCATGTAGAAGTTGTTAGAATTCTGTTCAGAATCCCATTTTGAATTCTCTTAGAAGTGTTCTCATCCTTTATGGAAAAATCTGGAATTCTTTGTTCACCTTCCCTTAAAAAAGAATGAAGACATCAATCCAACTAAGGCGAGTCATATGGGAATGAAGCTAGAACACCTGATCTTTGGTCAGAAGGAATGCTCAGAACTATTGCAACAAGGCCTTATTGAAATTTCAAATTCTCAATGGGCTTGTGAAGCTTTTTATGTCAATAAACGTGCTGACCAAAACAGAGGAAAGATGTGACTGGTAATAAACTATCAACCTCTTAACCTCTTCCTTCTTCGAGGAGTTGGAATTGTTTTTGAGCTTTTCTATTTCCGCCTTAGGGCTCTTGAGATGATGATATCCCAGGTGTTGTCTAGTTTCCAAGGCATGAAGCCTTTTTCGGAAGTCCGAAAGCATCTTTTTGGTGGTTTCTGTTAGAGAAAACTCCTATGTTGTTTTGAAACTGATAAAACTTATCTAAGTTTTATTTTGAAGATTGCCAGACTTTTGTGTCAAAGTCTATCTTACAACATAAGTCTGCCCACTCTAATAAATTCCAGACTGAATGCAAGTGAAGAATGAAGACTAATCCAAACGCGGGATTGTCTTTCTTTCTTCAAGGGTTCGGTTCGTACAGGTTATATATGGCATTCTGGTTGGAAATGTCACCTACGAGATTGATTATCTTTATTGGAATCAATTTAGATACATCAAATCTTTTCATATGGCAAGTTAATTTGGAAAGAATCGACTTATGGAAACCAAGATCTTGATTGTATGGGCGAACAGGATTGACGGGCCTTTATCACAATCTTTAATGGCTCGAGATCTCCTTGATTGATTTTGTCCAATGGGTTAATTGGAAGAATTCCTTTGGAAAGTGCTAACGGTCGAGAATGCATGAAGGAGTATTTAAGGATACCTCTCCAGTCATTCAACAGAGTGTGTGAAAGAAGAATTCCAAAGTCTGAAGCTTACCACTTACTTGTTATCCCTTACACTGTGCTCGAATTTGTACTCAAAAGAGAGAGAGAGAGAGAGACTCAAAGAGAGACTTTGTGAGAGTAGTAGAGACTCGTCATTGTGAAGTCGAGATCGCAAGATTATAAATTCTCTTTTGATTCTTAGTGGAAACCAGCTAGAAGGCTGTCAGCATGGGAGAGTGGACATAGGCTTGATCTAAGCCGAACCACTTTTAAATTTTATGTTCCTTTTCTCCTCCCTAAACTCCTTTACTTTATTCGTATTTCAATTTTGTAGTTAAAGTCTAAACTCCTTTAAAGTTTGCTGATCATCAGACTCAGTTTCAAAAGCAAAATATTCTTACCTCTTTTTGCGAAAATTTTCTTCACACCTATTCACCCCCCTCTAAGTGTTCATACTAGCGCTTTCAGTTTCATCATATCTTCGAAGATCTCATTGCACATCCACAATTTTGGAGTCAATTGTTTTGAATGCATTGTTGTGTGCCAAAAGAGTTTTTGATTGCCAATTTAGGACGGCTTTAGCTACGGGAGTCCTTTTTTGTCTTCCATGTTTGTCCACATCAGTGGGGGCAGGTATTTTGGGAGCATGTCAATATCTGCCTTGTGGATCAATGAATTCTTTTAGAGTAGGGAACGAAAGTTTTGAACCTTCTCGAACAAGAGGAGGAAAATCTACCTCTTGGAACATGGCGATGGAAAAACTAGATGATGTTTCTCCTGGAGTTTTGAGTGATAAGAATGCTTTTTTGCCCACTTTAAGATTGGCTTGTAAAACGGGGAAATAGCTAGTTCTTTATGAGAAGGAGGTGGTGGTGGTGAAGTTGGTGAAATTGAGGGTGAAGCAGTAAACTCTGGTGGTGGAGTTGGAGCGTAAGAGACCATAAATTGGAATTTATCACACTCACCAAGAGTATTTACGGAGGGGGTCTCCATCTAAGTACCTTTGGTACATGGTATCCTTTGACTTCTTGTGTTACCGTCGAGGTCTTGCATTTAGGTCTACCTTGTCGGGAGAATTTGTACAATAAGAGCATTGACAAAAAGGACTCTAGAAACAATGACCATATCGGTCCTTGTAGTAATGGACAGGGTTTCTATTACTCTGAAAATATTGGACAAGCCTTTTGAGATCTAGCTCGGAAATTGACTCAGGAACACAAGGTTCAATCATGAAGAGAGTCTGGAAGATAGAAGGATTTTCTTCTTTTTCCCTGCCAAATTTGATGGAAATGGTACCATCTTTTTTTTTTTGACAAATTTGGAATCTGAGGACTAGAAAGACTTGTTATTCTGGGGCAGCTTTTCATAGTTGCTAATTTGATAATCCAAGTTTCTAGAAGGAATTTGGCCTTGCTTGGGAACATGAATACATGATGCCTGATCATTCTGCATAGATATGAATAGAGCATCTTCATTTCCGTTGTGGAAATTTAAGTCAAGAGCACGGTTCTGCACTCGGTAAACCATTTGGTAGTGCAGTGTTGCTGCAATAGAGTCGACGAGCCGAGGAGTTCCGTGAGCTGGATTTGGACTTTTAAAAAAGAAAGTAGCTGGGGGTTTGAAAGAGCGATATTGAAGTTTGGATATAGGGTTACAAAGACTGTTTTAGCATTCAAAGTGGTTTGGACAGTACCAATACAAGCATGTTGGTATTCTAGAAACCGAGTATCCAATAAGTCTATTTTGGCCACGACTGGCAAGCCTTTTCGACCATGAAAGGTGAGAGCAAGACGAACAGCTCCATAATGAACATGAGAGTATCCTTATTGAGTCCATCTTAGGAAATTCTGGCCGAATTTGAAGAGTAATGAAATACTCGTTTTCAGTGGCAGGAATGGGATGTTGATCAAGCTTGGAGGACTGAAACGTACTCCTTTACTTCCTTTGGAGTTTGACGGATAAGTTGTCGGATGGAGCGGATGGGGGAAAATGATGAAGTCGGCTTAACACAAGCAGAATAAGGGTTCGTGAGGGGAAGTTGAGTTTTAGAGATTTTGGTTTCATCAATCTTAGAAGCATTTGACACACGAAAATCTGAAAGAGCTGAAGAAGATGGGGATGAGGCTAGAGTAACGATGCTTCTAGTATTTCAGGTTCAGTGAAGAGTGATTTCCCTAGCCTACTGCTACAGTAACTGCTATAGTGATCTGCTACAGTTAGCGGTCTCTTCTGTCACGAGCATTGTAGTCATAGTTTGAGTCATCAGAACTATGCATTTCTACTAGAAGATGTTCTTCGTATTTTTGCTCAAGTCCCGCAAGTGGATCTTCAAAGGGAGTTCGAGTATTCCACATGTTTGCCTTGTTTGACGAAGATGTTTCTTCCTGATTTATGGAGGATCCTGTAGTGTCAGCAGGCATGTTTAGCCGAGGCCAATTGGATGGTTGAACATAGTAAGATGTGTCCATCCCTAGAGATAAGGACAACGGTCCTTAATCATAGGGGAGAGAGGACCCCCCCCATTGTGCATAAGGGTCTTAGGATGATTGTGCAGGATCATCTGTGTGTCATTTCTTGCTCATGTGATGATGCAGTCTGTCTGAATTCTTCGAGTGCTTCTTTGGCTTTTGGTGTAAGGCTATAATGATCCCATGCGGTGGGTACATTATAATTTCATACATCTTCAATAATGGTTTTGTTTTCTTGGCACAAAACTCTTTGGAGTTTTTGGTACTGGTGTCCACAGCAACCAATAGGTCCTCGAAATGATTTGTAAATCCAAGCTTCCTTAAGGTGCGGCTAAGATTTATAGGATGTGGTTGCTTGTGGGGCATTAGTAATGATGCCATTATTTTTTACAAAAGCCCATGGTCGTCGGAAGAATAGAACAGTATGAATTTTAGGGTATGGTTGGACAGTTCTCAGTTCTTGCTTTAAGAGCTGCTTCCAATGAGTGAGAGAATAAAACTAATTAAGGAAGGCTAAGAGATTTCTATCACTTTCTTTTTCAATATTTCGTCCGAGTCCGAATATCCTGGTGAGGTTGGTAATGAATCTTTTGGTTAGAATTTCGATAGCTATTAAGTACTTATTGGTTAAGTACCATAATAATCAGGGAAGTCATCTTCCTTCCAGATTATAGGGTGTATGAACGGATAGCTGGAATTTAATTCAAAAGAAATAAGAATCGAACCTCCATAGAGTTTGAATAGATCTGTGTGGCATTGCCACATAAGGCTTTCAGTTTTCAGTGAGGTTGTGATTTTGGATTTCTTCAACAATCTCCTAGGGATATTGATAGCTTGGCCAATCTCGTATTCTTTCGATCTTATTCTTTTTGTTGTGGTAAAAAGTATGGAAGGCATGCCTCATGATATACATGTTGATCTTTGCTGGTGCTTTTGATCTTGACAAAAAGTCAGCAAGCACGTTCTTCTTCCCAGTATTGTGTTTGGTTTCAAAAGAGTATTTCGAAAATCATTCAGGCCATCGAAGTAGTTGAGAATGTGGAATCTGCTTCTATTTGAACTTGATCATCTGGGAAAAGATGCCATGTCTAATTCTACTAGGAAGTGATGGCCGATAAGATGAGATTCAAACTTTTTTATTCCATTTTTCACCACCAAGATTTCTTTGATAGTGGAGTGATAATACATTTCAGCCTAGGAAAATTTTCCACTTTTGTAAGCACACAGGTATCTCTTACTATCAATTTCTTCGAACAGGATGGCTCCCCAATATTCATCACTTGCGTCAGTCTGGAGAATTCTCTTTTCTGTTGAGGGGATTTGCAATGAAGGAAGAGTCTGCATGATCTCTTTAAGTTCAGCAACTACTTTGGTTTGAGATTTTCCCCAAGGTGGAGGATTCTTCTTTAACATTGATTGCAGTGGAATCATCAGTTTTGCAATATTTGGAACAAAATCTCTAAGATAATTAATTATCCCAAGAAATTGCTGAACTGGCTTTGTCGTGAAATTCTCCTCTGGGAACTTTGGCAATTCTTGAGCAATATGTGGCCCTGGATAGTATGTTCATTTGTGAAGGTGCATACCTAGAAATTCGATTTCTGTCTGGGCAATATTCATCTTTCTTTGAGAAAGCATAATCCCATGTTCTTTCACAATTTTTGCAAAGTGCCCAAGAAGTTGGTGGTGGGATTCTTCATCGTGGTAGAGTAGGATATCATCAATATATACTACTTGTGCTGGACAAGATTGGTTGGAAAATTCGACACATAGCCTTGGAAATGTTGGTTCGGGATGCAAAATCCTATTTTGGGCCTATCTTCAGGATGGATGCCTGATTGCCAAAATCCGGCTTTAAGATCGAATTTGGAATAAATATGGGCTCTTGATAATCTAGTAAAGAGGGAATTTCTAGAAGGTAAATGGAATTTATCATCTTTGAAGGAAGAGGTTAAGAGGCGATAGTTTATTACCGAGTCTCGGCTATGGAAGGCATCCAATTGCCAAGGCTAGCTTGGAACTCGAATAAATACATTCACAAGCATCACGAGCATTTTGAATACAGTCCAAATCATGACTTTCACAATATAAAATCGAGATTTGAGGGAATTTGAAAATATTTCAGACCAAGGAATATCTAGGCTAAGGAACACATTCAATTGCCAAAGCTAGCCCGGAACTCGCATAAATGCATTCACAAGTGTTGCGGGCATTTTGAATACAGTCCAAATCATGATTTTTCCTAAGCCAAATGAAACTTTGGAAAAGAATTTCTGAAAAAATGGTTTTCAAGAACATCACATGTATCAAAACATTTTGATATGTGATTTGAGAATTCATTCATCGAAAAGCCATTTGACAATGAATATCCAAATATTTAGACCAACTTTCATGAAGATGGCATGGCCTAAATTCATACGCAAACTAGCCTAAGTAATCTAACTAAACTACCATAACAACAGATTCATATCAAGAAATTTGAGATCAAGCATGACAAAACAACAAAATCGAGTTTTCACCAAAAAAATAAACAACAAAATCGAGTAATGCCTATTGACAATCTAGCTATGAAAAAATTCCCTAATATGTATGACAAGATAATGAACAACTTTCGTGAAAAATGTTTTCCTAAACAAATTAAGCATGATTTTATAAAAATCAAACAACAAGCGATAGTGCATCAGAAATTTGTCAAAACAACAGGACATCACATCATTGCAACCAAGATTTAACCTAGCTAAAGAAGTTTAAAAATCATGAAATTTTCACACAACATAGACGACAAAATAAAAAACAAACTTCATTAGAGGACCAAGTCGAGAATCCCTATAGAAAAAAATGATACAAAAATGGTAAGGGTTCGTAACCCTAGGTCTAGATTCTAGTCAAGTTTGGGAAAAATAGAAAAGGGACCTAATGATAAGAAAATTACATGAAATTAGTGGCATTGAGAACCTCTAGGTGTGCTTTACAACTTCCTAAAATGGCTCGGGTCCAAACTTAGTTGATTTGGTGCTCTAAAACTGATATCTCTAAAAGTGCGCATGTTAGTAGTTAAAAACTAAAACACTCAAGTAATGCACAATTAGCATAAAGAAATCACACACGACTTAGAATTGGACTTGGCAAACAATTTTGGTAATCATCTAACCCTAAGTCAGTATGCAAAGATGTCATACAATTTGATGACAAAACGAGATGATTTAAGATTCTTTATGAAATGCTTGAGGGTTTTTAGGTGAACATGTACTTTTGTGGCACAAATTTAACATACGAAATAGCACTCAAATGCAATGACCTAAACATATACACAAACCTTGTAACATGAAGTCCAAATGACAAGAAACTATTGCAAGATTTGGTCTCTAAAAGACTCAAACGGGCATGGCAAAGTGCATACACGGTAAGGTTTAATTCCAACTTTAACATCACTGAACCGATATGATTTCGAATCCCTAAAGATATGCAAAAATTTAATGAAAAATCTAACATATAAAACATGAGACAATGAACGTTTTTTGTGAAGGGTCCAAAGCCTAAATGAGATCATGTAAATCATGAAAAAATGACAAAACAAACATGAGTCTTTGACATCCTTAATTACAACAGCACCCCTACTTTTTAATGCATGCAATTGACACACTTAACAGCATCAAATCTTTACAAATCTTGCGCCATTGAACACATACAACATGTAGCTCATCTTTTATGAGGTCTTGAGGTTGAACGAGGTCAATTTCATATTGAATTCTACCTAAATTCATTTCGGACCAAAACATGGTAGATTGACCTTAGCTCGGATCTGAGTGATTTTGACCTAACTAAATATGTCCAAAACTTTCGAAAAAATTACAGGACATTCTCAACACAACGACAAAAGTTCCTCTAGAAATTATATCATGGAGAGCGGCACAAAAATAGCAAAATCAGATTTTGGAACTAGAACTGAGCCTAAATTGCACTTAAGAAATAAATTGCATAATTGAGCAACTTCGGAAGTGTTTTTCAAGGGTCAAACATCGCTCAATCGGGGCATGCAACCTATTGATTTGAAGGTTGTGACCTAAGTAGCACGGACACACGACACGAACACGTGACACGTTGACACATCATTTCTCAAAAATAGAGAATTCCGACACGTTGGGACACGTTATTATTAAATAAATGTTTTATTTTTAATTAATTTGATTCAAATTCACAAATAAATAAATAAAAAGAGTTTACAATGAATTTACACTAATAATATTAATAAGTCTATTCATAGAAAATTTGAAAGACATATTCATAGTTAATGCGTACTCATATTTGGGAACATGTTTTTAACTTTAACAAAAACTATGGATGAAACTAATGACTAACAAAAATATAGAATCAACTTTATTTAAATAAATCTATGATCTTCAATAATCTTCAAAACTTATTATTATTTAATATTCAATATTTTTATTTTTCGAAATCGCTTTTTAACTCATTCATATATTTTTATAACAAAAAAAAATTTTGCCACTCAAAAGTTATTCCCCTCAAAAACCTCCCAAAAATGATTTCCCTATCTTTTTTTCTCTCTCACGCCACCCCAAAATCCCCCCATCGGTTTCTTCCCTGCTCTCTCTCTCTCTCCCTCTCCCCTTCCCCCACGACAACACCTTTCCCCGCCCCATCAATCACCCCCACCCTTGCTCCTGCTCCCCTACCCCCTCGGTTGGTTCCCTCGCCCCTCCCTCCCCTCGGTTTATCTCTCCCCCCACCCCATGCCACCCCCTCTCCGGCCCCAGTTTCTTTCCATCTTCATGCCACCTTCCTCTCCGGCCCCGGTTTTTCCATCGTCTCACACCACCCTCCCTCTCTTCTTGCTAAAATCCTAACCACGGCCTCTTCTTCCTCCTCGTTGCACGGCCTCTCCCGATCGCCTCATCGCGGTCGCTCGCCGAAAGGCCTCGGCCCTTCCTCTTTTGTGGCAGCAACCTCGCCGTCGGCCCTCTATCACAGCTCGTAATCGCTATCATCGGATCGCCTCGCTATGCTCTTCCTCCGGCCCTCCCTCGCCATCGCGGCCTTGCCTCCACTCCCTAAGCCTCGCCTTCGCTTCCTCGACCTCGCCTCCACCCTTATCGTTCCTCTCTCTCAAACACACGCATCGGAACGTGTCGAGAAAGGTTGACCATGTGTTGGAAAATCTGACACGTGTTGACCGCGTGTCCGAACGTGTCGGACACGTCGACACGTGTCGGACACGACACGGAAGCTCCGGCAACGTGTCCGTGCTTCATAGCTTGTGGCGTGTATTATCAAAGTATAGAAGGAAACTTGAGCCGAAATAAGGTCACTTCGGATCTCATTTTAGCCAAAACTTACGTTTATTACAAAACAGCCAAAATGCTGATTAAGGCCAAATCAAGCTCAATCATCCATGATCACTCAAGAACAATCAAGCACAGCAAATCAACATCTAAATCCACCAGTCCAACATCTAAACATAGCATATTGTCCAAAAATTGAAACCCAGCCTCAATCGGTTTATCCGATCTTGCGTCACAGGGTTCGAGACTACAGAAATTACCTTTGATTGCAATTTCATCGATATTTACACAATCGAGCCAATGAACACTTGTTGGTGTTCAATTGAATCTCCAAAGTCACGACCGGACACGTTGGATCATGATAAGGGATGGCTGAACTGCCTGCAACAATAGAAGTTAAAACTGGTCTAAAATTGGATCGGCCTTCGATCACCAGTGAAGATCGGACTGCCGGAGGGAATCTTGCGACCAATCCACTTATCCCTAACCATGGGGAGGTTAGGAATCCCTTGGGCTACTGATCATCGACGATCGAAGAAGCCTGGGGGTGCTTGCAGCCTCCGGTTCAAGTGGCAATAGAAGGTCCCGCTTGGACTGGTTTTGGACTCTTTGGAGGGATTGGGCCACCGGAGGTGTTTTGGTGGCTAATCTACTAGTTCTCGACCACAGCAAGGTCGGGAACGGATCTAAGGATGGATCGGCGAGGTCTGCTCCATCGATCTTGGTCACTAGACCAGCGATCAAGCTAGTGAATTGAAAATCGACTTGGTCGCTGGTTTCTTGAGCCGCGGGAAGGTCTACTACATTGAGCTGGTCCGACCTCTGTTGAAGGGAGCGCCGGCCACTGGAACATTGAGGAGAGGGTGAGGATCGTCGAGGGGTTGGTCGGTGTCCGCTGAGCGACTTGACGCTAACAAGCTTTAGATCAGTGAGTCGCTGGTTCGATTTAGAGAGAGGGAGGAGAGAATGGCAGTTAGCGCTAAAATATTGAGTATAGAGCGAGGGAAGATCAGTAGAGAGAGAAGATGAGTTGCAGAATTAGCCCTTAAGGAAAATGGATATATATATCCTCTCCAAATCAAGTAATTTTGGTCGTCGGTTCGATTTGACAGTCGAAATTCAAATCCAACAGTCAAAAGTTGATTTCAAGGGCTTCGTCTCGAGGTTTCGAGTAATCGGTCTAATGGTTTGATTTGCGAAAACTCGAGCTAAAATCGAGAATTGCATAAAAAATGTCCAGTTATGGGTCAAATTGCAATTTTAAGAAATTTGAGGATCAATCTGTAGAATTTTGAGAAATTGAAGGTGTAAAAGTGAAATTTACACCAAGAGGATCTCAGAACCGGTCGCCAGAGGTCCATAACTGGCCAGTAAACAACTAAATCAACTAGCACCGCCAGCAGCCAGTCAGACCATTTAAACTTGTTCGGCCGGATTTGGCCAATTTTTTGACCGGTTTGGTCTGGTTCTGGCTATTTCGCTCACTTGGGACCCAGTGGGCTCAAAACTTATGTAATTGGACCTTAAAGGACCAAATTGAAAGGAAAATTAATCATATTAAAGAGGAAATTGCCTGATTGTTGTTCAATTAAGCCAATTAAACCTTATAAATGTGATTTAAAGGTCTTTTATTGACTTAAGTGAATGATTATCATGAAGGACAATGGGTCAAAGTCATGGGTGCTTTGAATTGAACCTAAAGGGCTAAAATGATCCAATTTGAACAATTTGCAATTCAATAGGCAAAATTTCAAATTGATTGAAATTGAAATCAATTAGTGCCACAATTGCCCTATCTAATTATCTACCCATTTGTAAGATTACTTATCGCATTCAAATTGGCCTCGAATTGGAGTGCTCGAGTTTATGTCAAAAATGAATATAGACCTAATATTGAAATTAGATATAGATTTATGAATTAAACTATAACCTTGAATGGGTCCACTCAAATTTTGTCAATTGAAGCTTAATTACTCGACTTCTTATGCTTGGAAAAGTAAAATTATTTCAAATTGAGAAATTTTGATGTGAATTTTCCAGAATTGAATTCAGATTTGGACTTATCTTAAGAAAATGAGTGAAGAACAATCATCGGTTCGCAAATCATGAAGAATCGATTTTGGTCCCTTAATTAGGATTTAGAACAACAATTTGTATTTTGACCTAGCAATTCGCGAAATTGAATACGTGAGCGGATTTAAAATAGTCTCTAAACCAAATATCCAAGAATGATCTACACCTAATTATGACTATAATGAAAGTAATTTGATTTTTGGCATTTAGAATCTAAAATTGAAAAATTTGGAAAACAAGGTTTTTAATCGATTTTTGTGAAAATTTTTATACAAAATTTAAATTGACACTAAAAGAAATGTATTTATGAATTTTTGATTTTTTCAATTTTTTTGGTCAAAAATTTGACAAAAAGTCAACCATTTAATTGACTTTTTCTAAAAGTTGATTTCTTGGTCAAATCTTTAAATTTTTGAGAAATTAATTTGACAAAAGAGAAATTAAAATTAAATGAAATCTTTTTGGATAAAAAGTCAATTTACAACTTGGGGTTGACTCTTGGTCAAAAGTCAACCCGAAAGTCAACCGTTTGATTTTTTGGTTTTTTTTTTTTCTTTTAAATGGTTTGGAAATCACTTTAAAAAGATAATACAAAAAGAAAGAAATGAAAAATGACATTTTTTGGCCTAGAAACGGGGCTCTATCGCAATCGAAACCTAAATCTCGATCTTTTTACCTTTATTGACGTGTCGACTAAAAATTAAGTGTGAACAACTGCCTCTCTTTGAGTGGGAGCTTGAAGAGGTTCCACTCAAAGACAAAATTAATGCCTACAATTTTTTATCAACTCCACTTTGGAAATAGAAAATAACAAAGAAAATGACACTTGGTTAGGGACACACCTAGGCACTTACCTTCGCTCATTAGAGATCCTAAACTCATATTTGGGATTTTTTTTCTCCATCTCTCTCATGGAATGGAACGAAGGAAATGACATTGTTAAGGAAATAGGGAAATGCTTTAAGGATGACTACTAACCTAAGGTCAAAGTTTAAAGATAACCTAGAATCTAAAGGGTGTGGTTTATAAGAATAACCTAGAACCTAAAGTCAAGATTTATGAGGATAACCTAGAACCTGAAATTAAGATTATGAGGAGAACCTAAAACTTAAAGGATGAGGTTTAAGGCTTACCAAGAACCTAAGGATGAGGTTTAAGGCTTACCAAGAACCTAAGGATGAGGTTTAAGGCTTACCAAGAACCTAAGGGATGAGATTTTAGACTTACCAAGAACCTAAAAGATGAGGCTTAAGGTTGATCAGGAACCTAAAAGACGAGGGATATGGTTTAGGATTACTAGAAATTAGAAACAAGGGTTATGGCTTAGGAGGACCAAAAACATAAAAATAAGGGTATGGTTTAGGATGACCAAAAACCGAAACCAAGGGTTATGGTTTAGGATGACAAAAAACCTATAACACGAGATATGGTTTAGTTTGACCAAAAATCGAGAACAAAGGTTATGGTTTAGGATGACCAAAAACCAATTCACTAGGGAACATATATTTTGAAAAAGGATTTCAAGACTGCTCGAGAGCCAATCTTGCAAAATCATGCGAACATATCTTGGTAATTGATATCAATTGTCAAATTCCTTTGCAGAGAATTTTAACAAAATGAAGTTTGATTAACCACGTAAGGGTTAAATCAAATATGCCCACTGAAAATAACCTAATCAAAGAAGGTCTTTCACATTGGCTCTCAAAAAGATGTTCTTATTCTCATCCTTTGACGTGGGAAAAATTGCTCCAATCTCACTGGAGAGGTCTCAATAAACCTATGCCTAGGGTTTTTGAAAATGTTCACAGTGAATACAATTCGATGATCAAAAGGTCTTTCAAAAGGACTGTAATTATGGCTTAGTCATGGGCTTACACAAAGGATATTCACTTTTTAGACCAAGAAACGAATGTTCAATTAACATATTCATCAAGTTTACAAGTCAAGAACCTTCAAGATAAGACAAGATAGAATTCCTTTCGCTCCTTCTAGCGGTAGCTCTTATGTGAAATTCTACTTCAACTCAAAACATCCTAATTGGAAGAGAGTTCGGATAAGGGCTATAAAGTTGGTTCGAGTGAGGCTTTGAAATACTTGAATTTTTCAGATATCAGGGGTTTAAAGGTGAGTGATTATCTTGGCATCGTTACCATCACACAACTTTTTAGAAATCTGACTCTTGAAATTTAATTCATATCGGGAGTCATTTTGACTATTTATCTTGAGACATGAGAATTTCGCTCTTTTTCCTAATGACATTGCTTGCAATATATGTTCTTTGCAAAGCATTTCTTTTGTTTTCTTAATGAGTGGTCTTTCACATGACCATTGTCTTTGCTTTTCTTTGAATTTTCTCATAGGCATTAGCCTTATTTTTACCAGGTACGCTGTTTTTTCATATCCCCTAGTTTTCACTCTCTTTTGAGTATCTAGGACTCTCGAGTGGTGTCGTGACCCGATCTCGCCTCCCAAGGATGGGGGAAAGGTCGGGTTTAGGGATACTTGACCACGAAAGTTCCCTCACGATTCTCAAACACAAGGGTGTCGTTACCTTACCCCCCTAATGGACCTCTTGCGACCCTACCTCGACGTCACGGTACATCTTGATCGACGGTTTTAAGATCGAAAGAAATCCGAACGTAAATGTGAGTTTAAAGGTATTTTTTAACAACTATGATAGCCTTCTTGAGATGTACATCCACCAAAGATGGCATCACTTCATCTTTATTGGCTTCACCATCTCAAGTATGCTAAACCACGATTGTGAACATTTTGTTAAGGTTCATACCCCTCATGATGGGTTCATTTATATGATCTAATTGTTTAAAACATCCTAGAAACAAGATAGGAGTCGCCGCTAGCCTCGTTTTTAGGGGTCGGCTAGAAAACCTAATCGAGGGTTAGGAGTGTTCTCTCGATTCCTACACAACTAGATAAATAGGTCAAAAGACTTGAGTTATGCTAATATTTCTATTAGTGCTCTTTCGGTACCTAAACGGTATATCACGTTTAACTAAGGTGTCCATGCATGTCTTCTTATATTTTTAGGATCATTAGTCCTAAGCTAAGCGATCATGCGTGGTTGGTCATTTTCATGCTATTCTATTTCTAAGAAAATAAAAAGAAAATAATCAATTGTATTGAAATTGCGAGAGAGAAACTTGAGACATATGCCAGGGGATGAATATTACACAATAATTTTCGGAATGGACATCGACCTCCACCGTCTTTGCGCCGTCTTCATCTTCAGGATCCTAATCTAGACCTAGTCCTAAAACTATAACTAGGTACATACAATGGAAGCAAACAAACATATACGTCAAAACAATCAAAAACACAATATCGTGGCAAGATCAATTACACAAAGAAAGTTCAATGTAAAAATCAGATTTTGGACCTCGGGGTCAACCTTTGTCTTTCACGCATGGGTCTCTCTAAGACATCTACCCAATCCATTTTTGTGACTTATAGCCATTATCGATTAATTGTATTCTCGCATGGCCAATAACATTTATAAGTCCTTAATTAAGCGATCTATGTGATCCCAGGTTTTTCCCTCGATGCATGTATCGATGTTATCATTGATCTAGAAATCACATGCATTTGCAGGAATGAAACATGCATGCAGGTCTTTCAAACCTTATTTCTCAAACAATCAAATAGTAAAGTGAACCGTTGGTGAGTCACTCATTACCAATGGCATGCCAATCACAAATACATGCAGGTTCTAATAAATGTTGGGATTATTTGCATGGAGGGTATGTGTGATGTTTTAAGAAGGTTTGAAATCGTTATAAAATCTTTTAAGACAAGGTGATGTTTCGGCTGTGGAAGGCATTCAATTGCCAAAGCTAGCTTGGAACTTGCAAAAATGCATTCACAAGCATCGCAGGCATTTTGAATACAACCCAAATCGTGATTTTCACGATTGTCAAATCAAAGTTTGGAGCAATTTGGAAATATTTAAGATTAAAGAACGTCAAAATTATGGAGCACATTTAATTGTCAAGGTTAATTTGGAACTCACCAAAATGCATTCACAAGCATCATAGGCATTTTGAATATGGCCCGAACCATGACACTCTTTGAGCCAAATCAAGCTTTGAAAATTTAATTTCAAGAGACATCATATGCCTAAGGTTTTCGAAAACGTTCACAATGAACACAATTCGTTGATCAAAAGGTCTTTTGAAAAGACCGTAATGATGGCTTGGTCATGGGCTTATACTAACGGTATGCGCTTTGAGGCCAAGAAATAAATATTCAATTAATATCTTTGTGAGGTTTACAAGTCAAGAACCTTGAAGATAAGACAAGATATGATTGCTTCCACTCCTTTCAATGGTAGCTCCTATGTGAAATTTCTACTTCAACTCGAACCATCCCGATCGGAATAGACTTCGGATAAGGGTTGTAATGTTGGTTTGGGTGAGGCTTTGAAAAGGCTTGAATTTTTTTCAGATATCAAAGGGTTAAAAGTGAGTGATTATCTTGGCATCATTACCATCACACAACTTTTTAGAAGTCTGACTCTTGAAATTTAACCTATCTCGAGAGTCCTTTCAACTATTTTGTCTTAAGATATGAGAGCTTCGCTCTATTTTCTAACGACATTGCTTGCAATACATGCTTTGCAAAGCTTTTCTTTTGTTTTTTAATGAGGGGTCTTTTTTGCATGACCATTGATTTTGCTTTTGCTTTTCTTTACACCTTTTCATGGGCATTGGCCTTACTTTAACTAGGCACACTACTTTTTTATACCACCTAGTTTGCACTCTCTTTTGAGTACCTAGGACTCTCAAGTAATATTTACAAACATGAACAACATTCTCAATTTTGTTGGTAAATCATATGCCTTGCCCCAATGTGGGGAGATAATCATCACCTGGGGTTATGAAGGAATTGTATAAGGCTTAAATTGGCTAAACAAATGGTAATTGTATTTAGGGTAGTAAACGAAATGCTCTTCGTCACTTTGGGATGCTTTAAGCTTCTATGAGAAATCACATGAAGTTAGCACAAGAAGTTAGCACAAGAAGATTGATGCAAGTGAAAGCTTTCTTGATCTTTTGCTCCATAATTTTCAACCTTGATCTCCTATTTTGCCCCAATGTGAGATTATTCTTGACAAGATTATTTTGGAAATGTTCCCTATTTGGCTCAAAATGGCTTGCAAGGGATATTAATAATGTTTAGGATTGAGAAGGAAATGCCTTTGTCATCTCAAACCATGTATTCACTGTGAATGAATCCTATGCCCTAGGACATGATTCTCACTCAATTCTCTCAAAGAGTATATAAGGACATATTTGGCAAGGGGTTGCCTCTCATCATTTTAGGCACTACCACTTGGTATGTTTAACAATCATTTTCAGGTTTTTCAAAACACACTTTGGTTGAATTTCACTTCATGGGGAATGAGAATGTATCGATTTTTTTTTTTTTGAAAAAACATGTTCCCATGACCCTATTGAGGAGACTTTCGGAAACAAGGTTAAACCAAAATTTGTGGACAAAATAAACTTTGTTTAGCATAGGGGTTCACCCCTAGAGTTCTTATTGACTCTCTCGGCATTCTAAGGGACATGGTCACTTCTAAGCTTTAAAGAAGATGATCACTCCTTAGAGGTTTTGCATTTCTAAGATCAATCTCCTATGGATAGGTAGAACTTTTTTCGGAGATCCTGCAAAATGAAAAAAAATTCATATGTGATATGTATGCATGAGATGCATGATGCAAATATCATAAAGTGACTCGGATTCAATTAAAAAACAGCTCAAAGGCCTTTCACTTTATTCATGGATAATACTTCTTAATAGCATCAGCATTTATAGGCCTTGGCAATCCATTTCTATAAGGATCAGTGCCCCACCAGGTAGCACCTTCTTTACAATATATGGACCTTCATAGTTAGGACTTATCTCAAGACAAGATCGTTGATAAATGTCTTGGCCTGACCTTGCAGTTGAACAACTTGGCTACTCGCTTCTAACAGCTTTGTCTATAGCATAGGGCTTTTACCCTCTTCTCATCAATCATATTGAGTTGTTCAACCCTTTGTTGAATCCATTCAACTTCAGGGAGTTTGACTTGAGAAAGTACCCTCAGTGAAGAAATCTCCACTTCCACAGGTAGCACGACGTCCATGTCATAGACCAATGAAAATGGTGCTACCCCAGTTGAAGGGCGAATTAAAGTTCGGTTAGCCAACAAGGCGTATGGCAACTGATCATGCCAGTCTCGATAGTTTTCAACCGTTTTGGCTAAAATCTTCTTGATGTTCTTATTTGCCATTTCCATAGCTCCATTTATTTATGGGTGTTAAGGAGAAGAATTTCGGTGATGAATGTGGAACTTCAAAGTAGTTCGTTCATTATCTTGTTGTTCATGTTTGATCCATTGTCTTTGATGATTGCCTTAGGAACTCCATATTTGGCGATGATATCACGGCAGATGAACTTTGCCATGTTTTTTTCGCAATGATGTGAGTAAAAGAACTGGCTTCAATTCATTTAGTAAAGTAATTGATGGCCACTAAGATAAAGCGGTGTCCATTCGATGCTTTAGGATTAATTGGTTCGATGATGTCGATACCCCACATTGAAAAAGGCCAAGACATGGACATTTGATGCAATTCATTAGGAGGAGCGTTAATTTTATCTCCATAGATTGGTATTGGTGACAGCACCTCACATGTTGAATATAGTCAGCTTCCATGGTTAACTAGTAGTAACCAAGCCTCATGATTTTTCTTGCCAGGAGATGACCATTCATATGAGGACCACATTCTCCTTCATGTATTTCTTTCATCAGTAGTTTGGCTTCTTGTGCATCCACACACCTTAGTAAAATTGAATCGAAAGACCTTTTATAAAGGGCTCATCTACTGAAGAAGAATTTGGATGCCAACTTCATCAGATATTTTCGATCATCGGTTTGATTCCCTTGAGGGAATTTACTTTCTCGAAGGTAATTAATGATGTCATAATACCAGGGTTGACCATCAGGTTCTTCTTCAATCATCATGCAATAAGCAAGCTTCTTCAAAATTTCAATTTGTAAGGGATCAATGCTCAAGCCATCAATTACTTGTAACATTGATGATAAAGTTGGCAAGCCATCAACAAATTGATTTTGTGATCTTGGTAGGTAATCAAAAGAAATTTCAACAAATTCTTTGACTAGATCTTCAAGATATTCATGATAAGGAATCAACTTTGCATCTCGCATTTACCATTCACCTCCTGTCTGGAGGATGATAAATGCGAAATCACCATAGACTTGAAGCTTTCTGACTTTCATATCAATGGTCAATTGTAGACCAAGGATACAAGCTTTATATTCAGAAATATTATTGGTACAAGGAAACACCAATTTCGCAGCTATTGGGTAATGTTGATCCTTTGGGGATATTAAAACTGCTCCAATGCCATAACCAAAAAGATTAACAGTACAATCAAAATACATGGTCCACGTGTTAGGTAAGACTAAATAGATTGGTTCATCAACTTCATCCCAGTCATCTGACTTTTTATGATTTTCAGCTAACATGTCAGCTATGACTCGTCCTTTGACGGACTTATGTGCCATGCTTCGGATATCAAACTCAAAGAGTAGTATTTGCCATTTAGCAAGCCTTCTAACCAATGTAGGCTTCTCTAAAAGATATTTGATCGGGTCATTCTCAGTCACTAGCATGATGCAATGATGAAGAATATATTGTCCCAATCAGTGTAATACCCAAATTAGGGCTACACATGTCTCTTTCCACCTCGGGTTATCGAACATCAAAAGTAGTGAATTTTTTACTTGAGATAGTATTTGGCACACTCTATTTCATCCTTTAGTCTTTTTTGTGCCAACATGGCTCCTAATGACTCTTCGTGAATGGTAAGGTACAAGATTAGAGGTACGTCTTGGATAGGCGGTAACAATACAAGAGATTGCTTGTTGACCTACTCATCCATTGAAGTTCCCCATTCCATCCACCTTGAGAACCCTAATCCCATGTTGCTCAAGGATACCATGTCAAATACTATATGTCCATTCACATTAGAAGAATAGATGAGTTCTGTCTTTTAAATCGGCTCTGTAGAAGTTACACTAGATATCAACTGAAGTCATCCATCATGCTATAGTCTCTGCTATCGGTAATCTATCTTTACAAACTAGCCAGCCAATAAAATTGTATTTGTTAATGCTGCTACTCTAAATTAGGTTGGACCACTCCACAATCAGACCCCCATGTCTGAGTTCGTCATATATATATCACTGCAACAATACCCTAAGCTAGAAATAATTGAGGTTAGAACATGCCGTAACTCTAGCATTGAGTTAATTAAGAAATTGTGGTGATGGTTTTATTAATTCTAGATTATTACTCTTCTAGCTTTGTCATTTGAAGTCACGACAATGTTCTAATAGCTTTCTTAGTTTTGATGTGATTGGATGATGGAGTCATATGTGATCTAAAAAATAACATCTTATAGATGATTATGCAAGAGTCAAAACAGATCTTGTAGGTTTTGGATATTCTTTTGTATGAAGTGGGAATTCAAGATTTTAAAAGATGTTAGATTCAGGCCTATGAGACTTGCATTGTAGATTCTGGGGAGGTGTTGCTTTGGGAGACTGGATTAGTTATTGGCCTTGATTTTATGGCCTAGCAAGCTTCTTGTGACCATATTCATTTTTCTAGAGTCCCGGATATTCACCTATATTCCCATACTCATGATGTCGTCACACTATGCTTTTGAGCTTACAAATCGAATCGGTGCATTTCCGAGCAAAAAATAACAAGTCTCCCTCTCCATTCGCAATTTAACTTTAAGCTCAGCGATAACCTTTCTTTTTAAGTATCCTCATCTATTCAGATGCTCGTAATGCACGAGCAGTGCTTGAACTTGTGGTAGTACTAACATCAACGGTACTTTGATTTATACCCGCCTATATGAGTGTTTTGTTTTTCTGGGGAAGACCTTAGTACGATTGGCACCCGATCCTCTATTCATTTGACACAAAATCCGAGCTTCAACTTCGTGAGTTGCTTGTGTCAATGACAGGTGTCAAAAGCTTGTCTCATTGGCATGAGAGGGGGTGTTTTAGAATGAGAGAGAATAGAGAGAACTAGATGAGGAGAAGAGAGTGACACAACAAGAAAAGAGAAATAAGAAAAGCAACTGAAGATTGCTTTAAAAAATGAGACCGACAAAACTTAATATTGTCAAAACATTGTGATACGGAGTGTTTTAACCATAGTAGGAGTGCAAAAAGCATGACCCAAGTATTTATTCGACACTTTCCATGTTTTGACATAGTGTCGCAACCTATCCCCCAGTAACCTATCCCTCAGTACAGAGGGAATAAGGTTTAGGGGTATTGCTTAAAGGACGGGCCTATGATCTATGATTTAGACGCAGGCTCTCCCAAGCCCTCATCTTGCGTAATGTCGGGTATTCAAATCGAGGGTATGAAAATTTTCTAAAAGGGAGGAGCCACCACTAGCCTATCGAGGTCAGCTAAAATCCAAATGAGGCATAGAAGTATATATCACTTCTTACGCAACCAGGGAGTTTAGAGTTGGAGATTTGATTACACTAATTACGCAATCAGTGCCCTTTCAGTTTCTAATTTTTTTTTTGGTAAAATTCTAATGTTGATTTTAAGCTTATCCATAAATATATGGGTGATCATGCAGCGCGCAATCATTAATGAAACACCCAATGATCAAAGCAGTTAATAAATTGCAAGGAAAGAGAAGGGTACTTACCTTAGAGCAACGTAAGCACCTGTAAGGTTAATTAGAAGAAACACATAATCAACTATATATGATTGATTGGGGTAAGTACACTATCAGTGCCAAAAGTTGTGTACGGCGCTCATTTTGGTGCCAAAGTTTTCGTCGGATCACTTAAGTGCCAAAAATTTTGAAAAACGATCATTTCAGTGCCAATGCCGATTTGGTTGGTCGGAAATCCGACGTGGCAGTTTTTTATTAATTTTTGAAGTCGATGTGGATTGCCGAAGAGTACAATCAGCATACAAACAAAAAAACGTCATTTAGCGTCTTTTCCCCCAAATAAGAAACCCTAAATCCCCAAATTCGACCAGAACCGGAAGTTGAAAACCTGAAATCCCCAATTGACCAATTCAAGTGCATACTTCAACTTTCTCCCAAAGTTATCAGCTCACTCTTGTCAATGGAGGGTAGAAGCTTCAGCAGCGGCTCGCATTCCTATAAAAAAAAACGAATTAGATAGTGAGTGTTACTGTTATTGTGGGTTACCGAGCCCGAGAAGAACAACTTGGACGCGGTTGAATCCCGGGAGAAGATTCCATGGGTGCGGCAGATATAGAGAAGGCTCGAAGTGCAAATATTTCAAATGGGTTGATAGGAAATTCTTTGATCGAGTGACAGAGGTGATCTTGGAGTTACTTGAAGGCCGAAATCAACCTCCACCTACGTTAATGGACGAGTTGGAGGATGTTGACTCAATGCAAGCTCAAATGAAGGGTTTAACATCTCTGGTCGACCATTTGAAGAGGGAGGTTTCAAGGCTGAAAATTGAAAGAAACTTTTATCGAGCGTTGATTGTGTTATTATTCTCTTGGGTAGTTTATTCAAATGTGAAGTGAGTAATGAGAAAAAGTTTGTATGTCTACCATAGTCGAAGACGTGGAATATGCACTTGTATTGAATTATTTATAAGTAAAATGTGTTTTTGGTTTGCTGCAATTTTTGTATGGAGCAGAAGGTTTTGTTATAATCTATGGTAGAAATGTAAGGTTGGAGTTGGAATGCATTAGTTGTGAGCACTTAAAAGTTTTATTGTTTAGTTGTGTATTGTCAATGTTTGTTTTGGTTAGTTTTTGCTTCAAATATAATGGTTTGCTGCATTTTTTATTTGGTAATGGTTTGCTGGTTTGCTAGTTTGCTGCAACTGCAAACCATGGCGAAATGGAAGGTGCTTTTGGAATGCATTAGTTATGAGCACTTAAAAGTTTTATTGTTTAGTTGTGTATTGTCAATGTTTGTTTTGGTTAGTTTTTGCTTAAGATATAATGGTTTGCTACATTTTTTATTTAGCAATGGTTTGCTAGTTTACTGGTTTGCTGCAACTGCAAACCATGGCGAAATTAAGGGATGATGGCAAATTCACGATTGACCATTTCAGTGCCATGAGTTATAAATAGTGATCGAATAGTAATCGCTTGAGTGCCAAGTTTTTATAAAAGTGATCATTTAAGTGACAATTGCGATTACAAAGTAATCACTTATGTTGCACAAGTTTTTTATAAAAGAACATGTTAGTTTCAAACGTCACTTGACTTGCACTAGTCGTGGTGCATCTTGCATCTTGTTGCACCAGTTGGGTTGCTGGTGCATCTTGTTCTTGCACTAGCCCATACAAGTGTTGATGCAACAAGATGCACTAGCACTCAAAATTACATATTGTTCTTGCACCAGCACATAAAACCAGAACCCCACAAACTCATTAGCGTCCACAACTTCAACCAGCAACAGTATATGCACGCATCTAAAAATAATATCAACCTCATAAGAACATTGCACCAACAGCAAAAAAATATACAGCATAATTGATAACTATCTTGCTAACACTACTAGCCGAAACCAACACAAGAGAAAATAACAAAAACAGCTATTGCCATTGACATTGATTGATTATTTACAAAAGAAAAACATGTCTAACTTCACTCCCCAATCACTGAAGGTTCGGCACCCTCTTCAAAAAAAAAACGATGGCAATATGCAGGCAACAACTACCATCAATGATATAATATCCAACACCCTCCTAAAAAAGGAAAACATGAAAAGAGACCATGTCTAGCACCACATAAAAGGAGACCATATCAAACACCCTCCCATCAGTCAATATGGACAACACCCCGATCTCCTTTTCCTCTTAGAGCTTTGAATTGATTCATAATCCGAGCACTCTTTCGAACTAGATGTGCAGATTCTTTAACTGGGCTTTTTGTCACCTCCTTTTCCTTGTTATTGACAGTGGCTTTTTTTGTTCTAGCACGTGTCATGTGTTGGTCCATATCATCACTATTGCTTGGAACTGGTGCTAGGTTCTTTTTGGATGGCTGTTTTGCAGCTATACCCGCTGTCTTCGTCTTTGGAGCACTCTTCTTTGGCTGTGCCCTTGATTCTTGAGTTGGCCCACCTTGAGAGAGAAGTACCTCCGAAGTTCTCTTAGGCTACAATAACATAGCGATATTGTCAACCAAATGAATTGAAGTACAACAAATTAAATGCATGAGGCCTACAAATCTTACATTCAAAATAGTCATTCCAGTACGTTCATCTGTGTAAATCCCATAAAATCTTTTTCCAAGAGCCCCTCTTGTTCGCTATGATGCATCATTTTTAGCAGCAACAAATGGATATTTTGTAAATCCCATAATCATTTTTCCAAGAGCCCCTCTTCTCACCTGAGAAACACATAACAAATTTAAATTCCAGCCCATAAAAGAAAAACATAGCGATGTACAACTTACAGGATATTTTTTTCTCGTTTGCTTAATAGTGGACTCAGTTGTTGTTGTTGCTGTCCTGCCCATTCCAGTCCCTGTCCCTGCACTTGAGCCTACAATAGGGCCTTTTTCTGGCCCTTTAGTAGGCCTTACAACAATGTACTGTATCAGGATCATGACCAACTACAATGAATAATTAGACATTTACTCATTTTCATGGTGGAAACAAATGGAGAAAACTTCTCAAAATACAAAGGTATGATTTGTTGCAGAGGTAGAGGGTTTCATGATTTGATGGCTCCTAAAATTTGCTGCTTCTGATAGGCTGCATCATGAATTGGTATAAAGCAAGGTATGAGCTTTTTTTGTACCAATTATGTAGGTAATCATCTGGGTTTTCTTGCTTCATCTGAATAGCACAAATGGCATGGGCATAGGGAATTCCATTCAGTTGCCAGGCTCGACATGAACACTTTCTTCTATCCAGGTTGACAATATACTTATCCTGATTTTGAATAATCTCATATCCATTATCTCCATTCCAAACTGGATGGTAGAACCTACTAGCAACAATGTTTGCATCAAATTTCTTCACAATCCTAGGGCCACAGTCTCTAGTCCATTTCATAGCCTCATCTCTTTGCCTATGCAGACTAGTCATAACCATATCATCAAGCATGCTGATGATTGGTTTGCACCTAGCCTCTAAAATTCTACCATTGAAAGCTTCACTGAGGTTGTTATCAATGATATCGCATTTGAACTCTTCGCTGAAGAAGGCCCGACACCAGTGCTTACCTTTTGTCTGAAAGAGTGCATCAAAACCTTCCTTTGTCAGCTGCAACAATCCTTGTTTGGCTAATTTGAAATCAGCCATGTTGGTACTCTTCACTATCTGCCAGAACTGCTTCAGCAGTATATCTCCTTTGAAGTTCCTTGACTAGTTTGCATATATGTGCCTCACACACATTCTATGCTCAGCATGTGGCATTAACTCAGCCAATGCAGGAATAAATCTCTACAAAAATTCAAACCAATAAATATAAGTCAGGAAAAATATGCAAGTGATTAATATTAAAATGGAATAAATTAATTGAGAATGGAATTACCTTCTGTTGGTCACTCATGAATGCCCATCATCCCCCATCGGTTATCTTAAGGTCAACCATTAAATTTTTTAGGAACCAGGACCAAATATCCTTGTTCTCTATCTTCACCACCGCCCAAGCTATCAAAAACATTTGATTGTTGGCATCTCTCCCTACACCAGCCAACAACTCCCCCTTGCATAAACTCTTTAGAAAACATCCATCCAATCCTATAACTCTTCTACAACCAGCTAAGAAGCCCCGTTTGCATGCATCAAAACAGACATAAAATCTATCAAATCTAGGCCCAAGATTAGGGAGTGGCCTCTCCATAACCTCTACATATACCCTACTAGATGGATTTTGAAACATGCATTCGCCAGCATAATCCCAGACCTGCCATATTCTTTCTTATACCCACCCATCAATATTTTCATCACCCTCATCTTAGCTCTCCTGCATTGATTCCTTGACGCATTAACTCCTAATTGCTCATTCACTAACAGTTGAAATTGAGGACTCTTGATCTCGGGCATTTCTTTGATAGTATTGAAAAAATGCTTCAATAACAACACACTTATTATCCTTTTATAGTTAAAGATAATTGGACAACTATGCTCCTCCTGGAATGACCCATTCTTACTCAGCGCGCCATAGAGCTTCCATGAACAATTGGGTTGTGAGCACTTAGCTCTCACAAATTCCTTCGTGTTTCTAATGAATTCAACGCTCCTTTGTTCACCAATGGAGTTCTTCACAACAATTTTCTTGAACTATTTCGCATCGTCAAATCTCATGCCAATAGACAAAATAGGTTTATCAACAGTCGGATCATAACAAGGGTACTTACTTTTTTTTCAACGAGTAGGTTCTTCATCATCATTGTCAAGCTCATTCTCCGAACCAATAACTTCATCGCCGCAAATTTCTTCATCTTCACTTCTATTACCTTCAGCTGGAACTCCATCCCTATTTACTGGCTTGGGCCTCTTTGCTGAAACTGCAACTTTTTTTTTTTCTGAGAAATTCCCTTTGCTTTTGTCTTGATTGTGCGAGTTCATCATCATCTTCGTCACTTGGGAAACTTACGAAGCCAAATATTCATCTTCAGATTCACTGGATATAGCAATTTCCCATAGTAATCCAATGAAGTCTTCATCGCTCACATCTTCACCCAAGATTTCAAACATCTCCCTGTTTGTTCATCTCTATCAATATGACTTCTCTCCCTCTCATTTTGCCCTTCATCTAACCTAAACTCATCCCCGAACTGATTACTCGCTTGAATATGATCCCTCACTTCTCCTCTTTTAGTGGTGGTCTGCTCATCCCCATCCCCATCATCATCCTCATCCTCATCCTCATCCTCACTATAATACTCAACATATACCCTAACTTCTTCGCCGTGAAGATAATAGTAAATGATATCCTTAATACCATTATCGTCATTAAAAAATCTCAAGCCATCCTTCAATTCTTTCCCAGGAACACAGCAATATAGTTTTTGTACTTTGCATCATAAAAAATACACTAAATCCCTTAGAAAATCAATATATGATGTCTTCCGAACATTGACATAGATAGTACCTTCATTTCCACCAGTATATTCCCAATTCTCAGTACCAATAACAAACTCTCTACCATAGTAAGAAATGATGCATACCTGATTCTCGTCCATGTCAATGCTGCACCCAATGGAAAAAAAAAAAGTCATTACTTTTTGGGACCACATGACAGAATTAGCAACTTCACATGCAGGTCCTTGTCATTTTGTTGTTAAGAAACAAATGCGACTAATTTATTCAATTCGGTGCCTTTACAAAAACAAAGGAAACCGAATTGAATAAAAAAAAGTGAGGTTCCCACCACTCATTTTTCAATTCAATCACATTCGGTCCCCTACAAAAGTAGTCCAATTAATTAAACAAAGTAAGGTCCCACCATTGTTTCCCTCGGAGTCGAGCCCCTATTTTCCCCTCCGCGCCCTATTTTTCTATTCGGTCCCTACAAAAGAAAGTGAACGAACGACGAAACCCTCAATTTTTCTATTCGGTCCCCATAAAAGTGAGATCCCCACCACTTTCCCAACCACTTTCCCCTTGAGCCAAGCCCTCAATTTGCCCTCCGCGCCCTAACTTGCCCTTCGGAACCCTAAATTTTTCACTAAATTGACCCACGTAGAGACATGACAAACCTGAGTGAGCGAGAGTTGGGGAAGCAGCAAGCGAACGACCATGAACAACGAAGCAACTACAGCGGTGGTCGAGCGACGGCGAGTGACCGAATGACGGTAGGTGAGCGAGCTACGGTCGGCGTCAAGTGAGAATCATATCCGAACCCTATTTTACTCCCTCTTTAGCGACACCGTTTTTGGCCGTAGAGCAATGCGGCGTCATTTCTTACGTAAATCCACGTGGAATGGTATAAAACGACGTCGTTTCTTATGAAGAAAGGAAAACAGCGTCGTTTTATGCCATCCACTGTGGACAATCTTAAGCCACATTGATTTTTTTTTTAAATATAAAAGCCACGTAATCATTTTGACCGGAATCTCTTGCTAGTGGCACCAAAATGATCGTTTTTTCTCCAATTTGGCACTTAAGTGATCCGACAAAAACTTTTGGCACCAAAGTGAGCGCTATACACAACTTTTGGCACTAATAGTGTACTTACCCCATGATTGATTAGTAATCAATACACAATTTCAACCAACTACTTTTGGGTTTTATCTTGTTTAATGAAAATTATGCTTTATGCGATGTGAACTTACTCTAAATACAATGACGTAAAGAAGTGACAATATTCGACTACGAATCCTAATTCTAAGGACGAGACATAATTAATATGCATTTTATCCTAGCATGACATGTGTTTTGATTTAATGACCCTAATGTACAATCACTAAATAGCATGCAAACGATGACATGACATGTGGTGACATAGGCAATGATGAGGCACATGATGTGACATTGATGACGTGGCATGATGGTATACACGATGATGCGGCATAAGGACGTGGCACGATGACATGGCATAATGATGATGTAGCTAAAAGCTATATGATATGCACATGACATGACATAGCAGATAATGATCAAATTAAAACTATACAACATACCCATGATATTTTTGGTTTTTTTTTAATTCATAATTTAAAAATGCCCTAATCTAAACATGCAATATGAACTAAGAAAAGGAATCTAATCCATTAGATGATTTTTTGGTATTTTTAGAACACGGCGGTCGTCCAAATTAAGGATGGGATCTCACTTAATCCACACACTCAATTTCAGGAATTTCAAATTAAAATATTGTGATAATCTTAAATATAACCCATTGTCTCGCGAGTTAAATTAAAGGTTATCACAATCTTTTGACACAATAGTTATCCAATAAAAAGTCAAAGTAATTTAAAAAAAAAAAGATCCGAAATCTTTATGGATAAAACTAGTAATTAAATTGACTATTATCAACAATGCCTTTATTGGATGGTGCATCAAATCTCAAATATTGCAATTAGATAACGAAATCAATCCGAAATTAGCAATTAAACTTTCAAATCAAATTGGACAAAATCGTGACCTAATTTGGGCGCTCATAATCTTTATTAGAATTGGACCAGATCACGACTTGCCGGGGCAAGACATGTCTTGGAAGAGCAAGGAACACCGAAGGACAACATTATAATTCATGGCATAGCAGGAGCTATCACCAACCAGAGGCGACAACAAGTCTTCCGAAGGTCCAAGTGGTAGAGTGTAAGAGCAACACCACCATGAACCTGCAAAACAAAGAATTAATTTGGCTCAAGTATGCTTGCTGCCAACATAGTTTCAGTCATGAAGAAAGATGGACGGATCCGAGTATATGTTGACTACCGTGGCTTGAACAAAGCAAGCCTAAAAGATGATTTTCCTGTCGCACATCAATGTTCTGGTTGATAGAACGACTGAATTCGAGTTGTTCTCCTTTATGGATGGATTCTTCGATTATAACCAAATCCAGATGAAGGAAGAGGATAAGACCAAAACGTCTTTCATCACCCCATGAGGGACATTTTGTTACAAAGTCATGCCCTTTGACCTAAAGAGTGCAAGGGCAACATATCAAAGAGCTATGGTGGCGTTGCTTCACGACATGATGCATGAGGAAATTGAAGTTTATGTCGACTACATGATTGCTAAATTGAGACAAGGTGAATATCACATTAAAGTCTTAAAAAAAGTTATTTGACCGATTGAGGAAGTTCAAGCTGAGACTTAACCCCACAAAATGCATATTTGGAGCAAAGTTTAGGAAGTTCCTTCGATTCATGGTTTGTAACTGGGGCATCGAGATCAATCCCTCCAAGATGAAAGCCATATGTGACTTGAAATCTCCTTCTACTATCAAGGACGTTTGAAGCTTATTGGGAAAATTAAACTATGTTGCGAGGTTTATATCCTAGTTATCATAAATTGCAAAGCCATTCTTCAAGCTATTGAAGAAAAACACCAAAGTCAATTGAGATGAAGAATGTCAAAAGTCCTTTGAAGAACTCAAACGATATCTTTCGCAACCACCCGTATTGGTACCGCCTACTCAAGATGTACCTTTAATTCTATATCTCACCATGCATGATGGGTCTTTAGGAGTTATGTTGGCACAAAAAGCACCAAAGGATGGAATAGAGTGTGCCATATACTATCTCAGTAAGAAGATCACTGCTTTTGAGGTCCGATATCTTGAAGTAAAGAGGACATGTGTAGCCCTAATTTGGGTATTATACCAATTAAGGCAATATTCTCTTCATCACCGTATCCTTCTAGTGACTGAGAATGACCCAATCAAGTACCTTTTGGAGAAACCTACATTGGTCTGGAGGCTCGCTAAATGGAAAATTTTACTTTTGAGTTTGATATTCAAAGCATAGCATGGAAGTCCATTAAATGTCGAGCCATAGTTGATATATTAGTCCAAAATCCCTAGAGGTCGATGACTGGGATGAAGTCGATGAATGGATTCACATGGTTTACTTTGATGGTGCTGTTAACCTTTTTGGTTCTAGCACTAGAGCAGTTTTGATATCCCCAGTTGGTTAACATTATCCAGTAGCCGCAAAGTTGGTATTCCCTTGCACCAACAACATCTCCGAATATGAAGCTTGTATCCTCGATCTATAGTTGGCCATCGATATGAAAGTCAACAGGCTTCAAGTCTAAAGTGATTCCACGCTCATCATCCTCCAGACAGAAGGTCAACGGCAAACTCGAGATTTTAAGTTATTCCTTACCATGAGTATCTCGAAAACCTGATTAAGGAGTTCGATGAATTCTCATTTGATTACTTGCCAAGATCACAAAATCAATTTGCCGATACTTTGGCAACATTATCGTCAATGTTGCAAGTGGGTTTGAGCATTGATCCCCTACAAATCGATATCCTGAAGAAGCCTGCCTATTGCATGCTAATTAAAGAAGAACCAAATGGTCAACCATGATATTACAATATCATGAATTACCGCCGAGAGGGTAGATTTCCCCAAGGAAGTCAAGCCAATGATCGAAGATACCTGATGAAATTGGCATTTAAATTCTTTCTTAGTAAAGGATCCCTTTATGAGAAGTCCGTTGGCTCAAATTAGCTGAAGTATGTTGATGCACAAGAGGTCAAATTATTGATGAAAGAGATACATAAAGGAGAGTGTGGCCCCCATATATATGGTCATTTCCTGGCAAGAAATATTATGAGGTTAGGTTATTATTGGTTAATTATGGAAGCTGATTATATTCAACATGTGAAGTGTTATCACTAATGCCAAGTCTATGGAGACAAGATCAACGCTCCTCTTAGGGCGTGTTTGGTAATGCTTATGTTCTCAGGAACAATTTCTGATTAGAAATGATTCTTTTTTATTATATTCCCGAGAACAATTTTTAAGCAAAAAAAACATATTTGATAACTGCACAAAATTTCTGATTCTGGAATAGAATTGCGTTTGATACCGTACTTAAAATTTCTACTCCAAATTATTTTCTTTTAATTTTTAAATAATTTTATTACTTTTTTTCCTTTTTTCTTCTTGTCTTTTCTTCCTTTCTTCTTCTTCTTCTTCTTCTTCTTCTTCTTCTTCTTCTTCTTCTTCTTCTTCTTCTTCAAGTCACTGGTCGCCGGCCTTGGGATGACCGGCAATCGTCTAGATGAGGGCCGGCAACCTCACCAAAGCATCGGCCCTCGGCGAGGCCCGCCTTCGACGGTCGGGCCTCGCCGGTAGCTAGGCATGGCTTGGCCAAGCCTCAACGGGGCTAGCCAAGCCTCGCCCGGTGGCCAAGGGAGGCCGGGCGAGGCCCGCCTGGCCACCGGTGAGCTCACCAAACCTCGCCCTAGCTTGGCGAGCTCGTCAGCGACCGGTGGCAGACAGCGGGGGCGATGGCATCAACAGACGACAATGGCGATGACGACAGCAGCACTTCAAAAACAAGAGAGAGGGAAGAAGAACAAGAAGAAAGAAGAGGAAAAATAAAAAATAGGTTGACTTGATTCTAAAATTGTTCTCGGGAACAAGAATCAACTTTTTTTTTTGTTCTTGATTCTACTCCAAATTTGTTCCCAGGAACAAAAATTTTACCAAACATGATTCTGTTCCAAATCTACTCCTGGAAACAAACACTGTTTGGCAAGTTGCCAAATAGCCCCTTAATGAACTAAATCAAATGTTCGAGTTGTGGCCTTTTTCAATGTGCGGCATCGACATTGTCGGACCAATCAATCCCAAGGCGTCAAATGGACACCGCTTTATCCTAGTAGCCATCAATTACTTCCCCAAATGAATTGAAGTCAATTCCTATGCTCACATTACTTCAAAAAGCATGGCAAAAGTTCATCCGTCGTGATATTATTCCTTGAGAGAAATTACCTAAGGTGATTGTCACCAACAATGGATTTAATTTGAACAACAAGATAGTAGACACCACTTGAAATCTGCTCCTTATCGTCCACAAATGAAAGGAGCTGTGGAAGCAACAAACAAGAAAATCAAGTAGATCTTGGCCAAGATGGCTAAAAATTACCATGACCAACTTGATCGGTTGTCATATGCTTTAATGGCTTATCAAACTTTTATTTGTACATCAACTAGGACAACATCATTCTCATGGGTGTATGGAACGGAAGCTATGCTACTCGTGGAAGTGGAAATCCCTTTACTAAGGGTACTTTCACAAGTCAAGCTCTCTGAAGCTGAATGGATTGAACAGAGGTTTGAATAACTCAACATAATTGACGAAAATGGGTAAAACCTCTATGCCATAGACAAAGCTACCAAAGACGAGTAGCCAAGTCATTCAATCGTAAGGTCCAACCAAGACACTTTGAGATTAATGATCTCATCCTGAGGAAAGTCCTGCCTATCATTTCATATTCTCGTGGAAAGTTCACTCAAAACTACAAAGGTCCTTATGTTGTAAAGAAAGTGCTACCAAACGGAGCACTAATTCTTGTAGAAATGGATGGCCGAGAGTTGCCAAAGCCTATAAACGCCGATACGAGTAAGAAATATTATCCATAAATAAAGTGAAAAGCATATGAGTCGCTTTTGGATTGAATCTGAGCCACTTTAGGATAAATGCATCATACATCTCATGCATACATGGCATATTTGCATATTTGTTCATTTTGTGGGTACAAAATGATCCCCAATGGAGACTTCATCGATCCTTAGGTGATCAACCTCAAGAAAACTAAATTCCCAAAGTTCAACCACTTTCCATAGAACTTAGGAAAGGTCTGGTCTATTAGAACACTGAAAGAGTCAATTACAACTCTAGAAGTGAACCCCTTTGCAAACAAAACATGTTTTGTCTACAAATTTCTTTCAATTTTGTTTCCAAAATCCTCCCTAGTAGAGTCAAGAGAATATATCTTTTGAAAAGAATTCTTCATATCTTAATTCCCCATGGAGAGGAATTTATCTAATTGATGTTTTGCAAAACTCGAAAATGAGTGTTAAATATGCCAAATGGTAGTGTCTAAGATGATGAGAGGTAAGCCTTTGACCAAACACGTTTTTGTACACACTTTGAGAGAATTGAATAAAAAGAACCATGTCTTAGGGCATATGGTTCATTTATAGTAGATACATAGATTGAAATGATAAAGGCATTTCTCAATTCCAAATACTATTGAAATCACTTGCAAGCCATTTTGAGCCAAATACGGAGTATTTTAAAAATAACTCTATCAATAACAACCCCACATTATAGCCAAATAGAAGGTCTTTGTTGAAGTTTATAGAGCAAAAAGTCAAGAAAGATTTGATTGCCTTCACTTACATCAATCTTCTTGTTGCAGTTTCAGGAGAATTTTTGTGGAAGCTTGAAGCATCCCAAAGTGACGTAGAGCATTCCGTTCACTATCCAAACACAATTACCATTTGCTTAGCCGATTTGAGCATTATGTGTCACGCTCCGAGCCTCGAACGCACGCACATCCCTCGGCGGTCGATAAAATTTTGCGACGTCCCAGGACACGTCGTCGACCCATTCATTTTAATGCACATGCAGAAGCGAACAAATACCCCTGACAACAAACAGCTTGGGATAGAAAAGCAGGAAACAAATCACAACCAAAACATGCTTTTATAAACAATATGGTTTACAAACAGAGGCCAACCGTAGGGTCAAAGTACAGGAGGTCTATCTCCAAAAAGAACTTTTGAGCCATCCATGCTCCTGACCCTTCCGCCTCAAGCTTTGAGTTCTTCACATTAGGGACCTGAAAAGTTAAGCCCACGATGGGGTGAGACAATATCTCAGCAAGTTCACCCCCTAAACCCCGACTAGGAAGAAAATACGCCTAGAGGTAGTCTATGCACAAAATACAGAAGACTTACCTCGCCTTAGTTCCCTCCTGCATGTTAGCACAATTCATATATCACATAAGTGCAGTAACAACACTTGAGCATTCGGAACGTCTCATGTCAATCTTAGTCAATCAATCATTCAATATAATCGCTCACAGGGGTCCCGATTATAAGGCCAAATTGTTATGACACGTCCCATACCGTACCACACAATTTCTTCCCATAATCAGGTGCGGCTAAATCACTCAATCAAGTAATTCACAAGAGTCCCGATTATAAGGCCAAATCGTTATGACACGTCCCATTCCGTATCACACAATTTCGTCCCATAATCAGACGCAGGTAAATCATATCGGTGGTTCAATCCACACCAATATTCACTCTCAAAATTCCAATTCCCAATCCAACCTCAACATCCCCACTCAATTTTCAGGCTCAATACTCAATACCAGTCTCAAGGCTCTAGAGGTGCCCTCTCCCCACAAAGTTCCGACATCACATGGCACTTAATCCCTGACCACAATCATTCATAGTACGAGGTACTAGAGGTGGCTCCCACGAATTCATATTGTCGTGTAGCACTTAGTTCTTGGCTATATTAACCAATAGCTCAAGGTGCTAGAGGTGGCTCCCATGAAGTCACACTGTCGTGTAGCACTTAGTTCTTGACTATAAAAAGCACCAGTACAAGGTTCTAGAGGTAACTCACACGAAGTCTCGCTATCGTGTAACACTTAGTTCTTGACTATGCATGACAGTACTGCAAGGCTTCTAGAGGTGGCTCCCATGTGACTCAATTCACCATGTAGCACTTAGACCTTGACTACAATAAGCAACGGTACAAGGTAGTAGAGGTGGCTCACACGAGGTTCCATTACCGTGTAGCACTTAGTTCTTTACTGGCTTATAACCCATCGGGTTCCCTCAACACAACACGTCACCTCAACTTTCAATAGTCATCGTACCATGACTATGAACCATCACACGATCACTCAATCACGGCTAAGGGCATTGTGCTTTGCACTTAAATGACTTAATCAAGATAACGAACTTGGCCTATTTTCTTCATACTAAAAACACTCGATAAAATAATCGTGTGTGGGTACACGATCAGTTTGAGCCAAAAATACAATATCTTCCTTTTCAAAAATCTCACTATTTATTATAGTGCCTTAAAATATTTTTGGCGTTAAAAATCAACGCTCGGTATTTTCTGATTAAATACCGAAATTACACAATTTTAGGATAAATACTAAAAATTACAATCACCACTCAATTTGCACAAAATAGCATTCAATTGCAGAAACTTAACACACCATTGCAATAAGCACGAAATTCCAGTCACCGACTATCCCAGTATAATTTCCAAAATATAATAAATAATTAAATAAATACAATTAATTACCAAAAATGCAAACTTAGGCTGGAAATACTTAATTAACCACCCGAACAAGGCTAGGAAAATTGCCGAACCTATCTAGATAAATAGTACAACTTATCTCATCTCTAATCTATCCGTTCTAACCACCGAACGTGCACAAACGAATAATTAAATTGCTAATCCATTCTAACTAACAACCTAAACCATACTTAGCCTAAACTAATCACATTTAAACGTCATTAACTCCCTAAGTAGAGTTTAGAGAGTAAAGTCACTGGTTTAGTGCAAAAACCGGTTCACGGTGAAGGTGGCGCGACGGCGGCCGAAACTCGAGCTTATAGCGATGCCAACGGGAGCTTGGACCGGGCCGAAAAGGCCTTGCAAGCCGACAATGAACCGTTGGGCTCGGCTTGACGGGGCTAAAGCTTGCGGGCTGGACTAATTTCGTCGGCTGCTGGCGGCTGAATGGAGCTGCTGCGGCGCGGCTTGGTCAAGCAGATGAAGCCAGCGGCTTTGGTGGACAGGGGCTGTGGATTTAGCAAGTGGACTGCTGCAAGCGAAATGGTGGAGATGGAGCAGCTTGTGAGGTCAACGTCGTGGCCTTCGATGGAGGGAAGTTGACTCGGTGGAGAGGTGCCACACATGAAGAGGGTGGAGCAAACGCTAGCGATTTGGCAGAGGCGGAGAGGAGTTCGGTGGGGTTGCTTGGCGGTGGGGGGGATGCAACCACAAAGGAGATGGCGCTAGCGGTTGACTTGAAGAAATTCGGTGGAGAAGACAAATGATAATGGAGCTGTAGAGTTTGGTCGCTACTGGGGACGTCGCGGATGAAGGGGGAAGCAATTGGATTCTTGGCAACGTGAAGGGAAACAGACGAAGGGAGAGAGACGATCGTGGGGCTACTTCGGTTCTGCTTGACTTCATGGTAGTTGGAGTCTTTGAAGGACAAGTGAAAGAGAGGCAGAAAACAGAAGGATCGGGGGAGCTGCGCACGAAGGAAAAAGGGGAAAGGGATGAGGGAGAGAAATACAATTGTTTAGTCAATGGAAAACCTTGATAAATATCTATGCACTCATCACAAGGCCCCACCAACCAAGCCTCATCCACAACCACCCTTTTCTCTTCAATCTTCCTCAACAAGTCTCAATTTGGTGCCCAAATATTGCACACCCCTTGGACCTACGAATTTGACACATTTCCCTCAAAATTCAATTCAATTTCTCATCAATTGGACTCAATTCGGTCCACATAAATTCAACCGAGATGCCATCGGCCCTCTCATGATTTTTCCTCAACAAATCGTCCAATTTGAATCTCGAAAACGAAACAAAAAACGGCCCTCTGATAATGAGTTGACATTCTTAAAATAAATCGTGACACGCCAGAACTTTCGATTCCTGAAACTGGGTTCAATTTCGTGCCTAATTTCAACTGGACGCAATTTTAGCATGACCTAACCTACTGGTAGCTTTTAGGAATTTTTAGCGCAATTGACTTGTGGTCGATTATTTTCGAACCACATTGTACATTTTCGACACTTTGAAAACTCTAAGTTATCATGAAAATCTTGAGGTTTCAAATACGGACACAATGTACCAAAATGACAAAAAAATCAGTCTAGTGCCAATCGATGAGAATTTTGCAATTAGGTGGAATCACCCACACTTAATCACATGGCTTTGTCAAATCGACCTATCTCCGGTCTCTAATCGACTTTTAACTGTGTCGTAGTGACCCTTATAGATTAACATAGTTGAGCAGTCAATTCCTGGTCGAATTCTCAAGTCTATTGCATTTATATTCCTTAACGGCTTCACCTAATAGGCTAGTTATATCATGAGTGGCCAACTCAGAGAAAGGAACTATGGGCGCGTCGATGAAAAACCCAACTTATTCAATCAAAAACAGAACCTGAAATTCAAGATGTCATAACTCTTCCCCTCTTATAAAAATTTCGTCCTCAAAATTTAAACCATTACACATCTTAAATAAAAAGGTGGGGGTATCGTTGTCTCATTGAGTCTTCACTTTCCCATGTTGCTCCTCCTATCCCGTGGTGTTGCCAAACCACTTTAACCAAGGGGACCGTCTTGGTACGCAAAACATGCTCCTTCCAATTTACAATCTGAACCGGCCTTTAATCTGTCTCTAATAACTGTAACTACGTCCACTGACGGTTGAACTAACTCTAGGCCTGAAATCTTTCGTTCTCCAAATTCATCCCAACACATTGGCGTTCTGCATGC
Organism: Eucalyptus tenuipes; assembly: GCA_014182365.1. Taxonomy (NCBI): domain Eukaryota; kingdom Viridiplantae; phylum Streptophyta; class Magnoliopsida; order Myrtales; family Myrtaceae; genus Eucalyptus; species Eucalyptus tenuipes. The sequence goes on along the minus strand of CM024539.1, from coordinate 17,538,719 downwards.
CCTGCCATACAACGCCCCAAAGGGTGCCATCTGAATACTCTACTGGTAGCGGTTGTTGTAGGCAAACTAAACGAGATGAAGTGTTCCTCCCAACTTCCTTTGAAGTCTACCACACACGCTCTCAACCTATTCTCGAGAGTATGAATCGTCCTTTCAGACTGGCCATCTGTCTATGGGTGATAGGCCGTACTATATTGCAGCTTTGTTCCTAAGGCCCAAAAGGCAGCTGTGAATCTCGAGTCTTGGTCTGATGTAATCATCACCGGCACTCCATGCAGACGAACAATCTGACACACGTACAACTCTGCATGCCTGTCCAAATCAAGGTCCTTTCATACGGCGATGAAGTGAGCCGACTTCGTCAGTCTGTCGTCCACTATCCAAATGGAATCATTACCCCTCTGACTCCTTGGTAACTCTATCACAAAATCCATTGTGATGTGTTCCTATTTCCACTCGGGAATCTCGAGAGGTTGCAGAAGTCCTCCCTGCTTACAGTGCTGTGCCTTCACTTGCTGACACGTGGGATATTTGGCGACATGCTTGGCGATGTCCACCTTCATACCGGACCACCAATATTGTTGACGTAGATTCTGATACATTTTTGTACTGCCTAGATGAATGCTGTAACTGCTACCATGAGCTTCTAACAAAATCTCCTCCTTAAATGCTGCATCGTCAGGTACACACAATCGTCATCGAAACCTTAATGTTCCGTCTTCAGAAATCTGAAAATCGGCCTTTCTCTTATCGGTATCCTCTTGCAGGATTTTCTGAATATCTAGGTTTGTCAACTGAATCGTCTTGATTCTTATTTGTACTTCTGATTCAATTCTAAGGGTGGCCATAAGACTTAAAAGGTGGCCTACCTCAAATTTGAAAACCAAATCTCAAACTCCTTCAAGTAGGATCCACCCCTGAATCACCATCTGCGCAATCGACGACTTTCGACTCAACGTATACGTAACTTTATTAGCTTTTTTAGGGGTGATACTGAGTGTCGCAATCCTAATCCTTGAGAAGTTCCACCCCACGACATTGTCTCGTGTTCAACTCTTTCTTAATCCTCACTGATGATAATCGGTCCTCAGGTCGACCTTCTCGAAGGTCAACGCTACCTGTAACCGACCAAACAGATTGTCAATCCTTGGTAACGGATACTTGTTCTTGATCGTCACCCGGTTGAGTTTCTTGTAGTCGACGCAAAGTCATAATGACTCATTATTCTTCCTCACAAACAGAACTGGTGCTCCCCAAGGTGATGCACTAGAGCGTACAAATTCCTTATCTAACAACCTCTGCATCTGCACCTTCAGTCTCTTTAATTCTAACAACGCCACATGGTAGGGAGCCTTAAAGATTGGCTCCGTCTTAAGGGCCAACTCAAACACGACCTCGATCTTCCTTTCTAGGGTGGACCGGGTAATTCCTTCGGAACACATCTGCAAATTCTTGTACCACTGCAATGTCTTCCATCTTCGGCTCCTCGACTATCGTATCAACTACAGTTGCCAAATAATCTTGGCAACTTACACCTGTTAACCGGTTGCCTTAAGTGATGACATTAAAATAAACGAGGGTCCTCTTTGATTTCCAACAAATTCCAAACTTCCACACGCTAACAGGTTAAACTGTATTATTTCACAACAACAATTCATTACCACAAGATGCTCCTTGAGCCAAACAACCACTTAACACAACTCGTTGCTTCTTGGACCAATCCACTTTAATTACAATAACAAGGTCACACATAAGCAAAATAGTCGAGTACAACTCTAGTCGGTGATTCTCTTTTCTACTACTTTATTACAACAAACTGAAATTCTACAAACTTAACCGAAATTCTGCCATGCTACTTTGATAAAATTACCCCAAAAACATTCTTCCTACGATCGATTGCATGGTTCGATTCCTTCTTGTCCCTTTTTCCATCCTAGTGCTGCCCTATCTGCGGTAGTAGTGCTCGTGCTCCTCGGACTGTGTAGACAGTTCCTCGCCTGATAGTTGGGCTAGCCACATCCGTAACACGCTTTCATTATACTGGGACATTGGGTCGGTCCATGCTTCCCTCTACAAACACGGCACCTGTTTGGTGAGTCATCTACCTCCAATCGGGTGACAGCATGCACCCTTCATTACATCGGAGGCCTATTCCAAATACCCCACTGTGTGTTCTACGGTGCATTCCCTCTGTTCTGTCCCATTGGCGGTGGCGGCGGCGGCGGCTGCTGTGGTCCCAACGACCTTCTAGGACAGTTTCTGGCCAGGTGACCCTGTTGGCCACACTCAAAACAAGCACTCATCCTAAAATGACACGAGGCTAATCTATGTCGCCTTCCACAAAAGCGACACACACCATTATGGTTTGGCACTGACTTTCCAATTCTACTCCTTTGGTTGGGACGAATAGGGTGCTTTCCTTCGGTCATGGGCTTCTTCCCAAACCGATTTCCATCTCTACTGGATCCGAACCTTGACTCGAACACGACGGCTCGCTCCTAGATCACATTTCCATGCTGGACTTCAATAGGTGCGGCAGCAACGGTGGCCACGGCATTGGCGGCGGCAGCTTGATCCTGTGCCTGCTAGCCCAAAATGCTCCCCAAAGTCTCTAGCGCTTGAACGATCCCGTCGAACCTAGGATCGCTCGGTGCTACTACACTTTCAGTACCGACCCACAACGGTACTCTTACACTTGCGCTGGCCTGAGCCGGTGCTCTGTCTTGGAGACCGACCCTTGCTGGCGTCCTACCCCAAGTTACAGGTCCTACTAACCTCTTCCTAGGAGTTCTCTACTCTTGGTCACTCATGCCATAGGATCTTTATAGAAACTTGTTTTCCAATTACAATACTAGATTAGAATTTGAGCGACCCCATAAACAAGCTACCAACTAGCTATCAATCACATGCATCAGCATAATTAAAAGGCTTTTACTATTAACTATCCCATAACCCATTGCACCTCATCACTCCAAACACTAACCTGCTCTCGATACCACTTCAATGGGCGGGGATGTCACGCCCCGAACCTCGAGCGCGGGCACATCCCTCGGTGGTCGATAAAATTTTACAATGTCCCAGGACGCGTCGCCGACCCATTCATTTTAATACACATGCGGAAGCGAACAAATACCCCTGACAACAAACAGCTTGGGATAGAAAAGCAGGAAACAAATCACAACCAAAACATGCTTTTATAAACAATCTGGTTTACAAATAGAGGCCAACTCTAGGGTCAAAGTACAGGAGGTCTATCTCCAAAAAGAAATTTTGAGCCACCCATGCTCCTGACCCTTCTGCCTCAAGCTCCGAGTTCTTCACACTAGGGACCTAAAAAGTTAAGCCCACGATGGGGTGAGACAATGTCTCAGCAAGTTCACCCCCTAAACCCCGACTAGGAAGGAAATACACATAGAGACAAGTCTATGCACACAATACACAAGACTTATCTCGCCTCAGTTCCCTCTTGCATGTTAGCACAATTCATATATCACTTAAGTGTAGTAACAACACTCGAGCATTCAGAACGTCTCATGTCAATCTTAGTCAATCAATCATTCAATACAATCGCTCACAGGGGTCTCAATTATAAGGTCAAATCATTATGACACGTCCCATACCGTGCCACACAATTTCCTCCCATAATCAGGTGCAGCTAAATCACTCAATCAAGCAATTCACAAGAGTACTGATTATAAGGTCAAATCATTATGACACGTCTTAATCCGTGTCACACAATTTCGTCTCATAATCAGGCGCAAGTAAATCATATCGGTGGTTCAGTCCACACTCGATATTCACTCTCAAAATTCCAATTCCCAATCCAACCTCAATATCCCCACTCAATATTCTGGCTCAATACTTAATACTAGGCTCAAAGTTCTAGAGTTGCCCTCTACCCACGAAGTTCTGACATCGTGTGGCGCTTAGTCCCTGACCACAATCAGTCATAGTACGAGGTACTAGAGGTGGTTCCCACAAGTTCATACTATCGTGTAGCACTTAATTCTCGACTATACTAAGCAATAGCTCAAGGTACTAGAGGTGGCTCCCACAAAGTCGCGCTGTTGTGTAACACTTAGTTCTTGACTATAAAAGGCACTAGTACAAGGTTCTAGGGGTAACTCACACGAAGTCTCGCTATCGTGTAGCACTAAGCTCTTGACTATGCATGACAGTACTGCAAGGCTTCTAGAGGTGGCTCCCATATGACTCAATTCACCATGTAGCACTTAGACTTTGACTACAATAAGCAACAGTACAAGGTAGTAGAGGTGGCTCACACGAGGTTCCATTATCGTGTAGCACTTAGTTCTTTACCGGCTCACAACCCATCGAGTTCCCTCAACACAACACATGTCACCTCAACTTTCAATAATCCTCTTGCCATGACTATGAACCATCACACGATCACTCAATCACGGCCAAGGGCATTGTTCTCTGCATTTAAATGCCTTAATTAAGATAATGAACTTGGCCTATTTTCTTCATACCAAAAACACTCGATAAAATAATCGTGTGTGGGTACACGGTTAGTTTGAGCCAAAATGTGGCACCCCGAAACACCTAAGGTCGCCACAGGTACCTATCGCTCCACCTAATGAACACTAGTTATATCTCTTAGTAGAAGCATCGTAGTTCATAGGCTTTTTTTTTTTTTGAAAACGGTCCCAACGCAACTTATTAGCGGAAGCATAATTGAATATCACCAACTCTCCCTCCAACAACCATGATGCAATGCACACCACTAAGCACCATAAGAAAAGATAAAGCCAAGACACTTTTATTTACATATTTTTCAAGATGGATTTCACGGGTCGGTACAACCAAAAGGAAAGCCAAGACTCTTGGCTAGACTTGGCCACAACTCAAAAAGAGACAACTCGACCCTCTAAGTTGATCATGTATAATCCTCCATCTACAAGTGTCGGCTATGTCCAAAAAGTGTCAACTCCCACTCCTCACGCGGGCTGTCACACCCATCCCGGCGCGTCGGGCGGTGGTGGTGGCAACATCCCCCTAAACACTCCATCTCGGCGGACGTGGACCGACAAAAACTCCTGTATGACCGGGCCCCCAGCCAGGCCCACATCGTACATGACCAGCACTCGAACTCGCACAAACGTCAGACCAGGGATAGTAACGTAGTCGATCTCCAAACACTCTACCTCCACGTCAGATGGGAGGCCATAGAAGGTACCCCGCGTGACAGTAGGGAGTGGCATCTTTCTAATCTGAAATGTTGGTCCCCGAAGGGGTGAGTACAACCACTCGGCGAGTAAAAGATCCAATAAACCGCTCAATGCATCACATAATACAATCATAACAATCATAGCATAATATGTGTCATTCATGCATCCAAGCATATCTTACCTTATGGCCATGCATATGTCATCATACCACATGTACATACATCCTCATGTACTCATCACCATCATGTCATACATGTATCATCATGCCATAGGTGCACACACAACCATACACTCATCATCATCATGTCATACATGTATCATCATGCCATAGGTGCACACACAACCATGCACTCATCATCTACATGTCATAGCCATGCATATGCAAGTATACCATATATGCATGATTCAATTTCCACTTCTTATATTTCAATTTGATCACCACATCTTTCTTTCCTGGAACCAGTATTTGCATCCCACATTTTATCACTCGCACCCCAATCCAGGCATCGCGGGAAACCTCCGGCACACACCACCGGGCATTCGGCACCCCCACATTCCGGGCATCTCGCATCCCAACTGGCATCACGAGGCATTCCTCGGGCACAAACCTCCGAGGCTTTCGGCACCCAACCATTCCGAGCATCTCGAAACTCCCGAGGACATCCGGGCATGTATCACAATACAACCGGGCATCCAGCACCCCCCATCCCGGGCATCCTGACACTCCCAGGGCATTATCGACCCTCCTCCAACAGTTTCCTCATTCATCATAATTTATATTCACCAATTTATGTCTCACAATCAACATGGCACATGATGTAATGGCAACAAGGTCAAATTCAGCATTTGATTCTATATGCAATGCCAAATATTATCACATGCTCAGCAAGATTCAATCACCTCTATCAGTATGATTCATGGGGCTCATCCAAAAACAGAATAATCATAATTTCAGTACTTGAAGTTCGCACAATCCAGCTTGCACAGTTTTAGAAAATATTTCCATTAAATACCCGAATGGTCTTTAAAAATTATGAAATTCGAACATGTGATAGTCAAGACATAAAGGCAGATATTTCATGAAGGACACTGCACCAAAAGACCCTCATACAATTTGATATAGATCAAGCATCACAGCATTTCTATTCTATCAATACAGCTTGCACAGTTTTTGAAACATTTTTGGTTAAATAGGCAATTGAACTTCAAAAATTATGAAATTTGAATATGTTTCAGAGAAGACATACAGAAAGATACTTCATGAAGAACACTTTGCCGAAATAGCTTCATACAAAATGATATGATCCATGCATTGAAACTGACTAAGTCCGAACGCGTCAGATTACTCGGTTTTGAAATATTTCCGATTAAATACTCTAATGACCTTAAAAAATTATGAAATTTAAATATGTGGTAGTCAAGACCCTAAAGTAGATCTTTAATGAAGACACCGAAGTCATATTTGTCCTAGATAATTAATTATGAACGGTCGAAGCCCCTGTTCCTAGTACTGAACATTTCAGGTTTAGCCGTCTCCGAAAAAAATCGTGATTTCACCTACTTATCTTCCATCTTTTCCTCTGAATTTTTTATATGTTTTGCCTCAAGAGGTCTACTACAACTTTCATTAAGAGATCAAGGTGATATTTTTAAAGGAAAGTCACTTTATAGTCCACGAAGTTACTGGAGCTCAGTACAACATTTCCAGATCTAACGTCTTCAAAAGAAAAATCGTTTCACTAGGCTATACTTGTTCGTTTCACCTAAAATTTGAGTATGTTATTCTTCAAGATGTTCTCTATAACTTTTGTGAAGAAGTCGAAGTGAAATTTTCAGTAAAAATTACATGCAACACACAAAATCACCAAGAGGTCAACAAAACAGCTTCAGATCTAACATTTTCGTAGGGGGAGGGTTTCACCCCTCAAAACTCAGCCATTTTGTCTCAAATTTTATTATGTTATACTTTAAGATGTTATCTACAACTTTTATGAAGAAGCCGAAGCCAAAATCCGACTCAAACATCGCATGCAAGCCATCACAACATTCTGGGTTAAGCTGTTTACTCGAGAACAGATTACTACTTTCAAAACAACACTCTTAAAACTTCGGTTTTTCACCCTAGACGTCCGAAATTTATCACCATTCAATAGTACATTCTAGACACAACATGCAAGAGCAGATCAAAAAGGATCCCAACTTGCCTCTAAATCGAGCTACGGCGAGCACAACGGCGGCTGGACACGGCAACGACGAGCGACGGACGAGCGGCTTCTTCCTCCTCTCTCTCGGTTCCTCACTCGCTCGACAGCTCTCTCTCTCTCTCTCTCCCTCTCTCTCCGGCGACACTTCTCCTCATCATCAACCGGTTCCCTCAATTTTCCTCTCCTCAATGATGAACAATCATTGCTTTTGCATGAAGAACACTTGGACAAAGGAAATCAACACTTGGCAAATCTCATGCACATGATGGGCTTGAAGATGGACCGGCTTCTCCCCTCCTTGTGGTCGACGGCAGCCCTTCATGGGCTTCATGGGCTGGCCAACTTGGCCCATCTTAGGCAATTAAATCAAATTTTACTTTTGAATAATTCATCTTAATTCCCTCTTTCATAAATTCCAAATTTACAATTTCATATGGCCATAAAACTTGTAACATTAAACTATAAGAATCCAATCTATGAGGTGCATAGCCAAGAACAAATTCTTCTTATCAACTTATCCTATAATACTAATTTTAATAACCCATGAACACAAGATATACTTCCATCCACATAACACTCGGTCTTAAAAGAAAATCAATGGCTAAAGCATAAACCAAAGGCAATTTCATTACCTAATCATAGTCTTTAATACATCTAGAGGTTGCCTTGAATTTTGGGATGCCACACAAAAATACTATATCTTCCTTTCCAAAAATCTCACTATTTATTATAGTGCCTAAAAACATTTTTGGCGTTAAAAACCGACGCCCGGTATTTTCTGATTAAATACTGAAATTACACAATTTTGGGATAAATACCCAAAATTACAATCACCATTCAATTTACACAAAATAACATTCGATTACGAAACTAAACACACCATTGCAATTAGCACGAAATTCCATCCACCGATTATCCTGGTATAATTTTCGAAAAATAATAATTAATTAAATAAATACCAAAAAGTAATTAAATAAATACAATTAATTATCAAAAATGCAAACTTAGGCCGGAAATGCTTAATTAACCACCCGAACGAGCGGGAAAATTTCCGAACATATCTAGATAAATAGTACAACTTATCTAGTCTCTAATCTATCCGTTCTAACCACCTAACATGCACAAATGAATAATTAAATCACTAATACATTCTAACTAACCACCTAAACCATACTTAACCTAAACTAATCACCCCTTAAACGTCATTAACTCCCTAAGCAAAGTTTACTGAGTAAACTCACCGGTTTAGCGCAAAAACCGGTTCACAGCGATGGTGGCACAACGGCGGCCGAAACTCGGGCTTACGGCGACGCCAACGGAGCTTGGACCGAGCCGAAAGGCCTTGTAAGCCCATAGCGAAACTACTAGGCTCGGCTTGACGAGGTTGAAGCTTGCGGGCTGGACTGATTTCGTGGGCTGCTGGCAGCTAAATGGAACTGTTGCGGCACGGCTTTGTCGAGCAAATAAAGCCAGCGGCTTCGGTGGAGATGGGTTGTGGATTCAGCAAGTGGACTGCTGCAAGCGAAACGACAGAGATGGAGCGGCTTGCCAGGTCAACGTCGTGGCCTTCGATGGAGGGAAGTTGACTCGGTGGAGAGGTGCCGCACGTGAAGAGGGTGGAGCAGACGCTGGCGATTTAGCGAGGCGGAAGGGAGTTCGATGGGGTTGTCTTGGCGATGGGGGGATGTAGCCACGAAGGAGATGGCGCGCGGGCGTTGACTTGAAGAAATTCGGGAGAAGACAAATGATAGTGGAGCTGCAGAATTTGGTCGCCGTTGGGGACGTCGCGGATGAAAGGGGAAGCAGTTGGATTCGTGGCAACGTGAAGGGAAACGGACGAAGGGAGAGAGACGATCGTGGGGCTACTTCGGTTCTGCTTGACTTTGTGGTAGCTGGAGTCTTCGAAGGACAAGTGAAAGAGAGGAAGAAAACAGAACGGTCAGGGCAGCTACGCACTAAGGAAAGAAGGGAAAGGGATGAGGGAGAGAAAGTCAATTGTTTAGCTAATGAAAAACCTTGATAAATATCTATGCACTCATCACAAGGCCCCACCAGCCAAGCCTCATCCACAACCACCCTTTGGTGCCCAAATGTTGCACACCTCTTGGACCTACAAATTTGACACATTTCCCTCTAAATTCAATTCAATTTATCATCAATTGGACTCAATTCGGTCCCCATAAATTCAACCGAGATGCCATCGACCCTCTCATGATTTTTCCTCGTCAAATTGTCTAACTTGAATCCCGAAAATGCGACCAAAAACGGCTCTCTGATTTTCCCGGTCCAAAATAACCTTACTTTGAATTTTCGCCAAAATTCCCGGTTTACAAAAAAATCTTCAGAGAATGAGTCAACATTCCTAAAATAAATCGTGACACGCCAGAACTTTCGATTCCTGAAACTAGGTTCAATTTCGTGGTTAATTTCAACCGGACGCGATTTTAGCGTAACCTAACCTACCAGGTAGCTTTTAAGAATTTTTAGCTCAATTGACTCGTGGTCGATTGTTTTCGAACCACATTGTATATCTTCAACACCTTGGCAACTCTCGATTGTCGTGAAAATCTCGAGATTTCAAATACCGACACAGGGTACCAAAACGACAGAAAAATCGATCTAGTGCCGATCGACGAGAATTTTGCAATTAGATGGAATCACCCAAACTTAATCACATGGCTCTGTCGAATCGATCGATCTCCGGTCTCTAATCGACTTTTAACTGTGCCGTAATGACCTTTACAGATTAGCACGGTTGAGCAGTCGATTTCTGGTCAAATTCTCAAGTTTATTGTATTTATATTCCTTAACGGCTTCACTTGATAGGCTAGTTATCTCGTGAGTGGCCAACTCAGAGAAAGGAACTATATGCACGTCGATGAAAAGCCCAACTTATTCAATCGAAAACATAACCTGAAATTCAGGATGTCACATTATGCAATCCTTTTTTGAATCCCAAGTGGTGATTATCTCCCCACGCCAGGGTAGGGCATGTGATTTACTAACAAAATGATTAGGATGTTAGTCACATTTGTAAAACCACTCGAGAGCCCTAGATACTCAAAAGAGAGTGAAAACTAAGGGCATGAAAAAAAATTTGCCTGATAAAAGTAAGCCCGATGCCCTTACAAAAAATCCTTATGAGAAAAATAAGATCCATGATCGCGTAAAAGACTATTTATCGGTAAAGAAAAATAAGAAATGCTTTGCAAAGCATGCGTTGCAAGCAATATCATTAGAAAAGAGAGCGAAGCTCTCAAGTCTCAAAACAAAATAGTCAAAAGGATTGTTAAAATAGTTTGAATTTTAAGAGTCGCGACTTCCCAAAAAGTTGCGTGATGGAAATGATGCTGAAATAATCACTCTCTTTTAATCCCTTGATATCCAAAAAAAAGCCTTTCAAAGCCGCACTCGAGCCAACATTACAGCCCTTATCCAAAGTCTCTTCTAATTGTGATGGTTTGAGTTGAAATGAGAATTTCATATAGGAGCTACCACTAGAAGGAGTGAAAGCAATCCTATTTTATCTTATCTTCAAGGTTGTTGACTTGTAAACTCGATAAAGATATTGATTGATTATTCTTTTCTTGGCCTCAAAGTGCATACTATTTATGTAAGCCCATGACAAAACCATCATTACAAAGACTTCTTTATCAATGAGTTTGTATTCATTGTAAATGTTTTCGAAAACCTTAGGCATAGGTTATGTAAGACCTCTCAAGTGAGAACATAATAGTTTTCCCTCGTCAAAGGATGGGAATAAAAACCCTTTTGAGAGCCAGTATGGAAAGATCTTTTTGATTAAATTACTCCCAAATTTGACATATTTGTTTTAACACTTAGATGGCTAATCAAACTTCATTTAGTTAAAATCATCTCCGAAGAAATTTGACAATTGGTATTGTTTACCAAGACGTGTTTGAATGATTTCACAAGATTAGCCTTTGAGCAATCTTGAAATTCTTTTTCAAAATATATGTTCCCCAATGAATCACTTTTTGGCCCACCTCAACCATAACCGTTTGTCCTTAGGCTTTTGGTCATCATAAATCATAACCCATTGTTTCCAATTTTTGATTATCCTAAACCATAACCCTTGTTCTAGGCTTTTGATCAGCCTAAACCATAACCCTTTTTCTTTAGGTTTTTGGTCATCCTAAACCATAATCCCTTGTTTTCGATTTTTGGTTGTCCTAAATCATAACCCTTGTTCTAGGTTTTTGGTTAGCCTAAACCATATGCTTTGTTTTAGGTTTTTGATAAACCTTAAACCTTGTCCCTTAGATTTTTGGTTAGCCTAAACCATACCCTTTTTTTAGGTTCCTGGTAAACTTTGAACCTCATTCTTTAGGTTCCTGGTAAACCTTAAACCTCGTCTCTAAGTTCTAGGTTATCCTCATAAACCTTGTCTTTAGGTTTTTGGTAAACCTTAAATCGTGTCCTTAGGTTAGTGGTCATCCTTAAACTATTATACTTCCTTAACAATCTCATTTCCTTCATTCCATTCTACAAGAGAGATGGAGAGAACAACCTCAAGCATGAGTTCAAACACCCCAATGAGTGAAGGTAAATATTCAAGTATGTCCCTGACCAAATGTCATTTTCCTTTGTTATTTTTTTTCCTCAAAATGGAGTCGACTAAAAATTGCAAGTATCAATTTATCTTTGACCGGAACCTCTTTGAACTCTCACTCAAAAAGGAGGAACCGTTGATACCCGAGTTTTAATCAACACGTCGAAAAATAAAAAAAATCGAGATTTGGATTTCTAATCGTGACGGAATCCATTTCTCAATTAAAAGTGTCGTTTTCATTTATTTCTTTTGCATTGTGGCTTTTAAGTATTTTCATATTCATTTTAAAGAAAAACCTGAAAAGTCAAATGGTTGACTTTCGGGTTAGCTTTTTAGTCAAAGAGTTGACAAAAAGTCAACCCAAGGTCAAAAATTGGTTTTACGCCAAAAAAGATGTCAATTAGTTTTAATTTCACTTTTGTCAAATTAATTTTTTGAAAATTCAAGGATTTGACCCTAAAACATTTTAGAAAAAAAAACCAACTAAAGGATTGACTTTTAGTTAAACCTTTGATTAAAAAAAAAAATTTGAAAATCCTCAAAATGCTTTATTTTAGTGTCAATTCAACTTTTGTACCGACAATTTTACAAAATTCGATTAAGAACCTTGTTTTCCTGATTTTTCAGTTTTACATTCTAAATCGACCAAAAATAAAATTTATTTTATTTTAGCCATAGTTAGGTATAGTTCCATTTACAATATTTGGTCTAGAGATTATTTTAAATCCACTTGTTTATTCAACTTTGTGAATTGCCATATCGAAAAATGAAATGCTATTTTAAGCCCTAACTAGGGGATCAAAATTTATTTTTCATGGTTTATGAATGACCAATTTTTTTCCACTTATTTTCTTAAGATAAGTCAAAATCCGAAGTCAATTTTTGAGAAATTCACATGAGAACTTCCCAATTTGAGAGATTTCGCTCTCTTGAAGACAAGAAAACTGAGCTATTGAGCTTTAATTTAAGAAATTTGGGTTGACTCATTCAAGACCATAGTTCAATTTCACGAATCTGGGCCCAATTTCAATATTAGACCTCGATTCATTTTTCTCTAAGTCTTAGCACTTTTATCCGAGGTCAATTTAAATTCATTAGGTGATCCTACACATAGGTAATTAATCAAGATGGTCTATTGCAATATTAATTGAATTGAATTTCAATTAATTTACAATTTTGACCATAAAATTGCAAAATTGCTCATTTTAAGCCTTAAAGGCTCGATTTCAATTACCCATACTTTTTGTCCATTATTTTTACAATAATTGCTTAATAAAATCAATAGAGAATCCACAAATTGCATTAATGAAGTTTAATTGGCTTAATTGAATAAAAATCGGACAATTTCTCCTCAAATTATGTAAGTTTTCTCTCCAATTTGGTCCTTGCATAAATTTCGAACCCACAAGGACAACACTAGAAGCTGCCTTGCCATGCCTTGGTCTCGAATAGGATCTGTGGCATTAACCTCGTATGTGGGGTCCTTGCCTTTCCTAGTGAGAAGCTTCTTAGCAATAGGATACTGCTTGGTCGTCCATCTATTGATGTTTTTTTCTATGGGCTGCAGGTTAGACCTAGCGGTCAAGGTTCTTCCCGACATGGCATGTGTTCTTAAAAACACGTTACTCCTCGTCTTTGTGACTATCGGCTCTTCGTAGGGCAGAGTGTTGTTGGTGTTGATGTCAACATTATATTCTTGCGTAAAGCACGCTAGTTCCCTCTAGGTTTTAAGGAGATTAATCTTCCTTACAATGTACTACCGCAAGGCGAGGCCAATCAGGTTTGATTGGTACGACTAAATCAGCCTTCAGACCAGGTAGGCCTGCAAGTAGTCCTCTAGGTGGGAAGTGTCGGCATACTTCTCACATTCAAGCACTTTGAGCTCTTCAAGAATCTTAACGCCAACATAATTAGACAAGTCAATGGGATCTTGCCCCTACAACTAGCTCAGCTTCTTCATGATCTTTACAAATTGTTTATCCTGTTGATTATCCTCTGGCGAATTTGCAGGTTGTCATGTATTTAAAGCAGCTACAGAGTTGGACTTGACTTGGGTGGACTCCATTTGCCTCGAGAGTTGTTGAAGGGCAATGGACATTTGTCCTACGCTGTCTTCGATGTTAGCAAGGTGATTTTGTACGTCATTCTGATCTGGCACCATTGCCTGAGGCCATTCTTGGGCGACGAGTGGTTGGTGATTCATAATTATCTGCGGCACAAAAATAATGAATGAACACGAGAGTAAATAAAGATTGACCTATGGCAATGGTCTAACTGTTTTTATTTATTAAAAGAGGATTTTACAGACAACAAACTTCTGACATCTAAACTTGAAATTAAAATGACAGAATGAAATACTATGTATTAAACAGAAGTCCCTAAACAACGTGACAAAACTTTTACAATATTAACACTAGGGGGCACACAACTGCTATTTATATTAGATGCGGAGCCTTGCAAAGATGCTCACTTCTCTAGACCAACTCTGAGACATGTACACAGCTTATTCCCAAGTCCCTTTGCATACACTCTTCTTGCTCATGTTGACTGATCTCACTGGTTGGGTGAGGGACCAATAGCCGCAGTTTTGTCGGGATGCGATGGTTGTGAATGTAGGACTCATAGGCGTGATGGACCATTTCCTGTCCCTCAAGCCCTTCAAGTACCACGATCCTTTTGCGATGAGACTTGCTCCATGTTTCCTCGATAATGGCAATGTCGAATGCGTAGCCACGGCTCTGATGGGTGAAAAGGAGTGAAGGGATCTTTCTCTTGAAAGGCGACAGGATTTCCTGAAGGGCTCCATATTGTCGGGCCACCCTATACGGGTAATAGGGAGTGCCGCTAGTGAGGCCGAGCAATGGGATTGGATTGCAGCGTTTGTAAGCAAAGCGAGCTCTCTTTTCATGGAACCAACCAACACACCACTGGAATGCCTCAGGAGCAGGATTTCTTAGGAAATTGATCCAGTTAAAACAACTTTGGTTGGGAATGTATGGTCCTAAGACCACAAATTTCTATAATGGATTTTTGAAATCATTTGTTTCGGATGATTGCATGAGGCATCAAAACTCGTTTAAGTGAGAAAATAACCGGACCAACAAAATTTCCAGGGAGGTCCGCATGATTTTTTTCTGTATTTTCTTTAAAATGATTAAGGAACAAAAATGTATCGGCTAAAATCATGTTGACATAATTTTGCCCCCTTAAGACCTGATCAACCACCCAAGTCACTGAGGGACATATGGTATCTTTTTTATGGGGGAAAATGATAAACCAAAAAAAGGCTAGGAAAAAAATCTCACTTCTTTGGGTCATTGGCTGATTTTCAAAACAGGCAGTCAAAAACTCTAGTAGGCATGTATTATGGTTGGTTTCAAGAATTTGCCTCATAACATGGACTTCGCTTCTTAAAAGCATGCTATCCCGCGCAATGGGTCAATTCCTGTTGGTGGTCTGACAAACTTACTCTCAAGAGGCACTCCAGTGATAATGTTGAATCCTTCCAGAGTTGGAGTTAGCTCGAACTCATCAAATATAAAAGTGGATGTCCTTAGGCACCAGAAGTGTGCTATCGCCTGTAGGACTTTAGGATGAACAGAGATTTGGAACAATGATAGGAGATGACCGACCTTGGCTTTCATGCACTCCTGGGCAAATTGGTCTAGTTGACCTCACCATCTGAAAATCTCTGCTTTGGGGGCGAGAATAAATTGAATATTGGTCTCCACCCATTGCATATAAACTAGGACTTGAAAGACACACCTAAATTGCCATGGGCCAAAAAAAGGACCGAGTAAAAAAAGTAAAGAAATTATTTTGCTTTTAAAGAAAATGGCAAGCACAGAGACATATGCATGGTACGTGCGGCTCAATGTCTAACTGAGAAGGCTTGTTGAAATTAAAAAGGTGTATACCTGTCGCAATCTCACGTTGGCATCATACCCTCTTAACCTCGGCTCTACCTAAAGAAATTCAATAAAGACAAAGGCAACCTCTAAATTGCAGTCTCGCGTTCAAGGCCATATCTTTCTTAACGCCATCCTAAATATCCTATGGCGGCCCAAGTCCGACGGCCGGGTTGTGTGTGCCACGTGTAGTGCTGAAACATGAAAACATGCTTAGCAATTTATAATCACAAAGCATTTTAAGAATAAGCCTCTAAGCTATTGACCTACATAAAACGAAAAGAAAAGCCCAAGTTAGTAAAGCGTTTAAATAAGATAAAACAGCCTAAGTCCTCAAAAATTCTCCCGAATGGAGTTGCCAAGCTGTTGCGACCTCTTTTTTCGATGCCCTGATTAGGGTCGAGTACTTGCGAATGCCAATGGTTTGGCTAGATCTATTAAGCTTAACCTAGGCTCTCCCAAGCCCATCAATACTCGACTTAATGGTTTGGTATTTTAACTTATAAGTTAATTTTAAAAGGAGTCACCATTAATCAATTTAGGGTGAGTCGATTATAAACCCAAACGAAATATTGGGAGGAATATTCTTTCCTGCGCAACTAGAGAAACTAGGTTCGAGGACTTGATTACATTAGTTAATCACTAATGCCCTTCCAATACCTAATCTTGTTTAAACCCTAAGGCTTTTAGATTTTTGAGGGGTTTTCAGTGCATTTTATGGGAAAAAATATTTTTGAGTCTTTTTCTCATTTTTTGGATATAAAAGCTTTTTTTTTTTTTGGATTTTTCATTTTTTCTATAAACTATTTTTGGCTTTTTCTTACTTTCTTGGCATTTTTTTGGAAAATATGGGACATTTTTTATTTTCTGAAAATTACTTATTTTATTTATTATTTTATTATTATTTAAAATATTATTTTAATATTATAATATTATAATATATTAAGAGGCGACCCAGGTTGGGGCAACCCGGGTTGCGAGCGATTGGCTCGGATGGACTTGAAACGCGGGCCTAGTCCGGGCCTCGTCCTCTCTTTTAAGAAAGTACAGCCCACAAGCCCACGTGTTAAACCAGCCCAAACCTAGCCCTGATGTACCAAGCCCAGATTGGCCAAAACCCTACTTGGTTCGCGACTTACGCCCAACCCGATGACCCGGTTTCTAAAAAACCCTACCCGATCGACAATCCGGATTCGACCCATCTTCGACCCGTTTTCTCCCTCACCAACCCAGTTTGCGACCCAGGCAAGCGAAACCCTAGCCTGAGGCGACCTGCTGACCCAATGGCGTAACCCGACTCCAAACTCGCCCGAGCGCAGCCGCAACCGTGGTTTGGAGGGCGTCCGGGCTGAGACGCGAGGGGGGTAACGGCGGCGAGGGACAACCGGCGTCGGGAGGGTGGCCGTTCATCATTGGGGGATGCACAAACTCGACGGTGTGGCGGCGGTCGATGGGAGGTCGACATCGGGGTTTGAATTTAGGGTCGAGATGCCAAAAAGGGGGCATGGTGGACAGGGGCTGTCGCTCGGGTCGAGATGCGTGGCAGGACGGCGGCGGACAGGAGCAGTCGTGCTCGTACTCACCTGCGGCGAGCTGTACCAGTCAGTGCCCGAGGTCGACGCGGCACGGCGGGGGGTAATTCCTTAATGGGGGCTTCGATTTCACACTGGTTTTTGAGCTCCGAAGTAGAGGCGGATCTTGGGGGGCAACAGCAGCAACCGGTGTCGGGACTGTGGATGGTGACTGGAGGGACAGCTCGTCGGCGTTGGCGTCAAGACGAGCAGTGAGTGTCGCTGGTGGTTGAACGGCAGCGGCACGGCGGCCTGGCTCGGCGGAGATCTAGAGTGGCGACAGCGTCGGGGATGGCTACAACACAGCTCGGGGACGACATCTGGCCTAGGGGTTGGGTCGCAACGACAGTGGCGGCGACCCAGTACAACAAGTGATGGCGAAGCAGCGTCGAGTGGCAGAATGGCAGAGGCGATGAAGGCGAAGCAGTGTCGACTCCCAAATCTGATCAGCCACGATCAGATCTGGCCTCGCTCAGCATCTCTCCCTCTTGGGCTCGCTTGCCGCCGGCCTCCCCAATGTCTTTCGGAGGGAGGTCGTTTGAGCTCGCGACCCGTTTCTTCTCTCGCCCACTCTTCGATCTTCCCCCGAAGTCCTTCCAGGGAAGGTTTCCGAGCTTGCTTCCTACCGTCGTCGGTAGTGGTGCCCTCCTATTTATAGGCGAGGGGTGGTGTTTCGGCCGCCAACTTTTTCGGCGTCCCAACCGCCCTTGGTGCGGCCGGACTGGTGTCATCTCAGCCTCCCACTTGCGTGCTCCATTTTGCCTTCAAGGCATGTCCTTACCGCCTGCACTGTACGTCGGTGTCGCTGTCCTTGCGCGCGTCGCTGGCTTGTGCGCAGGAGGTGCAGTGCCGAGGAAGAAGAAAGGGGAAAGAGGAAGAAGGAGAAGGGAGCTGGGTCGGGTCGCGTGGGTTGGGCCGTGGGCGGCCCGTGTGAGAAGAGGAGGGCAAAGGGGCTGGGCGTGAAGGCCCAGCCCCATGCGGCTACAGCATCATCTTTTGTTGGTTTTTTTTTTTTGGTTATTTATTATTTATTATTCGAAAAAAAGGAAAAAATAAAAAATAAAATAATGCCTAATTAAAAAAAATTAATCAAAATTTAGGCGTCAACAAGTGGGTCCAAGGCTTCAAGCCAAAAATAACATTTGAAGAAAGAGAGATGGGTAAGTAGAGACAAAAACCCATTATATTACAAAATGAAAGGATTAGCACGTGAAATTTTTCTCTATATATGAAAATTAAATTATGTTTAATTAGTACTATTTTTTTTGTCCCTTTTTTGGCTTTTTAAAGTTAAAAAAATTAGTCCTGAAACCTTTCAAAATGTACAAATTAATAATCAATATATAAAATAATATACTATTCTGTCATTAATTTCTAAAACACAAAAATATGCTCAGTTTTGGCGGGAAAGTCAATGACTCGATTTCTAAACTAAATTTATCTAAACATATGTGCACTTTTATATCTTCATATCTTAAACACGTTAAACATGTCATATCGTATAACCCAAATGATAAATTGATTTTATATCAATAGTTGATTTATGGTTGTCGATGTATATTAATAACAACAACTCTTTCGGTCATCAACAATGGCTCACGTGTCTAGTGTCAATAACCATCTGTTTCTAAACACATGTCTACTCATGTCAATGACTAGGTTAAATTTGGGTGCAAACAAGTGTAATAAAGGAAGGTCATCGGAAGTTGGTAAAAAAAATAAAAAAATAAAGTTGATAATTAAAAATTAAATTTGGTAAGAAATGTTAGTAACCTCAAATTGGTTAATAACTTAAACAGTAAATAGTTTTTTTTTTTGTCAGTCCTACTCTATTCCTATTCTAACTATCGCTCTCAGACTTTTGCCCTACTTCCTTGCAGGGCGTGGGAGTCGAAACCCACACTTGAAACTATATCGTCCCCACCCCAACCCCTCCTAAGAAGGTGGGGATTCGAACTCCCCATCTCCCCCTTCCATGTTGGAAAGGTGGCCACTGGGGCAAACCCCAGTGGTTAAAACAGTAAATAGTTGGTACGCCACTCTAACTAAAGTTGGTACTTTTTAAATTGAGTCAGTACTTTTAAGTCTTTATACAAATAGAAGTTTGTATATAACAAGGGATTATAATTTCGAGTGGAAATAAAACCAACATTACCTTGTGCTTTGTTCATTGAGAATCCTACATCGAAGAGTGAAAGGAACAACTTTATTTTTGCGAGTCTGGGGTTTTGTCATTGGGAATCTCTACATTGATTCGATTGTAAGGTTCTGTTTCTGATTTTGTTTATTCAAGTTGAAAATGTCGTTGGGTTCACTGCGTTGGTTGGGGTGAGAAAATTTTTTTGAGGTCCCTCGGCACAAGGTTAGCGTCCCGAACTACAATGCATGTGCTCCCGGATCACCTGCCACTTGAGTATATGTGGGTGAGGGGATGGGTATAGTGGATGTGAATTTGAGCAGACTTTAGCAAAGATCCTTCTCAACAGGTTCACGGTCACGAGGATAATGTTTTAGACTGCATAAGACATAGATGGTGGCTTAACTCATTTTTGGCTGTTTGTCTTGATGACGATGCAATTTTACCGTCGTGGAATTCTATAATTAGAAGGAGTTCGTCAATGAGTGCTCTTAAATTAACTTATTAGGTAACTAATTGATAAAGTAAGATACCTGAATTTAGCGATATGATCAAAATGATATTACCTTTTTCATTTTTGTTTTTGAGCTAGGTGAAATGTGCTACCCCATATGTATAGAGTTATATTTCTCGGACGTGTCACTTTGGAATTTAGGGTTGTTATGGTACCTTAAATTAATGGGGACCGAGCAACCACTCCCACTCTCCCCCGTATTTTGAGACCACTTCTTCCTAATTATCTCAACTTGTGAGGCTTAGGCCATTTGTTATTCATATCTCAGCCATTTCTCACAATTAATGCCACGCTACAATGGAAATGGAAATGGAAACCAACCCTCACTTTGAAACACCTCGAACCTCTAGCATGCGCCTATCCCTCACCCGGTTGATTAAATAGCGATGTCTCAGGACGCATCGCTGATCTATTCATTTTAATACACAAGCGGAAGCATATAAATAGAATCCCTAGACAATAAAACAATGAGATAAGAAAGTAGGACTAAAAATCTCGAACCTGAAAAAACCACACATATATACATATACAACCATTGAGTTATATATATACATACAATACAACTAACAATCAGGTTCTACTGAAGCCAGTGCAACAACAAAATTTCAAAACAGGGGTGGGGTCTTAATCCTCGTCCGGGCCATCCCCTAGGTCCTCCTCCTCGATGATCTCTCCTTCTTCTTGGCTCTAGCTAGAGCCCACGCCAGAGTATACCGGAGAGTCAGAATCGCCTTCGAGCTTGGGATCCTTCGCATCAATCACCGATCCATCCTTAGGATCCACAGTTCCCTTCCCGAACGCCACCTCCAACACGTACAAAGGTACATCAGTTTCCGTGTCACATCTCGACCCTCCGAGCACATGCCCATCCCTGCTTGGTCGATATAATAGCGACGTCCCAGGATGCATCGTCGACCCATTCATTTTAATACGCATGTGGAAGCATATAGTTAATCTCCAGACAATAAAACAATGGGATAGGAAAGTAGCACCAATTTTTCACAAAATATCTTTTTATAAACACACAAGTCTATACACAAAGTTTTACAAAAGGAATCGGTTCCCTACAAAAGAAAATTGTCCTACAACTAGCTAGTCGAACATGGTCACCAATTCTTCGGGCATCACCTCATGAACTCTGGCTCCTGGTCCTTTTCCAACACCATCTATGGACTTGAAAATGGTTATACAATAACCAGTGAGACGATATCTCAGCAAGTTCTACCTCCTAAGACTCGATTAGGAAGCCAATATGCCCTAAGGGCTGCCTAAGCACAATCACGAGTCAGAGGACTTACCTTGGCCTCAGTCTCCTCCCTGCAAGTCAGCACAATTCATAAATTCATCGAGTTACATCAACACATTGATCATTCACTCGGATCGACTTATCGATCAATCGACCTAGTCGATAACATGTCAATCGACCATTCCCGGTCATTTTAATCAATAACATACATTTTCCAAGATGATATATTTAGTCATCGAGCCCATGTGCACTCTCCAGGATGACATACCGAGTCTCCGAGCCCACGTGCCTTCTCCAGGATGATATATCTAGTCACTGAGCCCACGTGTCTTCTCCAAGATGACATACCTAATCACCGAGCCCACGTGCATTCTCCAAGATGACGTACTTGGTCACCGAGCCAGCGTGCATTCTCCAAGGTGATGTATCAACTCAACGAGCCAACAACTCATAATGTCTTTCTCCGAGATGACATACTTAGTCATCGAGCCGACATAACATAGTGTCTTTCTCCGAGATGACACACTTAGTCATCGAGCTGACGTATTACATCATTCTTTCTCACCTTTTATCATACCCGATAAAATAGCCGTGTGTGGGTACATAGTTGGCCTTAGCCAAAAATACACTAATTTCACTTTTTAAACTTTCAACTGGCTTCAGCAGTCTAGAAATATAATTCTGGCGCTGTAGACCCACAGTCAGTAAATATTCAATTAATTATTAAATTAATTAATTTAAACATAAATTCCTAATTTCACAAATAAATCGAAATCAACACAATATAAAGCTCATTTAAATAAACAGATCAAACCTCTCAGAATCGGCGTAATTTTCTGGTCACCGACCATCCCTGTCTTATTTCCAGAAAATAAATAAATAATTAAATAATTATGGAAAATATTAAATAAATGCAATAAATCCAACTTAGGCCCGTTATAGCTAATTGGAAGTCAAACGGACTCGGAAAAATTCCAAGGTTCATTCAATAAATATTAGAACGTATTTACTAGCTAACTACACTAACCAATTACCTAACATGCATCGGTAAGGCACTAAATTAATTAATCTAATCTAATATATCCACCTAATTGCACTTAATTAAATCTAATCAACCCCTAAGATCATTAACCTACTAAGCGAGGTTTAGTGAGTAAAACTCACTTGTTTTGCAAAGACCGGATCATCGCGATGGCGGTGTGACAGCGACCGAAATCCGAATTTTCGGCGGCGTTGACGGACACTCGGACCGGGCCCAAAGGCCATGTAAGCCCACAACAAATTGTTGGGCTTGGGCTGAACTTGTGGTTGGGCTTGGCTTCGCCGGCTTGGGCTTGGAATTGAACTTCTAATGGGCTGGACCCAAGGCTGAAATTCACCGGCTAGACTGCTGAATTGTTGGGCCGAAGTTGGGCTGAACCATGAAGATGCTGGGCTTCATGATTGGGCTTGCGGCTGAAATTCACTGAGAGAAAAGTAGCGTGGCCTGCTGGAGTGAAGATGGGCCGCTGGGCTCAGATGCAAGCGGCTGAACAGATGAAGATGGACTGGCAAGCTAGCGCTGATCCAATGGAGAAGCAGCAGGCGTTGGATCGAATTGTGAAGATGGACGAAGAGAAAGAGATCGTGGCTGTTGAAATGGAGCTGCACGTCAACGTTAGTGGAGATGCAGCTAGATTTCTTGCCGCGTGAGGCTTCGCTGGCAAGGGAGGACGCGCGGGCTGGTGTTGAATTGGAGTCCACCGCTTGAAATTTGCTGGGTTGAAGCAGTGGAATAAAGCCACGAGGAAATCGAAGTGGGACGGCAGCAAGAGAGAGAAGTGGAGAAGATGGGTTGCTTTCGGCAAATGGAGAGGTCAACGTTGGGCTTTGCTGAAGAAACTACTGGGCCGACTTGGCGGCGTGAGCTGCTTTGCTCGAGAGAAATGAACGGAGAGAGAGCGATTGGGCGGCTTCAAGGAAAATGAAACAAAAGCAAAGCAGACGGTGGGGAAGGAAGGCGTGCGTGAGGAGCCAGCTAAGAGGAGACTAAAAGTCAATAAACCATATCCAACAACTTGAATGCTTGGTCCCCTTAAAGCCCTCAACTTATCCTACATGTCTCCCATTACTTTCTAACTTGTAATATCCACCAAATTATCCAAATTGAAGCAAAAATAATGCTGCCCTCTCTTGGTTCCGAATTTCACATTTGAACTTACAATTTCTTAAATTTCTTCATCGATTCTCCAAATCGAGGTTCGATTTCCCTGAAGAAAATCCCGAAC
The DNA here is from genome assembly GCA_014182365.1 of Eucalyptus tenuipes. Lineage (NCBI taxonomy): Eukaryota > Viridiplantae > Streptophyta > Magnoliopsida > Myrtales > Myrtaceae > Eucalyptus > Eucalyptus tenuipes. The sequence continues at coordinate 17,515,107 of CM024539.1, read as the reverse complement.
AATTTTCTGTAAGTCCCCAACACTCAAAGCGCAAATTGGAAGTCGAAATTCCATTCAATTTGGCCCATTCGAATTTCTATTATTTTTCCGCAACGTCCGAATTGATTTTTCGTAAAAATCTTGGAATCTCCGAAAATTTTTCGGAGGGTGAGTAGACGTTCTTAAAATAGATTGTGACATAACAGAACTTTCAATTTCTGAAAGCGGGTTCAAATTCACAGCTAATTTCAATTCGATGCGATTTTTGCGTAACCTAGTCTACCGGGTAGTTTTTAGAAATTTTAATGCAATTTACCCGTGATCGATTTATCTCGAGTCACAATGTATATCTCCGACACATTGGCGACTCTTGGTTGTTGTGAAAATCTCAAGGTTTCAAATATGGACACCGAGTACCAAAACGATAGAAAAATCGGTCTAGTACCGATTGACGAGTATTTGCAATCAGGTGGAATCACCCACACTCTGATCACATTTCTCAGTCAAATCGACCTATCTCCGGTCTCTGATCGATTTTGACAGTGTCGTAATGACCCCTGCAGATCAACATGGTCGAGCAGTCAATTCCTAGTCGAATTCTCAAGTCCATTGCGTTAAAATCCCTTAATGGCTTCCCCAAATAGTCTAGTTATCTCATAAGTGATCAGCTCAGAGAATGGCAGTATCAGCGTGTCGGTGAAATACCCAATTTATTTAATCGAAAACAAATTCTGAAAATTCAGGCGGTCACATTCCTAAGCACAGACCCACCCTCCATCCATCGGGGCCAAATGGCGATACCACGACCGGTATTCATGGGGCACCTTGTGAGTTAGGCCCTCATCAACCCAGACAGTGGCTTTCACCAGAACATACTCCAATCCTTCAGAGTGGTGGTGTATCGGAATTTGATAACCCATCTCAGTGAATTTCTTAGGCTGGCCAAACTGCTCGGGAGGTGGTGTGGGTGCTGCCATCCACGGACCTGAAATGTTATCCCATAACGAGGTGAGATGACGTCTCAGCGAATTCCACCCCCTAAGACCCGATTCGGAAGCAAATACGCCCTAAGGGCTGCCTAAGCACAACACGGGTTAGAGGACTTACCTTGGCCTCAGTTCCTTTCTGCAAGTCAATTCAGTTCAATAGGCACCCAATCAATCACTACAGATCGAATCATCGATTAATCGACTCAGTCGATTCCATGTCATCAGACCATCACCTGGTCAAATCAATACTATCTATAAAGTTCGACCACCTTGCGGACAGCTTACTCTAAGCTAAAAGATAGATAGTAGATTCTCAAGGGCTAAATAATAGCACATCGTTCTTTCTCTAAGATGGCCTATCGAATCATCGAGCCGATGTAGTATAATATTCCTTCTCCAAGATGACATTTAGAGTCACTGAGCTGATCAAGTATAAGATCCCTTCTCCAAGATGACATATAGAGTCACCGAGTCAGTATTGCATACCGTCTTTTCTCTAAGATGACATATAGAGTCATCAAGCCAGTATAGTATAATATTCCTTCTCTAAGATGACATATAAAGTCACCGAGCCGATGACATATAAAGTCATCGAGCCGGTATAGTATACAGATTTAGTCAACCACTGATTTTTCAACTTTTGTCATACCCGACAAAAATACCCTTGTGTGGGTACACGGTTGGCCTTAACTAAAATACAATAATTTCTTTTTTCTGATCCTCCCACTTCTTTCAACAGTTCAAAAATAGATTTTTGGTGCTATAGACCGACGCTCGATAATTTTCCAATTAATTACCAAAATTATCCATTTTTGGAATTAAATACCCACCAACACTAATAAAAATCAATTTGCACAATCGTAGTCAATTAAATAAACAAAGAGCACCACGCAATCAGCACGAAATTCCGGTCACCAGCAATCTCGGTCTAATTTTCGGAAATTAAGTAATTAATTAAATAATTACGGAAAATATTAAATAAAAGCCAATAAATCAACTTTGGCCCGAAAAAGCCTAATTGAACACCGAGACGGACCCGAAAAATTTCCGAGTCACTCTAGATAAATACTAGAGCTTGTCTAGGCCCTAATTGCACTAACTATCCACCTAACATGCATCGGTATTTAATTAAATTTCACTAATATTATCTAACTAACCACTTAACCATACATAATTTAATCTAATCAACCCTCACGCGTCATTAAACTACTAAGCAAGGATTAGTGAGTTAAACTCACTTGTTTTGCGATCCGATCGGCTCAAATCATCGGGGACGCAATGGGGAACAACTCTCTCCAAAGCGGGCCCAACTTTTGGGGTCGGGAACAACCTCAAACTGGGCCCGAAGAGCTACCGAAACCCACACTTCTAGCTTCTGGTTGGGCAGAAATAGAAAGAAACAAGGTTGGTTAGGGCAAAGCAAGACCGGCAAGGTGACTAGGGTGCTCGGCGGCCAACGATGACGACTCACGGCGGCTAAACAAAGGTGGGAAAAATCCAGCTGAGCTTCACACGACACGGAACAACGGCTGGAACAACGTGAGGGCGAGAGGGAGACGGAGGCGCGCGCGGTAAAGGCGGAGCAGCGGCGTCATGCGGGTGGGACGAGTTGGCGAACGGCGGAGGCGGTGGCGTCGTGTGGCTCCGGGGCTGCTGGCTAGCTTCGGCGGTCTTCTTCAACTGCTATGGTGGTCGAAAATGGCAAGGAGCAGGGCAATGGATGTGGCCGGCCAACTTGAGGGAGAATGAGGGAGACAAGGGGCCTACTATGCATTTAATCCTCATTCTATGGTCCCCTTGACCAATTCTCAGCCATAGTTGCCTTCCATAGACCACAATCAGCCCCCAAGGCTCACTTTACCACCTTTGAAATGGTCCAAAAGGCCTAGGTAAGGGGGAGCTACGAATTTTTAGTGATTTGGCTTCAATTGGACACTAATTGGTTCTCAAATCCATTCCATTCGGCTCCCAAAAATCCTGTTGTCGAGTCCTCGATCAAATTGATATTTTTCCTTACCATTACAACTCACTTGCATCCCAAATGCGCAATCAAAAACGGTCCCTGACTTCTTCTAGACAAAAACGGTCATAGGACGACTTTTTCCCAAACAGTCTCGGTTTGTAGAAAAATCTTTTAAGACTGAGTCGACGCTCCTAGAATTAATTGTGACATGACAGAACTTTCAATTTTTGAAATCGGACTCAAATTAGCAGTTAATTTAAATTTGGCGCGATTTTAGCCGACTCTGGCTCTTGGTTAACTTTCAGAAATTTTTAGTGCAAATGACCCATGGTCGATTTTCTTCAAGCCACAATGAACCCACTCGACACATTGGTGACTCTCGATTGTCGTGAAAATCTCGAGGATTCAAATACAGACACAGGGTACCAAAATGATAGAAAAATCAGTCTAGTGCTGGACCACGAGAACTTTCCAAATTAGTGGAGTCACCCACGTTTAGCCACACATCTCAGTCGAACCAACCTATCTCTGATCCCCAATCGATTTTTAACTATGCCGTAATGGCCTCTAAAGATGAGCACGGTCAAGAAGCCAATTCCTGGTCGAATTCTCAAGTCTATTGCATTACAATTGCTTAATGGCTTCCCCAAATAGTTTAGTTATGTCGAGAGTGATCAGCTCTAAGAACAGCCTTATAGACGCGTCAATGAAATGTCCGATTTATTCAATAGAAAACAGGATTGAAAAGCTGGGATGTCACAACTCTTCCCCTCTTATAAAAATTTCGTCCTCGAAATTGAAACCGTTATAATACTTAAGCAAAAAGGTGGGGGTACAATTGTCTCATCGACTCTTCAGTCTCCCATGTTGCTCCTTTAGTACCTTGGTGTTGCCAGACCACTTTGACCAACGGGATGGTCTTTGTACGCAGAACTTTTTCTTTTCTGTCCACAGTCATCCACGTTCAATTCTTCAAAATTAAGCTCGTGGGTCGAGTCAGGCTCGTACTTCCTCAACATCGACACGTGAAAGACGTCGTGCACTTACGCCAATCTCGGCGGCAACACAAGACGATACGCTAGGGTCCCAATTCTCTTGAGAATTTCAAATGGGCCTACGTACCTCGGACTTAGTGTTCCTTTCTTTCCAAAGCGCGAAGTTCCTCTCATTGGTGACACTTTCAAAAAAACGTGACCACCAACTTGGAATTCCAATAATCTCCGACGCTTATCTGCGTAACTTTTCTGTCTGCTTTGAGCAATCTTCAATCTGCCTCTAATTACTACTGCCATGGCATCCACTAACTGCTGGACCAACTCTGGGCTTGTGATCTTTCTTTCCCCAACTTCATCCCAACACACTGGTGCTCTGCACGCTCTACCATACAACGCTTCAAAAGGAGCCATCTGGATACTCTATTGATAACTGTTGTTGTAGGCAAATTCCACCAGGTATAGCCGATCTTCCCAACTTCCTTTAAAGTCTAGTACATAAGCTCTCAGCATGTCCTCGAGGGTCTAAATTGTCCTCTCAGACTAGCCATCCGTCTGAGGATGATAAGCCGTATTGTACTGTAGCTTGGTACCTAAGGCACATTGCAAGCTCTTCCAAAAAGCGGCGAAAAATCTCGGGTCTCCATCTGAAGTTATCGTTACCGGCACGCCATGCATACGAACTACCCGACGCACGTACAGATCTGCGTGTCTATCTAAACTAAGGTCCTTTCGTACCGCAATGAAGTGAGCTGACTTTGTCAGTCTGTCGACTACCACCCAAATCGAATCATTTCCTCTTTGACTCCTCGGTAGTCCGGTCACAAAATCCATCGTGATATCTCCCATTTCCACTTTGGGATCTCAAGAGGTTGCAGAAGTTCTCCCGACTTGCAATGCTGAGCTTTCACCTGCTGACATGTCAAACACTTGGCGACATGCTTGGCAATGTCCGCCTTCATACTTAACCACCAATAGTGTTGACACAGATTCTGATACATCTTGGTACTTCTAGGATGAATGTTGTAACTGCTACGATGTGCTTCTAATAGAATATCCTCTCTAAGCTCCACATCGTCAGGTACAACCAAACGTCCTCGAAACCCCAGTGTTCCATCATCAGAAATCTAAAAGTCAGCCTTTCTTTTCTCGGTGTTCTCCTGTAGAATTTTCTGTACATCTAGATCTGTCAGCTAGAGTAGCTTGATTCTGATCTGGACATCCGGTTCAATTTTGAGGGTGGCCATAAGACTCAAAAGGCGGCCTACCTCAAACTTGAATACCGAATCTCGAGCTCTCTCGATTAGGCTCCACTCCTTAATCAGTATATGAGCAACTAAGGACTTTCGATTGAAAGCATCGGCGACCTTGTTCGCCTTTCCCGGGTGATATAGAATATCACAGTCGTAGTCCTTCAGCAATTCCATCCATCAGCGTTATCTCATGTTCAATTCCTTCTGAGAGAACAGGTACTTGAGGCTTTGATGGTCCGTGAAGATCTGGAATCTTTCTCCGCACAGATAATGTCTCCAAATCTTCGTAGCGAAAATGATTGCCGCGAACTCTAAGTCATGCGTCGGATAGTTCTGTTCATGAGGTCTCAACTGATGGGAGGCATATGCAACTACCCAGCCATGTTGCATCAGCACATAACCCAACCTTCTGAATGATGCATCACTATAGATCTCGAACCCTCTAGGATCATATGGAATGGTCAGCACATGTGCGGTAGTCAGCTTTTGCTTCAGCTCTTGGAAACTATACTCGCACTTGTCTCGTCCACACAAACTTCTCTTCTTTCTTTAGGAGTCTTGTCCAAGGCGATGCTAAAGATGAGAACCCTTCCACAAATCGTTTGTAATAACTGCCAAACCCAGAAAACTTCTGATCTCGGTCACTGTAGTCAGTCTTGGCCAATTGATCACGGCTTCTATCTTGCTTGGGTCCACAGATGTCACGCCCCGAACCTCGAGCATGCGCACATCCCTCGGTGGTCGATAAAAACTTTTGCAACGTTCCTAGGACTCGTCGCCGACCCCTTTCATTTTATTGCACATGCGGAAGCGAATTAACTAATCTCCTGACAACAACAAACATGGGATAGAAAAGCAAGACAACAATTTCCAAATCAAAATACACATTCATAAACACCTCAAGCTTATACAAAAGGTCTGTCTCATAAAGAACTACTGAGCCACCTATGCTCCTGACCTTTCCACTTCAAGCTCCGGGTTCTTCACACTAGGGACCTGAAAATGTTTATTCAATAACCAGTGAGATATAAATCTCAGCGAGTTCCTCCCCTAAGCCCCCGATTAGAACACCAACTCAACTTGGGGTATTTATCCAGAACTACCCCACCACAAGCAACAACCAACAGTCGATTCGCATACAACCTTACCTGGTATGCCATACCCTGCACGTTATAATTCAGCATGATACACGCAATGCACATGGCCATTAGATGATACATTTTATCAATCACATACGAGTGGCATCGCAAGCGATCTCACTTGACCATTGCCACACCCCGAACGTTATCAATTCATGCATGCGTGCCATAAACAATGTGCTTAACTCTTGTATGACTGAAATCACAGATGCCATGATTCTCATGCGTTCTTGCACATTATCAGAGTTCATAAACACAATGCATATACTCAATGCATACAATAATTGAAACGCCTTACTCATCTCGGTCAATCACGGGGTCTCGATTATAAGACCAAATCGTTATGACACGTCCCATTCCGTGCCACACAATTTCGTCCCATAATCCGGCGCATCAATAACACTCGCATGCGTTCCAATTGTTAATCACGCCACACATCGGCATAGCCTACTCGCAGTTCGGTTATCTACTAACATTTAGCCGGGCATCGTCTCCCCACTTTGGAGCACGGCTTCGTCACTACGTCGACGGCGTTCCTGAAGGAGTATATGCCCAGAATCAACTGCGACCAAACAACCTACTCGCAGTTCGGCTGTCTACTAGCGTTTAGCCAGGCATCGTCTCCCCCCCTTTGGAGCACGGCTTCGTCACTACGTTGATGGCGTTCTCGAAGGAGCATCGGTCTAGAATCTACTGCGACCGGCATCCGTTGTGTGGGGCATCCCATATAGGGGCAAGTCCAGCTCAACAGCTCCGGACGATTCCTCTTAACCAACACACGACAATTCAATATCGGCCCAGGACACCTTGCATTTCACTCATATGCCTCAATTAAAACAGTGATCCTGGCCTTTTTTTTCTTCATATTAAAAACATATGAGAAAGTAGTCGTGCGTGGGTACACGTCAATTCGAACCAGAAAACTGATACTCTCCTTTTTCAAACCCCACTGTTTGATATAATACTTAAAATCCATTTTCGGTGTCCAAACCCGACACTCGGGATTTTCTTAATAAAATTCATAATTTCCAATCACCACGCTGTTGCACACATCATCACTCAATTCATACAGATGCCATGCATTTTCACATCCATTTACTTCATAAAATCAACACACATGAATTTTAGACATTTTTCGCATTCTGGATGAACAGTGCACGTGTACAGTAATTTGTGAATAGTGTCGCGTGAACAGTAAATTTTCAGAATTCAATAAATAATAAATTATATTCAGAAATCATTAAAACAATGATTAAATTAAGGAAACCAATCAATTAAGATAAACATGCTTAATTAACCACATAAGCATCATTAAGCTAATAAGGTAAAATTTAGCTAAACTAATCTTAGCCATTAATCTAACCACCTATCTTAGGACTAATACAACTTAATTAAATCACTTAAATTAGAATTAAATCTAACTAAACCAACCCTAAGCAAGTTTAGGCTCTAATCAAAGGATTAGGAGCTAAACTCATCCGTTAAGCGGGCCGGAGACACCGACGCGGTGGCGACAACGGTGGCTACCCACCGGGACCTCTACCACGACAATCCAAGGTGGTCCCAAGCTCAACACAGCAACCACAGCTCAGACTCCCACTGTAAACACTGAAAAACAGCCCTGCCGGAGGAGAAACTAAGTTGGACGGCTTGGCCGAAGCTCTAGCGAAGGGGGTGGCTAGCAACCGGTGGCACCCGGGGGTCTTGGGAGTCTTGTAGGAGGTTGGGATGGGCAGAGGAAGGGTCGAATGGGAGAAAAATGGCCGAAAACGCGAAACAAGTGTAGGATGTAGGCGAGGCCGACGGACCGGCGACCGGCGGCATGCGACGACGTACAAGACGTCCGACGACTCTGTTCGCGGCGAGGTCAAGCTCGTTGGAACGGTCTGTCTCTTTTGGTCACGATGATGGGTGGCTCGTTTGCTAATTCATCCGAGAAGACCACTTTTGACTCAATTCTTCACCGAAGGGTCACCTGGAGCGGCCGAAGGAAGAAGAAAATGGAGGAGAGAGAAGCCGCGACCGTTGGGAGGCCGAATGGGGGAGAGAGAGAGAGATGTGAGGGCTGGTGTCACACCTCATTAAGCCCCTCACATGCTTGCTTCAAGTCCCCATGCATGACATCACCTTCTCTCTCTTCTCTAGCCTTTTCTCCCTACAACTAGGAATAATTTGGTCATTTCACCTTGCACAATTACCATTTTGTCCTTGGGTTGAAATTGGTGGATGGGCCTAAGAAATGGGCTCGGCCATGAATAGGAGTGGGCTTGAAAATTGATTAGGCTTTATTGGGCTTAAAGTTTGACCATGGGCTTTGAAAGATGAATAGTCGTTTTGGGCCTAATGGGCTCAATTGTTTGTCTTAGGCTCACCATGGTGGCTGTCCCACCTTGGGCCTAAGGCCCACATTGGCTTGGCCTGGCCCACATCCTCACGGGCTCACTTCCTCGGTCCGAAAATCCCTTTTTCAATTGCTCGGCTTAACTGGCTCTGTCGACTGTTTGATGTAGCTTCATCCAAAGTCCGTCCCGAACATTCCCAATAATTTGAAGTTCAATCCTAAGTTCTCTTGCCATGTCAATTTCACCAAATGCCATTTCGGTTACAATTCAGACTAACGGGCGGCTTCGAGGATTCATGCGTAACCGACTCGTACCAAACCACGTTCAAGACATCTCGACGCATGGACGTCCTTGACTACATGAAATAACGGATGATAGATTCTTATTTCAAAGTACACGATCACTGAGGATCGACATAGGGTCGTTCGCGGGTTCGATAACAATGAAACGGAATCACCCGTCGTTCCATTATGTTCTATCCGCAAATCGACTTCTAGTTATCCTTAGAATCGGCCTACCTATCTACAGGATCATCCTCATGCAAGTCTCATGGTCAAGTCGTTTTCCCAGGTCAAGTCCTTTAGTCGTACGAGTTCTGTCCTCATTAGCCTTTCCCCTCAAGGTTAGTATCTCAGAAGTGATCAATTCCGAGTAAGATCAACCAACAATGCATTGATGAAATTCACATTCCTTCATCCCTTATAGGGCTCAAATTTCAGGATGTCACAACAGATATTCCTTCACCTAAAATCACGTGACTTAAGAAAGCAACACAAGTTAACCAAAATTCGCACTTGCTGAACTTGGCGTACAACTGATGGACTCTCAACTTTTGCAACACTAATCTCAAATGATTCTCGTGCTCTTCATCACTCCTCGAATACACTAGAATATCATCGATGAACATGATCACAAACTGATCCAGATATTCCTTGAATACACGATTCATCAAATCCATGAAGGCAGCTGGAGCATTCGTCAAACCGAATGGCATCACTATGAACTCATAATGACCATACCGAGTATGAAATGCTGACTTTGGAATGTCCCTCTTCCTAATTCTTAGCTGATGATATCCTGTCCTCAAGTCGATTTTCGAAATATTGACGCTCCTTGCAATTGATCAAACAAATCATCGATCCTCGGGAGTGGATACTTATTCTTGATCGTTACTTGATTGAGTTGCCGATAGTCAATGCATAGACGCAACGAACCATCTTTCTTCTTTACAAACAGAATTGGTGCTCCCCAAGGTGATGCACTGGGACAAATAAATCCCTTATACAGTAATTCCTGCATCTGCACCTTCAGTTCCTTCAACTCAGATAACGCCATCTGGTAAGGAGCCTTAGAGATTGGTTTTGTCTCGGGTGCTAGCTCAATCAGGAACTCAATTTCTCTCTCTAGCGGCAATCCTAACAATTCCTTTGGAAAGACATTTGGAAATTCTTGTACCACGGCAATGTCTTCCATCTTCAGCTCTTCAACTGTCGTATCCATGAGAGTTGCCAAATACCCTTGACAACCCTCATCTAACAAACGAGCTGCCTCTGGCGATGAGATCAAGATAATCGAGGGTCCTCCTCGACTTCCAACAAACTCAAAGCTCTCACCCTCTAACGGGTCAAACCGAATCGCCTTGCGATAACAGTCCATCTTAGCTCGTTGGTTGGTGAGCCAGTCCATGCCAATAATTTAATCAATGTCATACATGGCTAGGACTAATAAATCTATTTTCCTCACTCGCTCACTAATCACTAACTTGCAACCAAAACAACCCAAAGCAGCTATCACTTTATCCTTCAATGGTGTAGATATGCAAACTGCCGACTCCAACAATATATGACTTAATCCTAACAACTTAACATATCGTTCGGCAACAAAAGAGTGAGTCGCTCCTGGGTCGAATAAAGCGTAAGTAGGATGGTCGTCCAGCAATACCATAACTGTGATCACGTTAGGTGCAGCTTTTGCTCGACCCTATGTGATGGCGTACATTGTGCCCTGAACTGGTGGTCTCAGCTGTCCTCCTTGTGGCGCGTTCTAAGGCGCATACCCTCTAATCTGACCCATCTGCGGCGGCGGTGGCAACTGCGGTTGTCCTCTTGGTCGCCCGGGACAATCTCTGGCCATATGACCTTTCTGGCCACATTCAAAAGCGCCTACCCTACAAGGACACGAGTTCGGCCCATGTCGCCTTCCACAAAAGCGACAAAATTCATTCCTACCAGGCACCGACTTGCCAACTCCACCTTTCCTGTTCGGTGGGACATGGAATCTACCTCCCAGCATGGGCCTCTTTCCCTGGCGAATTCCTTCTTTGTGAGAGCTAAACCTCGATCTAGACGAGGCAGCTTTCTCATTCAAACCTCTCTCTATCATCTGGGCTCGACGATAGACTTTTCGATATTCTGTCAGATCTAATGGTAGTAGAGGTTGCTTTAGTTCAGAACAAAGCCATTTCTGAATCTTCGGGCTTTTTCTTCAGGGTCCTCAATCAACCTCGGAGCATACTAAGAAAGCTCCATAAATTTGACCCATATTGGTCGACAGTCATATTCCCTTGGCAGAGACACTAAACTCCTCCATCTTTTGTTCTCGAGCAGTACCTGAAAAATACTTATCGTTAAATGCTCTGAGGAAGGTGTCCCACACCGGGACCACACCTTCCGGAAATACTGTATCCTTGGCAGCTCTCCACCAGATATTTACATTACCCTATAATTGGTAGACGGCCAGGGTTACCTTTTTTGGCCCATTGCACATCAAAAGTGCAAAGGCTTTTTCCAGATCTTGTATCCACAGAGATGCGGCCTCGGGGTCTCCGGTACCCATGAATCTTGGTGGGCTCAGCTTCAAAAACTGCTCCACCAATTTGCGAATCAGTCTCTCTCTCTGCGCCACTACGTTCTCAGGTTGAACCTCGGCAGGTGCGACAATAGGTGCGGCAACAAAAGGCGTCGGGGCAAAATGGCACAAGATTGGTAGCGGCAGTGGCGGCAGCTTCAATAGCGGCGGTAAAGGCGGCAGCTTGACTCTAGGCCTACTACCCCATCATTTCTCGCATGGCATCCGGGGCTTGCGTGATTCCAATCAATCCCGGATCACCAGGGTTTACAACCCCAACACCAGCAGGAGGTGGTGCTATGCCACTAGCACTAGCCTGTGCTGGCGCTTTACCTCGGCCTCCTTAGGTATCGACCCTAGTCGGCGTCCTACCCCGAGTCACAGCCTTAGCAATCCTCTTGCTAGGAGTCCTTTGCTGAAACCTGCTTCCAATTCCACACCGAATTAGAAACAGAGTTATCCAAACGACAAGAAAGTCTATCAATCAGCTACCACAGACATGCACCAGCATGAATTTAAAAGTCATTCCTACTACTATCTCATGAACCATCGCTCCTTATCACTCCAATCTTAACCTAGCTTAGATACCACCAAAACGGGGATGTCACTCCCCGAACCTCGAGCACGCGCCCATCCCTCACTTGATCGATTAAATAGCAACGTCCCAGGACGCATCGTTGACCCATTCATTTTAATACACAAGCGAAAGCATATAGATAGAATCCCCAGACAATAAAACAATGGGATAAGAAAGTAGGACTAAAAATCTCGAACCTGAAAAAACTACACATATATACATATACAACCACTAAGTTATATATATACATACAGTACAACTAACAGTTAGGTTCTACTCAAGCCAGTCCAACAACAAAGTTTCAAAACAGGGGTGGGGTCTCAATCCTCCTCTGGGCCATCCTTTGGGTCCTCCTCTGGATCCTCCTCCGAGTCCTCCTCGATGACCTCTCCTTCTTCTTGGCTCCAGCTAGAGCCCACGCCAGAGTATACCAGAGGGTTAGAATTGCCTTCAAGCTTGGGATCCTTCGCATCAATCATCGATCCACCCTTGGGATCCGCAGTTCCTTTCCCGAACACCACTTCTAACACGTACAAAGGTACATCAGGTTCCGGCATAGGACCCACCCTCCGTCCATCGTTGTAATGGCGATACCATGACCGGTATTCATGGGGCACCTTGTGAGGTAGGCCCTCATCAACCCAGACAGTGGCTTCCACCAGAACATACTCCAATCCTTCATGGTGGTGGTGTATCGGAATGTGATAACCTATCTCAATGAATTTCTTAGGCTGGCCAAACCGCTCGAGAGGTGGTGTGGGTGCTACCATCTACGAACCTGAAATGTTATCCTACAACGAGGTGAGACGACATCTCAGCGAATTCCACCCCCTAAGACTCGATTATGAAGCAAATACGCCCTAAGGGCTGCCTAAGCACAACACGGGTCAGAGGACTTACCTTGGCCTCAGTTCCTTCCTACAAGTCAATTCAGTTCAATAGGCATCCAATCAATCACTACAGATCGAATCATCGATCAATCGACTCAGTCGATTCCATGTCATCGGACCATCACCTGGTCAAATCAATACTATCTATAAAGTCCGACCACCTTGCGAACAGCTTACTCTAAGCTGAAAGATAGATAGTAGATTGCCTCAAGGGCTAAATAACAGCACATTGTTCTTTCTCTAAGATGACCTGTCGAATCATCGAGCCGATATAGTATAATATTCCTTCTCCAAGATGACATATAGAGTCACCGAGCTGATCAAGTATAAGATCCCTTCTCCAAGATGACATATAGAGTCACCGAGCTAGTATTGCATACTGTCCTTTCTCTAAGATGACATATAGAGTCATCGAGCCGGTATAGTATAATATTCCTTCTCCAAGATGACATATAGAGTCACCAAGCCAATGTTGCATACCGTCCTTTCTCTAAGATGACATATAGAGTCATCGAGCCGGTATAGTATACAAATTTAGTCAACCACTGACTTTTCAACTTTTGTCATACCCGACAAAAATACCTTTGTGTGAGTATACGGTTGGCCTTAGCCAAAATACAATAATTTCCTTTTTCTGATCCTCCCACTTCTTTCAATAGTCCAAAAATAGATTTTTGGCGCTATAGAGCGACGCCCGATAATTTTCCAATTAAGTACCAAAATTATCCATTTTTGGAATTAAATACCCACCAACACTAATAAAAATCAATTTGCACAATCAGATACTCAATTAAATAAACAGAGAGCACCACTGCAATCAGCACAAAATTCCGGTCATCAACTATCCCGGTCTAATTTCCGGAAAATAAATAAATAATTAAATAATTACGGAAAATATTAAATAAAAGCCAATAAATCAACTTAGGCCTGGAAAAGCCTAATTGAACGCCGAAACGGACCCAGAAAATTTTTGAGTCACTCTAGATAAATATTAGAGCTCGTCTAGGCCCTAATTGCACTAACTATCCACCTAACATGCATCGGCATTTAATGAAATTTCACTAATCTAATCTAACTAACCACTTAACCATACTTAATTTAATCTAATCAACCCTTAAGCGTCATTAACCTACTAAGTGAGGATTAGTGAGTTAAACTCCTTGTTTTGCAATCCGATCGACCCAAATTGTCGGGGACGCAACGGAGAACAGCTCTCTCCAAAGCGGGCCTAACTTTTGGGGTCGAGAACAACCTCAAAATGGGCCCGAAGAGCTGCTGGAAACCCACACTTCCAGCTTCTGTTTTGGGCTGAAATAGAAAGAAACAAGGTTGGTTAGGGCAAAGCAAGACCGGCAAAGGCGACTAGGGTGCTCGGCGGCCAACGGTGACGACTCACGGCAGCTAAACAAAGGTGGGACAACTCCGGCTGAGCTCCGCATGACACGGAACAGCGGCTGGAACAGCGTGAGGGCGAGTGGGAGATGGAGGCGCGCGGCGGCGAAGGCAGAGGCAATGGGCGGCACGCAGGTGAGGGCGAAGACGGCGAATGGCGAAGGCGGTGGCGTCGTGCGGCTCCGGGCCGCTTAGCCGGCTTCGCGGTCTTCTTCAGCTGCTGTGGTGGCGAAAATGGCAAGGAGAAGGGCAATGGATGTGGCTGGCCAACTTGAGGGAGAAGGAGGGAGACAAGGGGCCTACCATGCATTCAATCCTCATCCTATGGTCCCCTTGACCAATTCTCAGCCATAGTTGCCTTCCATGGACCACAATCAGTCACCAAGGCTCACTTTACCACCTTTGAAATGGTCCAAAAGGCCTAGGCAAGAGGGAGCTACGAATTTCAAGTGATTTGGCTTCAATTGGACACTAATTGGTTCTCAAATCCATTCCATTCGGCTCCCAAAAATCCCGTTGTCGAGTCCTCGATCAAATTGATATTTTTCCTCACCATTACAACTCACTTGCATCCCAAATGCGCAATAAAAAATGGTCCCTGACTTTTTCTAGACAAAAACGACCCTAGGACGACTTTTTCCCAAAAAGTCTCGGTTTGCGAAAAATCTTCCGAGACTAAGTCGACGCTCCTAGAATTAATTGTGACATAACAAAACTTTCAATTTCTGAAATCGGACTCAAATTCGCGGTTAATTTCAATTTGGAGCAATTTTAGCGTGACATAGGCTACCGGGTAACTTTCAGAAATTTTTAGTGCAAATGATCCATGGTCGATTTTCTTTGAGCCTCAATGAACCTACTCGGCACATTGGCGACTCTCGGTTGTCGTGAAAATCTCGAGGATTCAAATATGGACACCATATACCAAAACAATAGAAAAATTGGTCTAGTGCCAGCCGATGAAAATTTTCCAAATTAGTGGAGTCACCCGCGTTTAGTCACACATCTCAGGGCGAACCAACCTATCTCGATCCCTAATCGATTTTTAATCGTGCCATAATGGCCTCTAAAGATGAGCACGGTCGAGAAGCCGATTCCTAGTCGAATTCTCAAGTCTATTGCATTACAATTCTTTAATGGCTTCCCCAAATAGTCTAGTTATCTCGAGAGTGATCAGCTCTAAGAACAGCCCTATAGGTGCGTCAATGAAATGTCCGATTTATTCAATAGAAAACAGGATTGAAAAACTGTGATGTCACACACTTTCCTACCATTGCTCGTACAAGGTTCTTGCAACTTCCTTAAAATGCATCATACTACATTTTCCATCATCCAAGTCTTGTAGAGTCACTATAAAATGTAGTGTAATTTTATATGTTGTAATTCGCTTTCAAAATTTTAGTAGAAGATGGAAAGAAAAAGGAGCTGTTTATACTTTTTCCTCAAACTTGGACTTTATATGACCATTGTACAATTGATTTTTTTTTTTGTGAGATTTCTATTTTCCCAACACTTATGTTCCAACAAAAATACTTGTATGCATAAAAAAATCCTGGTTCCACGGACTTAATGCATTAAAAAAGGACAAATTTTAGGGGATGATGCCACTATAGTTGGTGGCGAACGCACTTTGGGTAAATATTTATTGGTAGCTTATTTGTTGTTGAAACATAAATTTTGATGACCCAATTAGTTGTTAATTACATAAAAAAAAATATGAATCAATCCCGATCCCTAACAAAAAATCAATAATTGCATTTTGCATATTAGACTCTGTTTGTTTAACAGAGAATGAATAATTTAGAAAACATTTAAAAGAAATGGTTGCTTGTGTCGTTTAAAATTATTAGTCAATAAAAAATGCTTTCATTGTTGATGATAGTTTATTTCTATACATTTTCATAGGTGATGAATATATTTTTCGTTCATTCATTTTTGTAAGTGATTCGTACAATCATTTTTTGAAAAATGTGTTCCAAATTTTTCATTTTCCACGAAAAAAATGCACCATTAATTACAATTTTTTCATGCATTATTTAGATTTTGGCCTAGCCCATAGTAAGTGGCCGAAATTTATTAATGGAAGATGTGCCGAGGTGGAAAACTTAAATTTATTAAAGTAAATTCAGGGGGATAAAGACAATATCTTAATGAAAAATTTCAAAGGACATCGCAGGAATGTCTTTCACGAGGGTATCATGGCAAGATTGAAGAAAAGAAGGAGTATCGTGGTCTTGCACATTGTAGGAAACCACAAAAGAAAATAATAAATTTTGTTCCATTTCTTTAACGAAAAATGAATAAAATAAAAATATTCATTTAAAAATAATTATTTGTATCATTTATAAAAATAAATTAATAATTCTTTTTATCATTCACATAAATGTTAAATCATAAATAGTTGTCAATAATAAAAATATTTTTATTAATTAATCATTTTAGGTGAAACGAGTAATATATTTTTAGATTTTTTTTTTCAAATCATCTATATTTTACGAAACCAACATTTCTTAGAAAAAGGAAAAGATCAGACCCAATCTAGTTGCTCGGTCAACGACGAAGAATATCTGAAGCAAATTCTGGGAGCTTTCCGTGAGGTCTGGGAGGGAGAGGAATATTGGTAGTAATATATATTTATATTAAAACAAGAAAAGTGAGATTGATAGCTCAAAAAAAGAAAGTAAAAGTAAAAAAGAAACACTACAGAAAGAGATGGGAGCATTCGGACGGCAGCTTCTGCACAACCCTCAGACACGCAACACTTAGATAGGACGGCTCACAATTTGAGAGACGAAAAGAAAAAGAAAGGCGACTGTTCATCGTTCTTAGGGTTTCTTGTTCTGCCGGTTTGGTTTAATTTCTTGGAGTCGTTGCTGCTTTTGTCTGGCGGTCCGGTTTGCTTTCTCGTCGAATTTCTCGAGACCTCGTTTGCCGGTGTTGATCTCTGGCTCCTGTACTCCAACTAACGCCACCGCCGCCGCCCCTCACCAGTCACCGTGCTCGCTACGGGCTTGCCCATCGTCGCGCCTCTACCTCGCTTGCTGGCTCAGCACGTCCTGCTGCAGCCGCGACAGCAGCTTGGCCGAAGTATTCTAACGCCACAGCAGCAGTCCCTGGCGGTTTCCGGTGATTCCAGGCGGCATCCCGGCTCCACTTGACGCCACCGCTTGCCGTTTTGTTTCGTCTGCTTCGTTTGATTTCTTTTCGCAGGTTGCCCAGAGCAGGTTAGCATTGATCGAACCCCCACCGTTGCCGCCAAGCAGAGTCCGGGCTACCCCAGCTTTCCATTTGGACTGCCCAACACCAACAAACCTTTGCCGTTGCATCTTTTGTTCTGGCAAACCTGTCTGCAATTTGCCGTGTCCTTACTGGATCGCCATCGTTGGTGCTCTGGTCCCGACGTTCCTCCTCATGGGTCGACGTAAAGCTCCCCGCCCGGGCCCCGATTCTCGGAAACAAATACATGAAACTAGGTAATTTCTCGAACCAATTTGATTTTTTGCAATTATTGATTATCTAATTTGATATTATTCGATTCTAATCTTGATTTGTTTGAAATTTTTAAGCATCTCCATGTTAGGAAATTTTCTATTTCAATAATTTGATCCACGTTATGGATTGCATAGACAAATTTTAAAAAAATTAATAATAATTTTAATTTTCCTTATACGTAAATTTTAATTCAATAAAAGATTACATAAATTAATCATCTAACCTAAATGAATATAAGTTGACAAGGTTTCATAAAATTCTGTTTTCCCAATCTCCTTTTAGAAATGCATGTATAATTAAAATTAAAATGCACCTAAAATTGTCAACAACCAGCGTTTTTAGATTTATTTTTCTTGTTGCTTTTCACTAGTAATTGTCTAAGTAAGACCGACACCGACACGCAACACGACACGACACGACAAGTCGACACGTCATTTCTTGAAAAACAAAGGATTCCGATACGTTGGGACACGTTGGATATTAAATACTTATTTTTATATTATCATTTTTTATGTTTATTTCAATCAAATTAATTTCATTCAAATTCATAAATTAATTCGCCATTTATTAATATCATTCATTGTTTCAATTTGACAAATTCAACTCTATTCCAATAATTTATAAAATTTCAAGAAAAAACCAATAATCCATATTCTGGAATTGCATGTTAAATATGTTGGAAGAGGAGAAAAAAACTTAAATGATGAATTGTGTATCACAAGAAGAGAGTCAAAAGATAAGAGAAAACTAGGTTTTTCTCATTTCTTCATTTATTATTTTTATTATTGTGTTACATATATATACACACACACACACATTTTGACCTCTTATTTATTGAAATTTTTTTAAAATGGATCTCGATATCGGAATCACGTGTCGGAAACTAGTATGTTGGAATTTCGACTCGAGTGTCGGAGAGTGTTAGAAAAGTTGATCAAGTATCGGATTTTCCAACACGTGTTGACCAAGTATCTGAAAGTGTCTGAGAGTATCCGAGAGTGTCGAAATATCCAACACGACACGAAGGTTCTTAAAGAGTGTCGGTACTTCATAGGTAATAGTACAATGAAGTAACTCCAAAAAAGCAGCATTTTGTTCATGACCAAAATGATTAGGCCACTCAAAGCATCCTTGAATAGTAGTAGGTTTGCTTCTGACGCTATTGCAATCGAGGTGCAATTTTTTGTCTCTCTTTTTTATTTATTTTTTGGATTGTCATCTTGTCAAGTAACTCTTTTCCTTTTTATCTAAATGAGAAATTTTAACCTCAAGCAAGTGCCAATTCTTCTTTTCTTTTTCTTTTTTAGATACATGTGCTTCATATTTACATTTTACTTAGACGTCAAACTTCCACTTTATGTTGATTTGACTTCGGTGGACCCCAGGTCAACGTAAGTGAAAACTTGTGCCTTTGCTTCTTCTTCTTTTTTTTGTTGAGCCTAATTTATCCCAACTCTAATTCTCATTCTCAAATTTTTGTCCTACCTCCTTATAAAGATATAGGAGTCAAAATCCATACTTGAAATTAAATCGTTTTCACTCCAATCTTCTTTGAGAAGGTAAAGGTTCAAACCTCCCATCTCCCTCTCCCTTTTCAAGTGGGAAGAGTGAATCACTGGGACAAACTTAGTGATTAACTTGTGACTTTGCTTCATCAACATGATATCTTACCCTTTTTTCTTGTCACCTTTCCAAAAAGAAAATTAGGGAAAAAAAGGGTAAAAGCGAAAAGACGACATATCCCAATTAAAGGACAATGATATGGTCCACCACCGATAGTGGATTTCCAGCTTTACCCTTTTACTAGCATAAGAAAAAAAAACCTAGTTTCAAGCTTGCATCGGTAAATTTTATGTTTTACTGTTTGTTTAATTAAATCTTTGCTGCCAACACAATTATACATTTTTTCCCTTGAAATATATATTTTTTCAAAACACATAAAAGTTGATAAGTAATTTACATATAATTTTCTTATACTTGAATAAACATTTTAAATTTAACAATAAAGTAAACAGTTTTGCTTTCTAAAAAGCACAAAAAAATAAGTTTTAAGAAAACTACTCTGATCATCGGGATTACCTCCTTAGGCTCTATTTTATTATATGTCATTTGTGAAACTAGACCATGCGTTTACTTACGCCTATCAATAATGCTCTTAACATTAACTAGACATATTACTTTACCATAAATTGTCCAAAAAAGAAAACTTAATCATCGCATTTGATTTAATATAACGTTTCTAGAGCAATACACTAACGTCAATTTGCCTTCCAAATTTTAGGTCTACTTAGACTTGACTCTGGCGGGCCCCAGGCCAGCCTTGAAAATCGGAATTTCACAAAATTCGAAAAATATAAACTTGCTCGAAATGCAATTTCTGTTGAACATTTTCGCAACACGACGGAAATGAGAACTGAGCCTCGCTTGCCTGCCTGACCATCGATCATTGGCCCCTATTAAAGCATGTCAAATCATTTTGTAATTTGCTTTCAGAATTTTAGCAGACGCAGCTAAGATGGAAAGTAAAAGGAGCTCTTCTCCAGAAACGGGATCCACAAGCCATGGCTCATCGGGGACTAAGTACGATGTGTTCTTGAGTTTTCGAGGTCCGGATACCCGTGCTACCTTCACAGATTCCCTCTATCATACCCTGCTGGATAAGGGTTTCAGTGTTTTCATAGACAAGCAGGGGATTGACATTGGTGAAGAGATCGGTCCCGAGATTTACCAAGCCATCGATGACTCGAAAATCTGCATTCCCATCTTCTCCGGATATTACGCCTCCAGTAGCTGGTGCTTACGCGAGCTAGAACACATGATGCAGCGTAACCAACGAATTGGAGATTATGCCCATTTTCTATGACGTGGAACCTTTTGACGTGAAGCTTGAAACCAGAGTGTATGCGGATGCACTAACTCTGCATAGAGAAAAACATGGGCCCGAGATTATGCAGCGCTGGGCAGAGGCGCTCAAGGAAGTTACCGGAATCAAGGGATGGGACACCAAAAACACAGGGTATGTTAACTCACTCAACTCCATCTTCCCTCCCCCATCTGTTTCTTTTGCTTGAAGGGGGATTATGATTTGAACAGCACAATTTTTTCTTAATTCTGGACCAAAAATGGATATCGCTATGAATTCTACACTCCATTGTCTCAACTCAAGGATTACCGATCGTCCTAGATTGAATAGAACCATATTGAATCATGTATTTATTCTTTTGTTTGCTGGGTCCACCGTCAATTTCGTAACTTCATGTTCTTGTTTGATCTTGCAAGTGAAAAAGTTTGCCACCAACCTTAAGATTCACTTGATTTACATAAGCATGATAACCTATCATCCAAGATTGAACAGAACCAGAGAATCCTGTATTTATTTTTTTTGTTTGCTGGGTCCAGCGTCAATTTCGTAAGTTCATGTAATTCTTCGATTTTGCAAATGAAAAAGTTTGCCACCAATCTTGTAATTCACTTGATAATGTTTTGTGTCCTGACACAGCCACGGAGAACTTGCACATTTGATTGCTCGGAGAGTGTCGGTTAAGCTTAAGGTATCTTGTGTGCATATATCCGATCATTTAGTTGGAACGGATGAATCAGCAAATGAAGTAGTAGATTTGCTGAATGTCGAATCTAAGGACGTAAGGCTCATTGGTATTTGGGGAATGGGTGGAATAGGCAAGACGACTCTTGCCAAGGTTGTCTACAACAAACTATCTACTAATTTTGACAGTTGTAGCTTCATTTTAGATATTCGAGAAGCATCGCAAGGTTCTGGTTTGTTAAATGTGCAGAGGCGGTTAATCTCTAACATCATTGGTAATGTAGGGGTTGAACTTTCTAGCATTGATCATGGGAAGAATATGATCAAAAATCGATTTTGCAGAAAGAAAGTTCTTATTTTTCTTGATGATGTAGATCATGAGAGCCAACTTATAGGATTGGCAGCAAAAGAAGAATGGTTTGGTTCGGGAAGTCAAATAGTTGTTACAACAAGAGACAGAAGTTTTTTCTGTAAACTCCAAGATCAATTTGAACATTGTTTGATTTATCAAGTTAAGGAACTCAACAATCTCACAGCTCTTCAACTATTTAGCAAGCATGCCTTTAGGAGCAACTCTCCTCCAAATGCATTCTCGAGTCTATCTGAGAAAGTTATTGCAAAAATCGGAGGGCTTCCTCTAGCTATTGAAGTTATTGGTTCATTGTTATGCGGAAAAAAAGAGGAAAGAGTGTGGCAAGATACATTGAAAGAGATGGAATATTGTCAGCAGAGGGACGTGAAGGAAAAATTAATGTTGAGTTATCGGGCATTAGATCATCTGCAACAACAAATATTTCTTGATATCGCTTGCTTTCTAGCTGGACAACATAAGAGCTATCCATATTACATGTGGGATGACTCTGGATTTTTTTCTGAGTGAGGGGATTGATGTTCTACTTTTAATGTCCTTAGTGAAGATTGGAAAAAGGAATAGACTATGGATGCATGATCAGCTTAAGGACTTAGGTAGGAGCATTGTGTACGAAGAAAATTGCAAAGACCCAACAAAGGTTTCTCGAGTGTGGTGGGATCCTTGGGTTGGTTCGGATATTGTCCAGCAAAAGAAGGTATAAGTCTAAGGGCACCCTCGTATCCTTTTTTCATTGCAAAAAACTTCCTTGGTCTGTTTTCCCTTTATTTTGGGCTCCATTTGTAACTCCTCAATTTGAACCGACTCTTTCTCAATTTAGGGAACCGGAACTGTTGCAGCGTACTATAATCAATCTACGTTGCCTCTCCAAGACTTTGTTTTGACATCAAAAGACTTTATCGAAGTGCCAAATATTAGATTTCTCAATTTGTTTGGTGGGATCCTCTCTAGAGACTTTGGGGATCTCTTTTCAGAATTGAGATGGCTTACTTCGTATTGGTGTCTAAAAGAAATGCAGGTAACCAACTTTTGCCCAAAAAATCTAGTCATCCTTGAGCTAAATTGGAACAGCTCAGTAGATGAACATTGGGGTGGTTGGACTCAACTCAAGTTATGTATGTGTGTGCAAATAATTTGGGATAACATGTTATATTTTCTTCCAGCACATGGTCGTCGATCGTCATCCTTCATCTCTTTTTTATTTTATTTTATTTTATTTTATTGAATTCTATTGGTTTAATTCATAAAACAACTCTTGGTCTTGAAGAAGGCTTATGACACCAATCCCTCATTCCATAGGTCTAAAACTTAACCGTTGTGTTTTCACTAGAAAAACATCAAATAAAACAATTACTTTACATTTATGTCGTAGATGTCACTCAAGAGATAATGCCACTTGTATATCCCTGGTGAAGACACTTTGGTCAACGGAAAGACTGGTACCCTTGACCACTTTTATTCGTTGATTCAATATTGTGTTCATAGATATTTTGTTGTGTTAATCGAGAGAATTTAACTTGTGCAGATTTTTCAAGATTGCATTTTTCATTTTGACCTAATCAAACGATTAACTTACCAAAAAAAAGAAAAAAAAAAGATGTTATGATTTGGTTGATGGTCATCAAGCTACATTGCATTTTATAGTTTTACATTGATATTATGTTATTGTTGTTTTACCATTTATGCCAATTCTTCTCCAATGGCTTTCTTCAATTCAAATTGATTGTAGCTGCATGGCTTTCTTCAATTCAAATTGATTGTAGCTGCATGATTAAAGGGTATTGTAATTTGTACATTCTATGTTACTAGTAACTACATGTTTGGGTTGCACAATAAATAAATGTAATGACTTGATTAGATATTCATACATATTTCGTGATTTCTATAATTTGAGGGTGGTTAGATTGTCTAATGGAATAAATGTCATCGCTTAATATCTATTGACTAACATTACTATTTAAAGAACAATTTATAAACATTCACGTTTTTTCGAGTTCCCTAATCCCCCAACTAGTTGTCACTAATAATAAATGTTTAAAGTTAAGTGAAATATAAGTAGTGACCATCTATAATATACAAGGATGCGATGCAGAAGAAAAGGCAAACAATGGAGAGAAATTAGCAAACCAATAAAAATTGGCAAATAAATTTGAACTTGCAAACTGATTTATTTTGAACATCAATACTGTTAAATGAACATTCTACTCTTCTGAGCTTATGTGAAAGCTAATACGGCCCTTATTTTAATAAATGAAACTCACCAAAAAGAAAAAGTAAAATGCAAGTATAAATTAGTTTATAGTCAGAAAACATGTAAGATTATTTTCTATATTGAAATTTAGAAGAAATATTCACATAGGAACAATCGTAGAGTTTCAGCCATACGTACTAGTGGTGGGGACAAAATCGCTAATTTGATGATGAATTTGGAAAGGAATGTTATAATTTAAAAATAGATCCATGTTCTTTTATTGGTTGTTGGGGACAACATTGGAAGAAATGAAGCTTGACAAAGAGTGGTTTTGGCTTAAGTTAGGAATGCATGTACAGAGTATTTATAAAGTTACTTTTATGGAATGCTTGCTTAGTTGATATATTTGCTCATGTTCTGCAAAACTAATATAAATTAAACTCGTTGGATATACATAATCATTTGACAAGTGGCTACAAGATTGAAGGTCCTTATTCTGTTGCATTGCAGAACGTTGAAAGAAACTCCTGAGCTCTCTACATTTTTATCCATAGAAAAATTAATTCTAAAGGGGTGTACAATGCTTACGAAACTTTCCGACTCGATCGGAATGCTGAAATATTTAGTTGAGTTAGATGTCTCATGCACAAGCATTGTAGAGTTGCCAAATAGCATTGTCAATCTAAAGAGCTTGAAAGTGTTGAAGATTGACGGCAGTTGCATGCAAAAGTTACCTGATGCCATTGGGATGATGGAGAAACTTGAGGAAATTTATGGAGAGGGTTGCCGGCAGCTAGAAGTGATTCCTAGTGATATTATGGAACTATCATCCTTGCAGATTTTGAAATTAACAGAAACTCGTGTGGAGAATGTACCAAAGCTTTCATAGAGTTTGGTAAGTCTATGTCTATCCTCACATGTTTTAAAAAAAGATTCGGAGATATCCTATTTAGTGAGTCTAAAAAATCTGAAATTATGTTTTCCCATTACATTCTAGATGTTACTTTTATGGAGTACTTGCTTAGTCGATATATTTGGTTATGTTTTGCAAAACTAATATAAATTAAACTTGTTGGATATACATAATCATTTAGCAGGTGGCTACAAGATTGAAAGTCCTTAATCTGTCGAACTGCAGAATGTTGAAAGAAACTCCTGAGCTCTTTGCATTTTTATCCTTAGAAAAATTAATTCTAAAGGGGTGTAAAATGCTTACAAAACTTTCCGATTCGATCGGAATGCTGAAATATTTAGTTGAGTTGGATGTCTCATACACAAGCATTGTAGAGTTGCCAAATAGAATTGTCAATCTAAAGAGCTTGAAAGTGTTGAAGATTGACGGCAGTTGCATGCAAAAGTTACCTCATGCATTGGGATGATGGAGAAACTTGAGGAAATTTATGGAGTTGGTTGCTCGAAGCTAGAAGTGATTCATAGTAATATTGTGAGACTACCATCCTTGCAGATTTTGAAATTAATAGAAACTCGTGTGGAGAATGTACCGGAGGTTTCACAAAGTTTGGTAAGTCTGTCTATCCTCACATGTTTCAGAAAAAGATTCGGAGATCTCCAATTTAGTGAGTTTAAAAAATCTGAAATTATGTTTTCCCATAACATTGTAGATGTTATCGTTTGTGGGAGCAATGTTGGTTATAATCTGTCTATTTATTATTCGATGCCGGGGTAATTTAAAAATAGATCAATGTTCTTTTATTGGTTGTTGGGGACAACGTTGGAAGAAATGAAGGGTGACGAAGAGTGATTTTGGCTTAAGTTAGGAATGCATGTACAGAGTATTTATAAAGTTACTTTTATGGAATGCTTGCTTAGTCGATATATTTGCTCATGTTCTGCAAAACTAAAATAAATTAAACTCGTTGGATATACATAATCATTTGACAGGTGGCTACAAGATTGAAGGTCCTTAATCTGTCACATTGCAAAATGTTGAAAAAAACTCCTGAGCTCTTTGCATTTTCATCCTTAGAGATATTAAGTCTAGTGGGGTGTGAAATGCTTACAAAAATTTTCGACTCAATTGGAATGCTGAAATATTTAGTTGAGTTGGATGTCTCATGCACAAGCATTGTTGAGTTGCCAAATAGCATTGTCAATCTGAAAAGCTTGAAAGTGTTGAAGATTGACGGCAGTTGCATTCAAAATTTACTTGATGCCATTGGGATGATGGAGAAACTTGAGGAAATTTATGGAGAGGGTTGCCAGTAGCTAGAAGTGATTCCTAGTGATGTTGTGAGGCTATCATCCTTGCAGATTTTGAAATTAACACAAACTCGTGTGGAGAATGTACCAAAGTTTCCACGATGTTCGGTAAGTCTATGTCTATCCTCACATGTTTCAGAAAAAGATTCAGAGATCTCCGATTTAATGAGTTAAAAAATATGAAATTATGTTTTCCCATAACATTGTAGATGTTATCATTTATTAGAGTAGTGTTGGTTATAATCTGTCTTTTAATTATTCGATGCGGGGGTAATTTAAGAATAGATTCATTCTTTTATTTGTTGTTGCGGACAATGTTGGAAGAAATGAAAGAAGTGTGACGAAGAGTAGTTTTGGCTTAAGTTAGAATGCATGTACAGAGTATTTATAAAGTTACTTTTACAGAATACTTGCTTAGTTGATATATTTGATTATGTTCTGCAAAACTAATATAAATTAAACTCGTTGGATATACATAATCATTTGGCAGGTAGCTACAAGATTGAAGGTTCTTAATTTGTCGAACTGCAGAATGTTGAAAGAAACTCCTAAGCTCTCTGCATTTTTATCCTTAGAAATATTAATTCTAAAGGGGTGTGAAATGCTTACGAAACTTTCCGACTTGATCGGAATGCTGAAATATTTAGTTGAGTTGGATGTCTCATACACAAGCATTGTAGAGTTGACAAATAGCATTGTCAATCTAAAGAGCTTGAAAGTGTGGAAGATCAACCATAGTCGCTTGCAAAAGTTACCTGATGCCATTGGGTTGATGGAGTAACTTAAGGAAATTTATGGAGAGGGTTGCAGTAGCTGGAAGTGATTCCCAGTGATATTGTGGGACTACCATCCTTGCAGATTTTGAAATTAACAGAAACTCGTGTGGAGAATGTACCAAAGCTTCAACAGAGTTCGATAAGTCTACGTCTATCCTCACATGTTTTAGAAAAAGATTCGGACATCTCCTATTTAATGAGTTTAAAAAATCTGAAATTATGTTTTCCCATAACATTGTAGATGTTATCATTTATGAGAGTAGTGTTGGTTATGATCTGTCTATTAATTATTCGATTCGGGGTAATTTAAGAATAGATTCATTCTTTTATTTGTTGTTAGGGACAACGTTGGAAGAAATGAAAGAAGTGTGGCGAAGAGTGGTTTTGGCTTAAGTTAGAAATTCATGTACAAAGTCTTTATAAAATTACTTTTATAGAGTACTTGCTCAGTCGATATATTTGGCTATCTTTTGCAAAACTAATATAAATTAAACTCGTTGGATATACATAATCATTTAGCAGGTAGCTACAAGATTGAAGGTCCTTAATCTGTCGAACTGCAGAATGTTGAAAGAAACTCCTGAGCTCTCTGCATTTTTATCCTTAGAAATATAAATTCTAAAGGGGTGTGAAATGCTTACGAAACTTTCAGACTCAATTGGACTGCTGAAATGTTTAGTTGAGTTGGATGTCTCATACACAAGCATTGTAGAATTGCCAAATAGCATTGTCAATCTAAAGAGCTTGAAAGTGTGGAAGATTAACCACAGTCGCTTGCAAAAGTTACCTAATGCCATTGGGATGATGGAGAAACTTGAGGAAATTTATGGAGAGGTTTGCCAGCAGTTGGAAGTGATTCCCAGTGATATTGTGAAACTACCATCCTTGCAGATTTTGAAATTAACAGAAACTCATGTGGAGAATGCACCAGAGCTTCCACAAAGTTTGGTAAGTCTGTCTATCCTCACATGTTTCAGAAAAAGATTCGGAGATCTCCAATTTAGTGAGTTTAAAAAATCTGAAATTATGTTTTCCCATAATGTTGTATATGTTATCGTTTATGGGAGTAGTGTTGGTTATAATCTTTCTATTTATTATTCGATGCCGGGGTAATTTAAAAATAGATTCATGTTTCTTCATTGGTTGTTGGGGATAACATTGAAAGAAATGAAGGGTGACGAAGAGTGATTTTGACTTAAGTTAGGAATGCATGTACAGAGTATTTATAAAGTTACTTTTATGGAATGCTTTCTTAGTCGATATATTTGCTCATGTTTTGCGAAACTAATATAAATTAAACTCGTTGGATATACATAATCATTTGACAGGTGGCTACAAGATTGAAGGTCCTTAATCTATCGCACTGCAGAATGTTGAAAGAAACTCCTGAGCTCTCTACATTTTTATCCTTAGAAATATTAAGTCTAGCGAGGTGTGAAATGGTTACGAAACTTTCTAACTCAATTGGAATGTTGAAATATTTAGCTGAATTGGATGTCTCATACACAAGCATTGTTGAGTTGCCAAATAGCATTGTCAATGTAAAGAGCTTGAAAGTGTTGAAGATTGATGACAGTTGCATGCAAAAGTTACCTAATGCCATTAGGATGATGGAGAAACTTGAGGAAATTTATGGAAAGGGTTGCCAGCAGCTAGAAGTGATTCCTAGTGATATTGTGAGGCTACCATCCTTGTAGATTTTGAAATTAACACAAACTTGTGTGGAGAATGTACCAAAGCTTCCACAGAGTTCGGTAAGTCTACATCTATCCTCACATGTTTCAGAAAAAGATTCGGAGATCTCCGATTTAATGAGTTTAAAAAATCTGAAATTATGTTTTCCCATAACACTGTAAATGTTATCGTTTATGAGAGTAGCGTTGGTTATAATCTGTCTTTTAATTATTCGATGCGGGGGTAATTTAAGAATAGATTAATTTTTTTTATTTGTTTTTAGGGACAACGTTGGAAGAAATGAAAGAAGTGTGATGAAGAGTGGTTTTGGCTTAAGTTAGAAAGTCATGTACATAGTATTTATAAAGTTACTTTTGTGGAGTACTTTTGTAGTTGATATATTTGGTTGTGTTTTGCAAAACTAATATAAATTAAACTTGTTGGATACACATAATTATTTGGCAGGTGGCTGCAAGATTGGAGGTCCTTAATCTGTCGTACTGTAGAATGTTGAAAGAAACTCCTGAGCTCTCTGCATTTTTATCCTTAGAAAAATTAATTCTAAAGGGGTGTGAAACTCTTACGAAACTTTCCGACTCTATCGGAATGCTGAAATATTTAGTTGAATTGAATCTCTCATACACAAGCATTGTAGAGTTGCCAAATAGCATTGTCAATCTAAAATGCTTGAAAGTGCGGAAGATTAACTACAGTCGCTTGCAAAAGTTTCCTGATGCCATTGGGATGATGGAGAAACTTGAGGAAATTTATGGAGAGGGTTGCCAGTAGCTAGGAGTGATTCCTAGTGATATTGTTGGACTACCATCCTTGTAGATTTTGAAATTAACAGAAACTCGTGTGGAGAATGTACCAAAGCTTCCATAGAGTTTGGTAACTCTATGTCTGTCCTCAACAGTCTCGGAAAAAGATCCGGAGATCTCCTACTTAGTGAATTTAAGAAATCTGGAATTGTGTTTTCCCCTTACGTACCCCGTCCGTCCCATGATGCCAAAAAGTTACATGTCCAGCCCATATTGTAAGTTAGAACTTTCAATTATCACCAGCAGAAGCTCATATTTGGGTTGCTTTCGCTGTCTAAAAGAACTTGAACTTGAGAATTGCGACAGCCTGCATTGTGTTGGACAGCTGCCCTCTGATTTGAGGATATTTACAGTTACCAATTGCAGATTTCTTGAAGTTGTGGACCTTTCCAACTTATCTAACTTCAAGAATCTTGAGGACCTCAAAGTATGGGACTGTTCGAGATTGGTTGAAATTCGAGGTCTTGACAAACTGGAATCATTGAAAAGTCTTTACATCGAACGCTGGAGTCCCTTGCTACGCTTACCTGATCTATCCACCTGGAAGGAGCTGATGGAGTGGGATGTTGATGCTCTTGTGACAAATTTGGCGAGAGGAAAACAAGTAGCTCAAAGTGATGATCTCCCACTCTAATACTTGAGAAATCTTGTAGGATTGGCAAATCCTTATTATGTTGGCTTGTGTTTTATTTGATTCGTGATACTAGTAGAGTCCCCTTTTTTTTTTTTTGGTCGTGGAGTATTTCATGTGCCCAGGCCTCTACTTCTGATTAACAAACGATACATACGCTGTTAGGCCTCTTAGAACTTTGTTGGAACTTTTTGGGCCTATGATATTATTGGGTTTTGACCACGCAATGCAAATCCCAAAACATTGCATCCTATGTAGAATTGCCCATTCTTGGCCATTATGGAAGGCCAAACTACTTAAATTTCTATTTTTCAACGTCTTTGGAATTTCTATAGCCTCTCAAGTTCAACAGTCTCGACTTGTGTTCGAGCAAAAGTCCAAATCTTTGAAAGCAAACTCATATTCATATCGATAAGAAAAAAATAATAATAAATGTCGGATGTTTTGGCTTATATATAAAAGTACGTGCAATGGCATTGTCAAACCATGCTTCGAATCACTCTCTCCATCTGATGATTTCTTAACTCAATTTCTCCTGTTATAGGACTAATCGCTACACTTCAGACAAATAAGTCTTATCCCTATAATCATCATCACTGTCGCCATTCATCAAACTAGTGAAGAAGTCTCAGGAAAATTAAAAATAAAATAAATAAAATGTCAAAATATCACAAAAATTGTGGTCCTAGTCTACTACGTCCAAGCAAGGTCGTCGCCCAGGGCCCAGGCAACTTGATTCAGTAATTGGCATGAATTTGTTGGGTCTTGGTCAAATTTGGCAGGCTGTATGCTATTGGCTTAAAATGATAATTTTGACATTCCCTCTCAACATGTCCCTGCAAAGATTAAGTCACAAAAAATTCCATGTTAGGTTGCATCCCGATTAAGTTTGTCAACATCGTGCTACATTCATTTCTGTTGATAAATTTTTCCATATCTGGCTAATGCTAATTGAATAAAATAATGACGGCTTTTCCAACCAAAGAAATAAAAATGAATTATGACGGCCTTAAAACAAGGCAAATCGGGCAATGCATGAGGAGTCCACAGTTTCCTGATATGGAGATTCACCATAGGGTTTAGACAAGTAGGATTAATGCGCTTAGCGTACAATACAAGTGTCATGATACAAGGCATCGAATACCGAATACGACGTTGCTAACAAGGATTTTATGAGCACACAATGTCAGACAATCCTTTTCTTGTCCAAACATCACTTTCCTTATGCTGTACCCTCTCTTCAGTGGTAAGACGCCCAGTAAGGTAGTGGCTCCCCAAATCAAGCCACTGCTGATAAGTCGTCGGATCAGTTTTGCGACAGGCAATGCAGCCGAAGCCCTATTTGGCAATTTGTGATAAAACCTTCAACGAGAATCTTCAAGATACCAAACGGGGCCATTCACTATGTTGCCAATAGAATACATTATGGGCCTTCACCTCTCCTCTGATAGAAGACATGGAACGCTTGCAATTTCTGATTCGAAATGGCCGGTTGTCCTCAAACTAGGCAATTCACCATTCATTTAGCTACTCTTTATGATGCTAATCTCTAGAGTTTCACATACAACACCCTGCTCCACGTTCCAGCACAAATGTCGAATACCTTGTCCTTGCACCCACAGTTGCAAAATTTAGCCTGTGTTTCAAAATACAACGTGGGGCATCGGTATTTTGTCGCCACTGACCACCAGTGCTCTCCTGAAACAACGTCAACTCCTGTGTAATTTGTTGCTGATCCTCTTCACCATGCTGGTACCACACATACATTGGAGATGAATTTTGAGTTAGCAAAGGGAAGGTTACTGGGGTTCCCTTTATCTATCTCCTGCTTTGCCCGTTCTCGAGATCAATGTGTTGTAAATCCATTTTAGACTCTAAGATCAGTAATGTGGTCAATGTGATATAAAACCTCTAGTAGATAGTTCAGGTTCGATGTTGCACGCTATCACGCGTAAACAATCCACCGTATGGACCATCTACTAGACTCGTTCTTACTTGGTCTATGACATTAATAGGGTATCACATTATTGGGGTCTGACCATGCATATGGATCCAAAAAACTGCATCTGACAGGGAGGAATATCATATATGGGGAAAATTTGTCAAAAAAAAAATCATAATTCCATCATGTGGCTGCTAACTCAGTCCTAAATTTTTCAGCTTGGCTGATTTAGTCCTAAATCTTTTGAATATTTTTTTTAATGTGGTCCATCCAATTAATTTGCCTAGAAATCGCTAATGTGGAGATTCAATTAGTGCCGGGGATGAAATGGCATTCTGCAATATTTTTGAATTTTTCTTTTATTTTTTTTTTCCTTCTTTATTTTTCTATTCCCTCCGCCGATCACCAATCCAAGTGATAGCCGGCAAAGGTTGCTAGGGCGAGGGCGTAATAATGAACATTTGACAACAGCAGACTGACATTCGCGGAGAAGAGATTGGCATGAATGTCAAACCTGCTACCATAAGTTGATACCAGCCATTTACAAAATGTAGGAAACATGTCCAGAACCTAAGGGACACGTCCAGAAGGTCGAGATAACACGCCTTGAAATGTGGAAAGTGAAATCCTACAAGCTTTTTATTATAAATGGGTGGGAAAAAACCACGAAAAATCCTGAACTTTACCCAAAGTGACACATTTACCTCAAACTTTTTTTGTGATGTGAAAAACCCCAAAATTTTCAAACCGTGACGCATTTACCCCATCAAGGGCATTTTTGTCTTTTTATTCTGTTCTTTCCTTTTTCTTTTTTTTTTCTTTTTTTCTTCTTCTTCGAGCCGGCGGAGGGAAGCCGGCGTCCGGCGAGGACCTCCCTTGCCAGATCTGGCTAGGGTCGCCCTCACTAGACGCAGGCGAGGGCCGCCCGACGCCGGCGAGGGCGGGACACCCTCGCCGACGCAGGGCGAGGCGCCCTCGCCGGCGATGGGCGAGGGACGGCCCTCGCTAGATCTAGCGAGCGGGGACACCCTCGCCCGACGCAGCGGGGACGGCCCTCGCCGGATCTGGCGAGGCGGGGACACCTCACCCGACGCAGGCGAGGGCGGCCCTCGCCGACGCAGGCGAGGGCGGGGACACCCTCACCCGATGCAAGCGAGGGTAGCCCTCACCGACGTCGGGCGAGGACGGCCCTCCCGGATCTGCGAGGCGGGGACACCCTCGCCCGACGCAGGTGAGGGCGGCCCTCGCCCGACGCCGGCAAGGGCCGCCCTAGCCGACACCGGCGAGGTGACCCTCGCCGACGCCGCGAGGGCAGCCCTCGCCGATCGGCTTCCCTCCACCACCGGCTAGCCGGCGGAGGGAAGAAAGAAGAAAAAAAAATGAAAAGACCAAAATGCCCTATAATTTTTGGGTAAATGCGTCACATAACAAAAGTTCAGGGTTTTTTGTGTCACAAAAAAAAGTTTGGGGTAAATGTGTCACGGTTGGCAAAGTTCAGGGATTTTTCACGTCATAAAAAAGTTTGGGATAAATGTGTCACTTTGGGCAAAGTTCGGGGTTTTCGTGGCTTTTTCCCTAAATGGATTAAAGAAGAAGAGCACACACACTCAACCAAACTGTCAGATTTAGCTTATTCGATCAAAGTTTATGTTTCTTTTCTTTTGTGAGGCTTTCACGCTTGACTTTGATTTAAGTTTGTGCCGTCAGATTTTAGTTTTGATTCACTATTAAGTCTGGTTCTTGTACCTTTTTACACTGTAATCGTCCAATCAATTATACAATGACAAGAAGTTCTCAAATTTGCTAATTTTAAACTCGGTCTTAAAAAAAAAAAAAAATCGGTCTTTATTGAGGAGAGTTTATAAAGGGAGCTGGCTTTCATTTGGCCACTTGTTTTGCGATAACAGGACCAAATCGGTCTTCTAGCATATCGCTTTCGTACTATTAATATTGACATTGTTGCCCGACTAAATCCCGCTACCATTATATTCGTATCTCTGTCCATCCGAGTTATATCATAAATATATTCTAAGATGTTTCTGTACCATAAGAAGAAGTGAAGCGTATAGTGATTAATTAATTGGTACCCTCAACTTTGGGATAATTACCAAAAAGTCCTAAACCTATTGCAATTGTGCCAATTCAGTCATAAACTATTTTTTTGGGCCAATTTAGTCCTAAACATTTTACAATTGTGCCAATTCAGTCCATCCGGCCAAAATTGGCCGGGCCGGCGCCGATGTGGATGCTTTGGTCGTCCAAATGAACGCCGACGTGGCATTTGTTAATATTTTTTTTCAAATTTTTAATATTTTTTATTTTTTTAATTCTTTTTTAATTCTTTTTTTCCCATCATCTTCTTCGCCTCCTGGCCAGCCGACGCCGGCCGGAGGCGAGGGTCGGCGAGGTCGCCTCACCGGCCAATGGTGAGGCTCGCCCTCGCCGGGCCGGAGGTGAGGCTCGCCCTAGGCCCCGCCAGATTTGGTGAGGTCGGCCTCGCCGGCCACCGGCAAGGGCAAGGCCCCGCCAGATTCGGCGAGCTCGGCCCTCGCCAAATGCGGGCGCCCTCACCCGGCTAAGGCAAGGGTCGACCTCGCCAATGGCCGGCGAGGCTCCTCGCCCGCCGTCCACAATGCGGCGGCGATCGAAAGCCGCGAGCTCGCTTGCACTTCGGAGGTGCAATCGCAAGGCACGGATTGAGGTGGAGAGAGAGAACGGTTCCGAGCGAGTGCCGCAACTTCAAACGAGAGAGAGAGAGAGAGAGAGAGAGAGAGAGAGAGAGAGAGAGAGAGAGAGAGAGCCACCCGTAGATCCTCCGGTTGAGGAGGTCGCCTCGTCGGCCACTTTGGTGAGGTTAACCCTCGCCTTGGCCGGGTGGAGGCCTGTCGGATCCGGCGAGGGCCGAGCTCGCCGACCTGGTGGGGCCTCGCCCTCGCCGGTGGCCATCTAAGGCGACCTCGCCGGATCCGGGGCCTCGCCCTCGCCTCCCGGGCGAGGGCGAGCCTCACCATTAGCCAGTGAGGCTGACCTCGCTAGCCCTTGCCTCCGGCCGACCAGGAGGCAAAGAAGATTATGGGGAAAAAAAGAATTAAAAAAGAATTAAAAATTCAAAAAATATATTTTAAAATGCCACGTCAGCGTTCGCCGGACGGCCGGCATCCACGTCAGCGCCGGCCGGCCAATTTTCGCCGGATGGATTGAATTGGCACAATTGTAAAAGGTTTAGGACTAAATTGGCAAAAAAAAAAAAAAGTTTAGGACTAAATTGGCACAATTGCAATAGGTTTAGGACTTTTTTGGTAATTCTCCCCTCAACTTCTCCTTCCCTATTCCCCTTTATTATCCCGTCCAACTGCGTGTTCTCCTCAATTGCTTATCAAAATATGAAATAAGGACATACATCTTTTCTGGACAAAAATGAAAGTTAGGACACGGGAGATATGTTTTACTTATTCTAACGCGAACACCAGCCGGCGCTAACGTGATTTTTTTTTTTTTTTTTTTGAGTTTATTATTATTTTCTTTTCTTTTTTTCCTTTTCCTTTTTCTTTTCTTCTCTTTTCCTTCTTTTCCTTTTTTTTTTTTTTTTTTTCACTGGTAACATATTCTGCATTGTAGTCTCAAGACTAATTCCCCTTCATTGGAACAATCCTAATTCAACCATTCCTTGTGCTTACAACTCAGAAAAGCTCAACATTGCCAAAACAAATATCTTGCTTATAACCTTCTTAAACTCTAGAAGAATTATGTATTGTTGCTAATTAGGGGTGAGCATGGTTTTAGAGTAGAACCTAAAAACTTGAGAATTGGACCGATGGAAACCTGTTGGTTTTAGGTTTCAATGTATGCATGATAGGTTACAAGTTCCAAAAAATGAGAAACTTGTTTGACCGGGTAGATTCAAGGTTCTTGATTGGAGAAACTTGGAACCTGAAACCTAGAACCTAGAACAAGTTTTGATGTTTTTATCGGTCCATGTCTTTGCGCGATCCTCCAATTTTCCATGTCGCTGGATGATGAATGTATAATTTAGAAGTACTAATCTAAGTTTTCATTTTATAACTAAGATTTTTACTTTTTAATGTTCATATTTTTCGTATGTCTAAATATAAGTTATGATCAATGAATTGTAGCAGCAAGTAGAGGTCATTAAAGGTTTGAATTCACTGCAATCATTTAATTAATAATATAAGTGGAATCTAGGTAAACCCTAAAACATGTGACAAGGTAGGTTTCAGGGGTTTAGGGTATGTAGAGCAGTTTCAAGTTCTAAAAAATGAGGAACGTGTTCCAATGAGTAAGTTGTAGGTTTCAAATGAAACCTTTACGGAATCTGAAATCGCTCATCTCTATTGCTAACAATAGATAACAAAACACTGTTATTTACCCACAACCATGCAAACAACTTTATATCTTCAGTCAATGGTTAACACCACAACGTATACATTTACATAAGAGGAAAAGGATTCCAAGAACATCAAGAAGAAGCCCCACCAAAAGACAACTGAAACCTAGCGAAACAAGCGTCATCGAATATGGTTTGCCTTCTCTTATTGAACTTACGGGTGTCGGCCATCACTGCTGGACCTTCAGTAGATGAAGCAGCAAATGCCAAGATAACGGCGTTACCTGGACAACCTATGGACGTGAGTTTTGCTCAGTATTCGGGACATGTGATCATAAACGAAAAAAAGAAGCTGTTCTATTGGCTGGTTGAAGCGTCATCGGATGCAGAGTCTAAACCTCTTCTTCTATGGCTCAATGGAGGACCCAGCGCCTTGACAATCGGGTACAGAGCCTTTCGAGAGATTGGACCCTTCCAGCTCTTGGCCGCCGGGAAGCTTTTTAAGAGACAATTTGCTTGGAACACTGGTAATTTTGTTTTAGCAACGCTTTGTGTATTAAATCTCGATTAAGACTCGTTCGTTGAATGTCTCGAATGGCTATTACCTTATATGACTTGCTGTTTGGTTTTATTCATCAGGGAAAGTCAAACTCAAGAAACTTTAGGCCCGCCTCTCTCTAAGACGAAACTCAATTGAGAAGGTGCCAAGTGTTTTTTTTTTTTTTTTAAATGTGCCAAGTTTAAACAGTGACATAATAGTGTGTAGATTGTAGTATGGAGACTCAACATTTTCATTATATCTGTCGGTTAGTTTTACCCTTTTAACTCGTTATATGGTATAACTTCAGACCAAAGTAACGGCTTTTTCATGACGGTAGACTACATGATCCATTTTTGTCTTTATATTTGGATTACATTTTTCAAACTCATAAGCAATGCGTCATCACTAAGAAATCCATATTCAAGATGAAGATTGAATAATAACATCTTGTGGTTGCTGGAGCTGGATTTTCTATCCTCAGCGTCGCTGAGTCAATCAGAGAAAACTGCACGGTCGGGACTTAATGACTTGCTCTACCTGTTTGCCCTGGTTTGATTATTGAGTCTTCCACTCTATACTTTCTTTCTAAAAGTCTCAAGTTATTTCCTTTTCTTTCCATCTCAGCCATGGACAGTCACACATTTTTAAATAAATGTCTCGAAATCTTTCCGAAATACAAATACCGAGACTTCTACGCTGCCGGGGAGAGCTGTGCAGGTACGCGTTTTCTGGGGCCATTTTGTACAACGTAATTTTAGGTCACGCACGAGTTTAATAATAAACGCTTATTCCAGGACATTATGTGCCTCAACTCGCTCGACTGATAGTAAACCGCAACATGGGGATCGTGCGACCAATCATCAATCTGAAGGGAATATTGGTGAGATGACTAGTGTCAAACCTGCATGTCGAAGCATATCCATTTTCGCTATTAAATTGGACTAAGCTAGTGCTGTTTTCTTGGGTAAAAATTTCCTAGCCAGGAAACCCTCCTTGACGACGAAACTGGAGAATCGGGTATGGCTGCTTACCTGTGGATTCATGGGTTGATCTCAGACACTACATACCGAAACATACGGAAATTTTGCGCTGTCGATAGACATTCTGATGGCTGCAATAAAGCCTGGGATGAAGCATACATGAATTAATTTGGAGACGTCGACAATTTTAACTTATTTATGAGACCATCTGCGAGCCCCATACAGCTGAGATAGCTCCTAAATTTATTCTTAAAGGCTGGAAAATGAGCGGTAAGAAAGCCTCACAGCACTTGGATACTCAATCCTCAGTTTATGTCTGCAAGTAGGATTTGATTGACAGAGATGGGTTTGGACATTACTCGGATAATGACACTAGTACTCACTTTGAGAAGGAAAGAGGTGCAAGAAGCTTTCCACATCGACCCTTCGTATATTCCAGTGAACTATACTCTAGCCAGGAATTGTTCATGATTCAAGAACTTCACTCAAATCAAGGGCATGGAAAATTCCTAGGGAATGATAAATCATGTGGTTTCGCTTACATAGTGACATGGTTCGACAGAACACTACTTAGAAAGCGACACAGAATCATCGATGTTGCGGATTCTAAAAGAACTCATAGAGACCCAATTGCGCATTTGGATATATAGGTAAGGCGTATTAGATGTTAGAAACAAGAAGAAAATCATGCCAATGCATTTAATCTTGAGTTTGCAACATTTGATTAATTTGAAATATAATCATGATTGTATTACAATTGGTAGAATTAGTGCATAAACATTAATTGACAATAATGGAAGTTATATATTCATTCATCATCAAGATGTCTTTTTAGGTTTTAGACATTAATAGTACCAAATATTTACTTTCACAGTTCAAATTTTTTTCTTTTTGAGCAGTGGGACTACAGATATAGCCATTCCTTTGTCAACGGCTTGGCGCAACGTTAAAGCCCTTAAGCTCAAACTACAGGATAAATGGTACCTTTGGAACCAAAACAATCTGGTAAGCAAGCGCAGTTCAAATCAAGCTGGAGAAAAGCTTTCGTGCAGTAATTTACGTTAAACAGAAACAAGACTCTTTGGTTTCTGATCAGCTCGGAGGTTGGATCAAGGTACACTGTTGTATTTTAGCTAGTACGTTCATAATGGGGTGCGATTGGATCGCACTGGATGAAATATATCTCTTGAAAGGGTACGAAGGGAGACGTATAAGAGTCTCCCGAACACAACCGTTGGAACGGTTGGCAGAGCATACGATCAGAAAATCCTCTCACTCGTTTGTTCTATTTCCATCAAAGGGGGAGGGCATTCCATTTTTCACTATTACAAAGAACAATCGGCATTTACACTATAGAAATCGGGTGCTTTCCTCGTGATTGCATTCAGACCGACGTGACGTGTTTGTGTTCGTGATTCATCCGCAATTCAGCGTTCGTTCCGGGGTTAATTGTTGTTTGCGCATCGGAT
Organism: Eucalyptus tenuipes; assembly: GCA_014182365.1. NCBI lineage: Eukaryota > Viridiplantae > Streptophyta > Magnoliopsida > Myrtales > Myrtaceae > Eucalyptus > Eucalyptus tenuipes. The sequence goes on along the minus strand of CM024539.1, from coordinate 17,475,748 downwards.
AAAGGTAAGTCGTCTTCCGCCGACTTGAATTCCAACATATACGAAGGGCTTATGTTCGTTGTTGTGTTGGGATCGGGATACGAAGTCCCAATGTATCTCCCCTCTCATGCACATGCTTTGTTCAAGAGCATCCTATCGAATACCCCCATGCCACAGGCACCAAGTCAACAATGAGAAGTTCAATGCGGTATCGCTCAAGTGACGGCTCAAGAAAATATCCATGCTTGATGTGATGAAGCCATTGATGTGGATCATTTGTGATTTTCTAGGTCAGCCTGGAACAAGTGAAGTGCTTTCAAGCACACGACCGGCCAAGAAATTCATGTTTCTGCAGTTGGAAGTGATCGATATTTCCTGTTGGTTCTTGATTCCAAATTCTCAACTGCAATGAGAAAGGTTATTGCGTTTCATTCCTCTACTTTTACCTCTCGACTTTTGCTTCTTTCTATTTTTTCCTCTACCCCAACAAAATAAACTGAGATGGGCATGCAGCTTGCCCCTGGCCGATTCCAGGAAGGAAAACGAAAATTTATGAAAAGCCAATATTTTCTGATTTTTAAAAAGAAAATCATTTTCCTAAATGCAAGGTATAGGCCTCTTGCTGACTATGAAATGATAGTGCATCATCTCATCTGCCTAGATGATCTAAACATCAGAAAACAAGAAAAATGTTATCCGACAGAAAACTGTTGAAAGTTCGCTGTCCAGCCACTTGTATGGTCTGAACGGCAGGCTATGGACCTCATCTCGCACGGCACACGACCCCAAGCAAAGGCCAAGACGCCTCAATGCATCTACGAGCCACTGGGCTTGTGAGGGCCCGCCCGAGACACTTCACGATAATGTTAATGAACCAATAGCCTTGCAATGCCCACTGTCCAGTATGCACACAATTTTGACAGTTTATTGAAAGTAACAAATTTTTGAAGGAGTAGAGTCTACAATCATTCAGAATATATTGTTATTCTCATAGTAGATTAAAGATTGTCATATAATTATTTTTCTTAATTTTTCATTTAACTCAAAAACAATTTAGAAAAGTTCAAAAAGTCGAGGTGATACACCCAAGCCATAAGGACCCATGAGGATTGGCTTGAGGTTCATCAAATGACTAAGTCAAGACCAATAGCTCGCTAGCCATAGCTCGGACAGCGGCTTATAGCCTATTGCAAAAAAATGCCAAAAGATGCACCAATCAAAGTACAAGTAGTAAAGAATAAAAGCAAAATCGAAATAACACGAGACACAAAATTTACGTGGAAACCCAAAACGGGAAAAATCACGAGGAGAGAGGGGTTTTACTATCTTCAACAAAGAGTATGAGAGTACAATCCAAAAGCTCTAAAAACCACTTGGTGAGCCACAAGATCTAAAGATCTAACAAGAAGATAATAATAAAATAAAAAAAAAAGGAAATAATATGGAGGTTAGGATTTTTGATGTGTTATTAAACACATTCCCTTTAGTCTCCCTTCAAAAAACCCTAAAACAAAAGTGCATAGTCTAAAATACCCATATTTCTAATTGGAAAGTCAAAACTCAACAAACCTCCACATTGGCTTCAAATCTCCAAAACAGCATTATGCCAAATACTACAAGACCGGTCTAAAATACCCTAATTTGAAAGTCAAAACTCAATAAATCTCCACATTTGCTTCAAATCTCCAAAAGAGCATTATATCAAATGCCATAAGACCTCTCTCCTTCACCACCAAAAGTAAATACACAAGGCTACCCTTAAAACGGCGGAATCGACGATGCACACCCCTAAGCCTACGCAAGCGTACTTGGTGTAAGAAACAAGGGATAAAAAGTCACCAACTCCGCCTAAGCAAATCAAATGGTTAAAACACCAATCAAGTCCAAACAATGCTTAAACTTGGTCAAAGGAACTAGTTTGGTCAATATATCTGCTGAATTATTCGCCACAAATACTTTCTTCATCATAACTATACTTTTGGTAACGTCATCACGCACAAAGTAATACCATATGTCGATATGTCTTGTGCTCTCATGATACATCGTACTCTTGATCAGCCGAATCGCACTTTGGTTATTACCAAAAACAATGGAGGCTCCCTCCTACTTCACTCCAAGTTCTGTAATCAAACGCTTCAACCAAAGATCTTCTTTTATCATTTCCGCTATTGCCATGTATTCTATTTTGGTGGTAGACAAAGCAATTGTGTCTTGTCAAATTGCTCTCCAACTAACCAAAATCGCTTATGTAGTCAGTATCAACAACCGAATGTCCTATATTACAATCTTTATCAAAGACTAAACCCACATTTGAGGTACCTCAGATGTATCGAAGAATCCATTTCATGGATTGCCAGTGAGCTTTACCCAAATGTCCATATATTTACTCACAACACTAATAGACTGTGAAATATCTGGACGAGTGCAAACCATAACATATATGAGATTATCTACAACATTAGAATATGAAACTTGAGACATCTCATCTTTCTCTTCTTTAGTTTTAGGCAATAAAGAAGTTGAAAGCCTAAAATGGAACGCCAAAGGAGTATTTGCCAATTGGGCATTCTTCATACCAAAGTGTTCAAGCACTTTTTCAATATACTGCTTTTGCGAAAGGTATAACTTCCTAACGTCTCTATCTCTTTGAATCTCCATACCAAGAATTTTCTTAGTTGCTGCGAGATCTTTCATCTCAAATTTCCTACTAAGTTGTCCCTTCAAATTTTGTATCTCACATATGTTCTTCATTGCAATAAGCATGTCATCTACATATAATATTAAATAAATAAAAGAGCCATCATGCAATCTCTTATAGTACACACAACTGTCATGCGTACTTCATAAGTAGTCATGACTCAACATAAAGCTATCAAATATCTTGTACTATTGCCACGGAGATTGCTTGAAACCATACAAAGAACGTTTCAACCTGCAAATGTGATCTTCTTTACCCTCAACAACGAATTCCTTGGGTTTAGACGTATAGGTCGTCTCTTTAAGGTCACCATGAAAAAAGTAGCCTTGACATCAAGTTGCTCGAGTTCTAGACCAAGTTCTAGACCATAAATGGCTACTAACATGAGTAACACACGAATGGAATTATGTTTCACAACTGGAGAGAACACTTTATTGAAGTTGATCCCCTTCTTTTGACTAAAACCCTTTGCTATCAAGCGTGCCTTGAATTTTTATCTTCAACCTTCTGAATTCCCCCTTTTCTTTAAAGGCCTATTTGCACCCAAAAACTCTTTTGCCTTCAGGCAATTTCACAAAATCCCAAGTTTGGTTCTTATGAAGAGACTCTATCTCTTCATTCATCACAACAAGCGACTTCTCAAATTTATAATAAATGGTAGCTTCACGAAATGTAGATGGTTCTTTAATATCAAGCTCTTCAGCAACTGTAAGAGCATATGCTGCCAAATCAGTGAAATCATACCTTTAGGGAGGTTTAATTTATCGTTTAGCCCTCCCAAAGAACCAAACTCTAAGGTTGCTCAATTTCTTCTACTTCATCTTTGATAAAATCCGAGTCTTGTTGCTCGTTGTTACTTTCTAGTTAAACAGGAACATCTTTAGATATTTTTCGTGGATGCTCTACATGAAGCTGTAATGACCCGAGCCCCACTGTGCAATATTGTCCGCTTTGGACACTGAGTCCTCACGGCTTTAAAACGTGTTACATAGATTAAAGAGACCCAAGTCTTTATAAACAAGCTCAGGGACTCCCCCCTAAGCGATGTGGGACTAGAGAGGGACCCCTTCCCCTTCCTTGCGCATGTCCGGGGGGGAGAGGCACGGACGTACCGTCATCCCTCCTCCCCGCGCACTGTCGCTTTGGCTGTCACACTCTCCACCCCTTAGGAGCACAACATCCTTGCTGTGGCCCCATATGCGGTCGGGAGTCAACTCGATACCATTTGTAACCACCCGGCTTCACCGTGTAATATTGTCCGCTTTGGACATTGAGTCCTCACGGCTTTAAAATGCGTTACACAGATTAAAGAAGCCCAAGCCTTTATAAACAAGCTCAGCACTCCCCCCTAAGCGATGTGGGACTAGATAGGGACCCCTTCCCCTTCCTTGCGCACGTCCGGGGACCGAGGCGCGGACGCACCATCATCCCTCCTCCCCGCGCACCATCGCTTGGGCTGTCACACTCTCCACCCCTTAGGAGCACAACGTCCTTCTTTGGGCCCCACACGCGGTGTGACATCCTGATTTTCAGGTTTTGATTTCAATCGGATAAGTCGGGCCTTTCGTCAACGTGACTATAGTGTTTTTTCTCTGAGTTGGCCACTCAGGAGATAACTGACCTATCTGGTGAAGCCATTAAAGGATTTTAAACGCAATAGACTTGAGAATTCGACTAGGAATCGACTGCTCGACCGTGTTAGTCTACAAGGGTCATTGCGACACAATTAAAAATTGATTAGAGACCGGAGATAGGTCGATTCGATTGAGATGGTGATCAAAGTGTGGGTGATTCCACCTGATTGCAAAATTCTCGTCGAACGACACTAAACCGATTTTCTATCATTTTGGGTACCTTGTGTCCGTATTTAAAACCTTGAGATTTTCACGACCACCGAGAGTTACCAATGTGTCGGATGGGTTCATTGTGGTTCGAAGAAAATCGACCACGGGTCAATTGCACCAAAAATTCCTAAAAGCTACCTGATAGGTAAGGTCACACTAAAAGCGCGTTTGATTGAAAATAACCACGAATTTGAATTCGATTTTAGAAATTGAAAGTCCTGTCATGTCATGAGTCATTCTAGGAACGTCGACTCACCTTTCAAGGAATTTACGGCTAGTTCGGGATTTTTACGGAAAATTGGGTCGGACGATGCGGAAAATGAATGGAAATTCAAATTGGCCGATTTGAAAAGACTTTTGACATATGGTGTAAGTGAATCGGTGAATGGAAGTTGTTTGGGCTTTTTTGAATTCAAATTGGACCTCAACCGGATGTGTTTGTTCAGAAAAGCGGATGCCGAGAAAAATGAAATAAAAGTCAGTTTCGAAGGCAATTCGTGAGATTTAAAGACCGTTTTATTTTGGCTTTCAACGAGACTTCAAATTGGACAAGTGGATATAGATTTTGGCCTAGCTTGACCAATTGTCATAGTTATTTTGAAGTTAAGCTGAAATTAGGATTTATAGAATTCTATTTGAAGCTTTTTTTTATTTCAAAATCCTCTCCTTGGTACCACCTTTTGCACACGCACACCCCCTTCGGTCGCTTTCTTTCTCTCTCTTAATAACCGCACATTTCCCTTTGTTTTCGGTCTCTATTTTCCTCAGTCGACAGCCCATTTCTTTGGTCTTTCAAGGGTGTTGAATGTTGACCGATGGGCCCATTGTTCTTCTTATCCTTGCGTGCTTGTCCTACTAACTCTCTCTCTCATTTCAGCACATGTTTTCCCCTCAACCGACACTCTTTTCACATGGTTTCTGCGGACCCGACCCCTCCACGTCTCTCTCTCTCTCTCTGCTTCATTCTCGCCTGCTAGCTGCCCCACACTATCCCTTTCTTTTGTCTCACTTCCACGGCAGCAACCCACCGAAGCTGCCGCTCGTTTGTTTGTTCCTCTGTAATTCCCTTTGTCTCTCCTTTTCAGTTCCATTGAAAGCTGTAGCGGCACGTTGACGCCCCACCTCCATTTAAGCTGTTCCCACGTCCACCTTCCTTCTCTGTTTCATGCTTCTTGGTCAACTGAGTGAACCCCATCCGACCGTGACCGAGAACCACTTACCGAAAGGCCTAGCTTCAAGGCCCAAGTGGCAGCCCAAACAGCAGCCACTCCAGCAAGTCCCGCGGTTCATGTTGGCCCGGTTCACGGCCGTTTTAGCCATGGCCCGTACTCCATCCCGCTACCATCAAGCCTAGTCCGAGCCGTGCCCAAGCAACCATCGTTGCAGCTTGTGCAGTCCTATTCAGTGGCCCACCAGCAAGGGTTTGCAGGTTTTGTGGTCTATTTTTAGGCCCGTCTTGACCCTAGTTGTCAGGACCGCTTTGGAGAGAATCGAGCCGTCGCGCACTTGTCGATTTGATCCAAGCAAATCTTCAATCAAGTGAGTTTTACTCACTAATGCTTTCTTAGTTTGCTAATTATACTTAAAGGTTCATTAGTGCTAGTTAAGTGTAATTAGGTGGTTAGATTAGAACGGATTAGTGATTATTAGTTAATTGCATTGCATATTAGTTAAATAGTTGGTGCACTTAACTAGAGAATGGCCCATAGTATTTATTGAATGCTTCTTGGGATTTTTCGCTACCCTTATCGGGTTTTAATTAGGCAATTCGGGCCTAAATGAAATTTTTAGTAATTAAATATTAATTTTCGAAATTAATTATTTAATTATTTATTTTTTTTTTAAATTCAACCTGGATGGCCAGTGACCGGGATTTTATGCTGATGATCGTGGTGTAGTCCGTTTATTTAATTGAGCTTTATATTGTGCTAAATTGAAATTATTGTATTTATTTATTTAATTTTCGAAATTATTTATTTATTTATTTATTTATTTTCCGGAAATTCAACCGGGATGGCCGGTGACCGGAATTTCGTGCTGATTGTCGTGGAGCAGTCCGTTTATTTATTTGAGCTTTAATTCGTGCCGAATTGATCTAATGGTGCATTTTTAAGTTATGTTCTTAAATAATGCAATTTTGGCTATGTGATTGAGAATTGGTCGGGTATCGGTTGTTAGTATCGAAAGTGAGTTGGTAAATCACCTGGAAAATGCACATGGCCCGGTGAATTGGAATGTCACCAGGAAAGACATGTGGCTCGGTGATTGGATATGTCATCTTGGCAAAAAGGTAGCCTTAGAGAATGCACGTGGCTCGGAGACTCGGTATGTCTTCCCCGGAGAATGCACGTGGCTCGGTGACGAGTATGGCATCATAAAAAGGGTCGGGTGGGACCATAAAGCGCTGGATCTTGAAAGGGTCGGGTGGGACCATAAAGCCACCTGGATCTTGAAAGGGTCGGGTGGGACCATAAAGCCATTGAATCTTGGAAGGGTCGGGTGGGACCGTAAAGCCACTAAATCTAAGAAAGTTGTTTGGTGGGGCCATAATTTGCCACCTATTAAAGGTTGCGCCCATAAGGCCGTATTTTGCCACCTAAAGATAGGTCATGTCCTTTGGACCGTACTTTGTAGCCAAGAAGTTTGATAGACTATGCTCGTTGAGCCGTGAGAAGATTTGAGACTGAATAAGTGAGATGACCGGAGAATGGTCGGATTGGCATGTAATCGACTAGGTCGATTGATCTTTGCTTTGATTTGATGTTGTGAATTGTTTGATTGAATGGAAATGACCGTGAGTGGTCTTGTTGGCGTGTAATCGACTAGGTCGATTTGATCGATGCTTCGATCGGTGGCGTGATTGCTTGTGTGCCTATTTGATCTGTGCTAATATGCGGGTGGAATGCGAGGCCAAGGTAAGTCCTCGACTCATGTTGTGCATAGGCAGCCCTAAGGTGTATTAGTTTACTAATCGGATCTTAGGGGGTAGAACTCGCTGAGACGTTGTCTCACCCCGTTGTGGGATAATATTTTCAGGTTCTCTAATGGCAAGCCCTCCTGAGCGTTATGGTCGTCCTATGAGGAGAACGGAGCAAGTCCATGCTTACCCCGATCCCAAGAGTGATTGGACTTATGAGTTTGTGGTGACTACGGTATGGGCAGTTGAGGCTCTTAATCGGGAAGTACCCGACCGCTTTAAAGCCTGGTTCCGTACCACTCCTTATGGGTTGAGGATAGGTCCTCTTAGAGGCTTTGACGTCCCAGTCGAGGTGATCGAGGCTGCCAAGGAGGTAGATCAAGCAAGTTTACTTGAGGGCGAAGTGGAGGATCCGCGGTCTCGACCAAACCCAGTGGATCCCGAAGGTTCAGTAGTTGGGTTTGATTAGTTGGCCTTAGATCGGCAAATTTTGATAACTAATCCTATTGTTAGTCTTTGTGTATATCAGCTAGTAATGTAAATGAATTAGTCTAATATGTATAAAAGTGTGTTCCAATTTCGTTAAGTTGAGGTCCTGCTTTTCTATCCCATCTGATTGTTGTCTGGGAATTTATATTGTCGCTTATGCATGCGCATAAAAATAAAAAGACATGGGCCGTCAATGCATCCTGGGACGTCGTAAAATTTTATCGACCAAGGAGGGATGGACACGTGCTCGGAGGTTCGGGGCGTGACACGCGGTCGGGAGTCGGCTCTATACCATTTGTAACGACCCGGGCCCCACTGTGTAATATTGTCTGCTTTGGACACTGAGTCCTCATGGTTTTAAAACGTGTTAGACAGATTAAAGAGGCCCAAGCCTTTATAAACAAGCTCAAGACTCCCCCCTAAGCGATGTGGGACTAGAGAGGGACCCCTTCCCCTTCCTTGCGCACGTCCGGGGACCGAGGCGCGAATGCACCGTCATCCCTCCTCCCCGCGCACCGTCGCTTGGGCTTTCACAAAAGCTCCACCTCTTTTCAACATTCTTCTCCTAGATACTGTAAATCCAATAACAACTTGTCTCTTTTCAAGTATGGAATTTTCATCAAAAGTAACATCTCTACTAATTATAAACTTTGATGACTGAGGGTTAGAACACCATAACCTATATTTTTTAACCCCGTCTGCATAACCAATGAAATTACACTTCTTAGCTACAGGTTGAAGGTTACCCTCTTTTACATGATAATAAGCAGGGCATCTAAATGTTTTTAAACTAGAATAATCAGAAGATTTACCTGACCATATCTCATTAGGAGTCTTATATTCAATTGTTGTTGAAGGAGAACGATTCACCAAATTGATATTGCTAGTAAGAACACCTAGAGGGGGTGAATAGATGTAAAGAAAAATTTTCGCGTAAAGTAGTAAAGTTATTTTACTTTTGAAACGGAGTCTAAAAGACAACAAACTTTAAGCGAGTTCAGACTTTAACAGTTAAATAGAACTTCGAATAAAATAAAGGAGTTCATGAAAGAGAATAAGAACACATAATTTATAGTGATTCAGCTTAGAACAAGCCTACGTCCACTCTCCCACGCCGGCAGCCTTCGGGCTGGATTTCACTATGAAACAAAAGAGAATTTATAATCTTGTGATTTCGACTTCACAGTGAAGAGTTGGCTGCTCTCTCACGAAGTAACAGTGTAAGTCTCTCTCTCTTTTGAATACAATTTTCAGCTCAGAGTATCGAATAACAAGAAACTGGAAAGCTTCAGACTTTGAAATTTCTCTTTCATGCACTCTATCGAATGACTAGAGATGTCTCCTTAAATACTCCTTCATGCCTTCTCAATCGTTGGTACTTTCCAAATGAATTCTTCCAATCAACCCATTGGACAGAATCATTCAAGGAGATCTTCGAGCCGTTGAAGATTGTGCTGAAAGCCTGTCAATCATGTTCACCCATACAATCAGGATTTTTGGTTTCCATAAGTAGATTCTTTCCAAAAATTACTTGTCTTCAAAAGATTTGATGCAATGAAATTGATCCCATCAAAGATAACTAATCTCGTAGCTGTTGAATCCAACCAGAAAGCCATATAAATCCAAAGCTTTGAAGAAAATGAAGATAATCTTGAGTCTGACTTCATCTTCGTTCTTCATCGCGTTCAGTCTGGAATTCGTCAATGTGGGCAAACTTTGAACCTAAAGTCTGGCGGTCTTTAGACTTTGACACTAAAGTCTGGCAGTCTTCAGACTTTGACACTAAAGTCTTGAAATCTTCATAATAGACTTTGGATAAGTTTTGTCAGCTTCAAAACATTAAGGAGTTTTCTCCAACAATCTCCTCATTTTTTATGGTGACAAAACTTTCCTACAGATTTAAGGATTTATACCCTGCAGCACAACTCTTTAACAAGTACATGATATCTTTAAGAAAACAAATAATTAAGGATCTGGATAGCATCTATTCTGCAACCACAGAAAACATGTTCATCTTGCAAAAAGTAGATAAAGACAAGATTAAAATATCAAAACCATCCTCATCCATATATCACTATTGCAGAATAAGTGTTCAAAGCATATTAAAAGACAAAATAAATCTGCAAAAGTTTAAGTCAAATCAAAAGTTCAAACAGAAGTAAATCTGCACGATTCTCCCCTTTTTTGTCAACAGCAAAAAGTGGAGAAAGGTAAAATAGAAAGGATGAAAGAAATCAAGGTTGTCTAGGAATTCGAACGAGTTGGAAATCCCCCCTAGACTGAATGGCCTCCTTAATCTTCCGCACCGGCAGAAACGTTACGAACTTCGATGCAAAGGTCTTGACATCTCAGCATTTTCATCATTCTTGACCACATTTTGAGAAACTTGCTAATTCAGAGTCTGTACCTGTGTGTCCAGAGACTGTACTTTTCTAGTGTGAAACTCAGAAGATGATCTTAAGGCAGCATGTAGTTTACGTATCTCAATCTCCATGGCATATTGTTGGGCTTTCACCTCCAAAAGGAGTTCCATCATCCTTGGATAATCAACAGTTGGTTCTGTTTGTGCACTAGCCTCAGCGAAATGAATTCATGGAGAGTTGAGAGTAGAGGGGACATCAACTTGTCTCGTTCCATGGCTCGGAGTGGATTCATCAATGTCTGCTTCAAGAAAATGAGAAGCATAGACATCTTCTAGATCAGCAGGAGAACGACTGATATCATCACTCGCAAAAAGCTGAGGAGAGGTCCCTGTACTCACACGAGCTCCCCCTGTTTCCTTGCATACAGGTGGAGAAGGGAATTGTTCCTCTTGAATTTTCTCGTTTTCAGAACGAGAGTGATGTTCTGTTTCTTTTCCTTTTCCTACTAGTCCACTCTGAGTTGCTTCGGAATCTTCAGACAAAGTGATGGCAATTGTTTGCTCATAAGAGTCATCCTCAGCTCTTTTAGAATGACCTTTAGCAACTCCAGCTTCAGCTCTTGCTTCTTCTCTTTCTTCTTCTCCTTCTGCTCCTTCTTTCCCTGCTTCTTATTCTTCTTCTTGCTCTGTCTCTACTCTGTCTCTTCTTTCTTTCTCCAGCGGTTCCTCAAGACCAACAAAACTTCGAAGATTCTTTAAGGCAAGTGCAGAGAGTGTGAGATCATCTTCATTCTCTTCGTCTTGCAGGATGAGTGCCCTTCTCTTCTTCACAGGTTCCTTCACAACCTCTTTGTTGGAGAAAACTCCTTTAATGTTTTGAAGTTAGCAAAACTTTTCCAAAGTCTAGTCTGAAGACTTCCAGACTTTAGTGTCAAAGTCTGATGACCGCCAGACTTTAGGTTCAAAGTCTGCTCACACTGACAAATTTTAGACTGAACGCTACTAAAGAATGAAGACTTATCCAGACGCAAGATTATCTTTATTTCTTCAAGGGTTCGGTTCGTATGGCTTATGGATGACTTTCTGGTTGGATATAACACCTACACGATTGGCTATTTTTAATGGAATCAATTTCGATATTCCAATCTTTTGGAAGGCAAGTAAACTTGGAAAGTATCTACTTATGGAAACCAAGATCTTGATTGTATGGGCGAACAGGATTGACGGGCTTTTGTCACAATCTTCAAACGGCTTGAGATCTCTTTGATTGATTCTGTCCAATGGGTTGATTGGAAGAATTCGTTTGGAAAGTGCCAATGGTCGAGAAGGCATGAAGGAGTATTTAAAGGAGACGTCTCTAGTCATTTGATAAGTGCGTGAAAGAAAATTTTCAAAGTCTGACGCTTCCTAATTCCTTGCTATTTCATTCACTAAGCTCAAATTTGTACTCAAAAGAGAGAAAGACATATAGTGTAACTTCGTGAAAGAGAAACAAACTCTTCACTGTGAAGTTGAGATCACTAAGCTGTAAAATCTCTTTTGTTTCTTAGTGGAATCTAGCCAGTGGACTGTCAGCGTGGGAGAGTGGACGTAGGCTTGATTTAAGCCGAACTACTATAAACCTTGTGTTCTTATTCTCTTCCCTGAACTCCTTTATTTTGTTCGTAGTTTTATCTAACTACTAAAGTCTGAATTCGTTCAAAGTCTATCATTTTCTAAAAGCAACATACTTCTACTGAATTTTGCAAAAATATTTCTCAACACCTATTCACCCCCCTCTAGGTGTTGTTACTAGTCTTTTCAATGCCTTTCCTCTTCTTTCCAGCAGAAGAATCTTCTTTAGTCTTGCTAGAGGACTCCTTCTTCAAACGCTCTATTGCTTTGTTCAGATCTTTCAGCCTCATTTTCAAAATCATTTTTAGTCATATAACCATAGGAACAACAGTTTTGGTGCAAAATGGGGCAGGAAATTGAATCTGAAAGTGTCCGAATATCTCTGTGACTAGCGCTGAATAAGGCGGTTACCATTTGTCCTTTGAAACTGTTCTAGAATCTCATCCCATTGCTGATAACGAACATCGGTCGGGTTTCGAATCTGTTTTTGATGCAGCCTTTGGTCTAATGCGGTTGATCACAATTTTTGCAGCAAAACATTCGAGGTTGTCAGTTTGGAGTAAGTGATGCCTCCTTCTTGTGATCTATCCCTCACAAGAAATCTTGTTGTTTGACCAATTGAGACATTAATTGGTTGGAAACCACCTCTTTCCACCCTTATTATGTCAGCCAGTGTGTCAACATCTACAACAGAGGCTTTGTCACAGACAGTAAACTGTATCATATTCTGGTCAAGAAAAGATAGATTCAAGTAGAAGAATGCAGTCAACTCAGGATATGCAACAGCAGTTTCAGAACAGAAGTTTTCCAGTTGAAGGGAAGCCAGTTTTTCCCTTAAATTCACTCTTATTGAGTCTAGGAACTCGAAATCAACAGTCCAAGGGTTCATCACCGTTTTTTTCAGCATTTGGGTGAAGACCCTTTTGTGTTCCTTAGAACGAAAGAGTTTCGTTCTAACTCCTGGTTCATCTGCTGCTACTCCCATCCTTGGTTGAAAGTTCGAAAACATTGTTTCATCATCATCTTTACTTTCGAGCTTATTCTGAGTGCTAAATCTAGGATCAACAAGAAAGTTAAGAAAAGCTCTATCTACCGTTCCTTCTTGTGCTATTCCTAATCTTTCCATCGCTCGCAAGAACAAAGTCTCATTCCTAGATCCTCTTTCCTTTAGAAAATCATCGATAAAACTCATAGGAGTACCACCCTTCTTCAAATGAGTGTAAAGCTTATAAATAAACTGGGGTTTCAAGGTTTTGAGAGGTTCTGCGCCTTCCTCGACTTCCTCTTCCAATGATTGGCACGGAGGATTCTGTGTAGCACACTGTGGAGAGTGTTGTGGAGAGTCTTCTTCTTATGTTAGATCAAAATGCGTCGGACCCTCAGGGATATTCCGTGGTCCTCTGCTTGCGATCCGAGACGACTTTCTTTGGAAAGACATATTTGCAGTCTTGGAGGATTTCACTGACAGGTTCGAGTGAAAAAGATGGAAACTTGCAGAACAAACTTGAGAGTAAAAATGAGAGAATAAAGAGTCCGTATTCTAGGGTTTGAAACGAAGTGCTCGAAAAAGAAAAGCTCGACAGTATATAAAGGAAATGAAATGGGGTAATCGAACCGTCAAAATGAAAAAGAAAATTGCCTTTTTCAAAAATAAAAACCGCCAAAAATTTAAAATTCAAAAAAGATAATTTATAAAAATAAAATAGGCAAGCAATGATTCCAATAAACAACATACCTGTTCGAAATTTTCATACTAAAATTAAATTACCTAGATTGAAGAGATATTTTCTTAACTGAAGTATACTCTGGACATTCTGAGTCTGACCAACTTTAGACTTTAAACGGTATGAGATAAAATATTCAGTCTGGTGCGAATAGACTCAAATAGATTTTTCTCCAGAGGCTTTGTAAAAATGTCTGCCAACTGATTCTTCGAGTCAATGAACCGAATCATAATCTCCCCATTTTGGACATGATCCCTTATGAAATTGTGTCGAATCTCTATATGTTTTGCCCTTAAATGAAGAATTGGATTCTTGGTGAGATTAGTAGCACTGGTGTTGTCGCATCTGATCTCAGTGCACGATTCTTCAATTCCAAAGTCTCTTAGTTGTTGTCTTATCCACGGAATTTGAGAACAATAGCTCCCAAGAGCCCCATGTTCTGCTTTTGCTGTTGATAGAGCTACAGTACTCTGCTTCCTTGAGAACCAAGACACCAACATGCTGCCCAACAGTTGACAAGTACCAGAAGTGCTCTTTTTATCAACTTTATAACCCGCCAAATCAACGTCTGAATATCCAAGAAGAGTAAAGTCTCCTTCTTTTGGATACCACAGACCCAGCTTTGGAGTAGTTGCAACATATTTGATAATGCGCTTTGCAACATTTAAATGAGATTCTCTGGTATCATATTGAAATCTAGCACAGATGCAAACACTAAATAGAATGTCAGGTCTAGAAGCTATAAGATAAAGAAGAGAATCGATCATGCTTTTGTATAGCTTCTGATCATGCTTTTGTATAGCTTCTGATCAACTTTCTTCCCTCCTTCATCTTTATCCAGCTTCGAATAACTTGACATTGGTGTCTCTGTCTTCTTGCAATTCTCCAATCCAAATTTCTTGATGAGATCTTTTGCATACTTCTCTTGGTGAATAAAGATACACTTCTTCGATTACCTAACTTGCAATCCCAAAAAGAAAGTTAACTCGCCCATCATACTCATCTCGAATTCGTCCTACATAGATCTAGAGAATTTCTTGCATAGATTTTCATTAGGGGATCCAAAGATAATATCATCAACATAAATATGTACTAGCAGAAAGTCTTTACCCTCTCTCTTTATAAACAAGGTAGTTTCTACCTTTCCCTTTTCAAAATCATTTTGAGTTAGAAATTTACTTAACCTTTCATACCGGGATCGAGGTGCTTACGTTAGTCCATATAAGGCATTTTTCAATCTGTAGACTGAGTCTGGTTTCCTTGGATCTTCAAATCCTGGTGGTTGTTCCACATAGACTTCTTCTTGAATGACACTATTGAGGAATGCACTTTTGACGTCCATCTGGAATAACCTGAAATTTTTATAACAAGCAAAAGCAAGTGATAATCTAATTGCTTCGAACCTCGCTACTGGTGCATAGGTCTCATCATAGTCTATCCCTTCTTCTTTTGTATATCATTTGACCATAAGTCTTGCCTTGTTCCCGATCACTTTTCATTTTTCATCCATCTTGTTCCTAAAAACCCATTTTGTCCCAATAACAGATTTACCTTTAGGTTTTGGAATCAGTTCCCAAACATCGTTGATGCTGAATTATCTCGAAATCTTCTTGCTTAGCTTCGATCTAGCTTTCATCGTACAAAACTTCTTTTACTCCTTTGGGTTCTATCTCAGAAATAAGTGCTAAAGCACTGGACGCTTCTCGCCTTTTGGATCTGGTGCAAATTCCTTCATCAATGTTGCCAATGACGAATTCGATGGGATGACTTGACTTGTGCTTCCAGTTGCTGGTTGGTCTGAGAGTCTGCTGATCCTCTACTTTGGTTGAGTCTCCTAGTTCTGCTTGTTGTTGATCTTTAGAAGTCTGAACCTCTTCGGGGGAAGTAGATTTTGTAGAGTCTGGAACGGATTCAAACTCTTCAAGTTGAGTCTGGTCTGGTTTATTCTCCTCAAACTTGACGTTCATAGATTCTTCCACAGATTGAGTCTTATTGTTAAATACCCTATAAGCTTTGCTTGAAGTTGAGTATCCAAGGAGGATTCCTTCGTCTGATTTTTCTTCAAACTTCCCAGTTCGATCAATAGGATTCTTCAAAACAAAATATTTACAATCAAATATATGAAAGTAGGAAACATTCGGCTTCTTTCTTTTGTACACTTCATAAGAAGTTTTCTCTAGAATAGGCCTCAAGAATACTCTGTTGATAATGTAGCAAGCAGTGGACACTTTTTCTGCCCAAAATCAAGAAGAGATTTTGCTTTCTATCAAAAGAGTTATGGCCATCTCCTGTAAGGATCTGTTCTTTCTTTCCACAACCCCATCTTGTTTTGGAGTGTATGGAGAAGAGAAAACATGCTGAAAACCAGATTCATCACAAAATTTCTCAAAGTCTTGATTTTCAAACTCACCTCCATGGTCAATTCGTATGCTCGAA
Source organism: Eucalyptus tenuipes (assembly GCA_014182365.1). Lineage (NCBI taxonomy): Eukaryota > Viridiplantae > Streptophyta > Magnoliopsida > Myrtales > Myrtaceae > Eucalyptus > Eucalyptus tenuipes. Next base: position 17,459,685 of record CM024539.1, on the reverse strand, counting down.
ATAGCATAGCCCTTTTCATTCTAAATCCTCTTCGCAAACTTTGAGAAGAAGGAGAAAGTTTCAGACTTATTTGCCAGAAAGTATACCCAAGTGAAACGAGAGTAATCATCCATAATTACCAGGCAATATTTCTTTCCACCAATACTCTAAGTTCTGGTTGGTCTAAACTGGTCCATATGAAGAAGCTACAAAGCTCGATTGGTAGAAACTTGATTCACAAGTTTAAAGGAACTTCTAACCTGTTTTCCCAAGACGCACGAAGTACATAACTCATTCTTCTGAAAGTCATATTAGGAAGTCCTCGAACAAGCTTCTTAGAAGAAATCTTGGCAATCTGCTTCATGTTAACATGACCAAGCTTTCGATGCCAGAGACTTGCTTCATCTTGAATATAAATAAGACACTGAGAACTTTCTGGGTTTACATCCAGAAGGTAAATGTTGCCATGTCTTCGTCCAATAAAAGACTGAGAGAAGTCTTGACTCGTTCCAGAACAAATGCCTCCTTGGAAGTTTATTCTGAATCCAGTATCGCAAAGCTGGCTTATGCTCAAGAGGTTGTAGTTCAAACCTTCCACCGGGGAAACATTATTGATGGTTAAGCTTCCAATCTTTACAATTCCACAACCTACAATTCTTCCTTTGTTGTATCCTCCAAAAGAAAGTTTTCCTCCATTTAGTCTAACAAGCTTTATGAAGCAACTTGAGTCTCCAGCCATATTCCTCGAACAGCCACTATCCAAATACCATTTGATCTTTCTTTTGATAGTGACCTGTAATCAAAAGATAAACTCAAACTTTCTTTGGTACCCAGATTTTCTTGGGTCTAGGAGAGTTAGTATTAAAGACAGTCCTTGCCCAGTCTTTCTTAATAGGTCTCTAAACCTTGGGACAATCTTTCTCGAAATGTTCTAGGTTGTTACATTTTGAACATTTGAATGCACTTCGGCCAACAGGTTTTACGAAAGTCTTTTGAAAGTGATTTTTGTAAAATGCCCTTGTGGGTCTTTGTTTGATTCTTTCTTTAACTTTAGGAAAGTCAATTAATGGAATAGTTCCTGAAGTCATACCCAAACCAGATTTGTTAAAGTAGGGTATTTGAGCTGAAAGAATTTTCTCCAATTTTTTAGATCCTTCTGAAAATCTTTTTGTAATATTTGAAATATCCTTTTTCAAATTGGTGTTTTCCTTTGAAAGAGAATCAGAATTTTCTTTCAAATTATCAAAATTTGTTTTTAGATTTTCAAATCTTTCTTTCCAAGAAACTTCCTATTGCCTGAGCTTAGAATTCTTCCTTTTTAGTTCGAAAATCCTTTTAAAAGATGTTTTGAGACTAAAGCAGACTTCATCTATATACTTTGAGACTTTAATAGGAATTTTTAAGTTACTAACCTCAACTTCTTTGTTTGAGTTTGAATCAAAGTCTGTCTCAAAATCTGAGTCTGATTCTGAATGGACCATCAAACATATGTTGGCATATTCTTCTTCACTTTCCTCGCACTAGGTGTCGCTCAGTTTCAGCTTTGAGAGCCTTTTTTGTATTTTTTCAATTCTTCCTTTCTTTTTCTTCAGCAAAAGACAATTAGGTCTGATACGGCCCTTTTTTCTTGCACTCAAAGCATATCACATCCTTACTGGTTTCACTTGCCTCTGTTGGTCTTTTCTAGAGATTCTGTGCTCTACTTTTTCCAGTTGAACCTTCTTCCCTTTCTATTCAACTTTTTGAACTTCTTAGTCATAAGCGCTAGCTCCTCATCGTCCATGTCATCTTCTGAATATGTATCATCAAAATCATCGTTAGATTTTAAAGCAATTGACTTCTTACCTTTTGGATCTTCTTCCTCATTGATTTGCTCCACTTCATATGATTGAAGTGTGCCTACTAATTCATCTATTGAAAGAGGCATGATCCTCTAAGTTTCTCTAATCGATGTCTTCACATGATTCCATTCTTTAGAAAGTCCACGCATCAGTTTATTGACTTTCATTGGTCCTGAGATAGGTTGACCTTGATAAGCCAATCCATTCACGATTTTAGTGAAGCGACTGAACATATCAGTAATGGATTCTCCATACTTCATTCTGAAGGCTTCATACTGTCTGAGTAGAATATTAATCTTCGTTTCCTTTACTTGATCGGTCCCTTCGTAGGTAACCTGCATTATGTCCCAAACTTCTTTAAGTGTTTCACAAGAAGAAATTCGGTTATACTCAGTGGGAGATAAGGCACGGTATAAAGAGTAAATAGCTTTAGCATCAAGAGATTGTCTCTTGGTTATTTCTGCTTGTGTTGTTTCGCTAGCATCTACAACTTCTTTTCCTCTGTCTAAGGTTGATGTAGCCTTAGGATTGATCCCTTTCTCAACAACGTCCCATTCCAAAGGATCTCTCGATCTGAGAAATGCCTTCATCTTGTTTTTCCACACGTTGTACTCATTTCCATCAAAGTATGGAGGTCTGGTGTTGCTTTGGCCTTCAACCAGTCCTAGAGCCAAAATACTAGCCATAGATCTTTAGCTTAGAAGTAGAAACACTTCAATAAATAAGCATACAGGCTCTGATACCAATTGATATTGCTAGTAAGAACACCTAGAGGGGGGTGAATAGGTGTAAAGAAAAATTTTCGCGTAAAGTAGTAAAGTTAGTGAAACAGAATCTGAAAGACAACAGACTTTAAGTGAGTTTAGACTTTAACAGTTAAATAGAACTTCGAATAAAATAAATGAGTTCAAGGAAGAGAATAAGAACACAAAATTTATAGTGGTTCGGCTTAGAACAAGCCTACGTCCACTCTCCCACGCTTGCAGCCTTCAGGTTGGATTTCACTATGAAACAAAAGAGAATTTACAATCTTGTGATCTTGACTTCACGGTGAAGAGTTTGCTGCTCTGTCACGAAGTAACAGTGTAAGTCTCTCTCTCTTTTGAATACAATTTTCAGCTTAGAGTATCGTATAACAAGAAACTGAAAAATTTTAGACTTTGAAATTTCTCTTTCACGCACTCTATCGAATGACTAGAGGTGTCTCCTTAAATACTCCTTCATGCCTTCTCGATCGTTGGCACTTTCCAAATGAATTCTTCCAATCAACCCGTTGGACAGAATCAATCAAGGAGATCTTCAAGCCGTTGAAAACTGTGCTAAAAGCCCGTCAATCCTGTTCGCCCATACAATCAAGATCTTTGGTTTTCATAAGTAGATTCTTTTCAAAATTACTTGTCTTCAAAAGATTTGATGTAACGAAATTGATCCCATCAAAGATAACCAATCTCGTAGTTGTTGAATCCAACCAGAAAGCCATATAAATCCAAAGCTTTGAAGAAAATGAAGATAATCTTGAGTCTGACTTCATCTTCGTTCTTCATTGCGTTCAGTCTAGAATTCGTCAGTGTGGGCAGACTTTGAACCTAAAGTCTGGCGGTCTTCAGACTTTGACACCAAAGTCTGGCGGTCTTCAGACTTTGACACTAAAGTCTTGAAATCTTCAGAATAGATTTTGGATAAGTTTTGTCAGCTTCAAAACATCAAGGAGTTTTCTCCAACACAAATAACATGTGGTATTCACGGTTTCAGCCTAGAAATCTTTCCCAATTCCAACATTAAAGAGTATACATCTAGCTCTCTCCAAAGTTCATGCGCTTTGCCACCCCATCATGTTGAGGTGTATACCTAACTATTCAGTATCGAACAATCCCTAAATCTTCACAGTACTTATTGAAATCACATCAGCGAAACTCAAGACCATTGTCCATTCTGAGACGCTTTATCTTCATCCCAATTTGATTTTCTATTAACATCTTCTACTTCGTGAACATATAAAAAACATCACTTTTACGTTTTAAGAAATAAACCTAGACTTTCCTAAAAAAAAATCATCAATAAATATCATAAGATAAACCACATCACCCTTAGATGTTATTTGTGCCAGTCTCCTCAAATCAAAGTAAATATAGTCAATTATACCCTTCATTGAGTACAGCCCAAGACTAAAACCAACTTTGCGCTGCTTCTTAGAAACAAAATATTCACAAAAGTCAAGTGAGATCATATGATCCCCATAAAGTAAACCACGATTACTCAAGATAGTCATTTCTCTTTCGCTCATGTGGCCTAACCACATATGCCACGACATTGATTCTTCAGAATCTGAAGATGATGATATTTTTAAAGGACCCACAATAGTACATCCACGTAGTACATAAAGGTTGTTCTTCTAGTTACCTCTCATCACTATCAAGGAGCCTTTTGAAATTTTCAAAGCTTCACCTCTACCTGTGTATATGCACCCAATAGAATCTAAACTGCTTAATGAAATTATATTTTAATGAAATTATATTTTTCTTCAAATTTAGAATGTGCTTAACATTTGTCAAAGTTCTTACTACATTATTATGATATTTAATTCGCACCGTACCAATACCCACAATTTTGCAAACCGCATTATTGCCCATTAAAACTAAACCACCACTGACTTTCTCATATGTGTGGAACTAATCCCTATGTGGACATATGTGGTGTGAACATGCTGAATCCAAAATCCATTCATCATCGACACGAAAATCCGAAGACAAAATAGTAAGAACCTTGTCTGCATTAGCCAACTCGTTATTTTTCACCAAACTAGCCAAATTGGAATTCTCCATCAACTTCTTCCCCTAAGCTTTGAGTACTAGACACTCACTTTTATAGTGTTCGAATTTATGACAATAGTAATACTCCACCTTACTCTTATCACCTGACCAAGACTTCGAAAGCTTTTTACTATTACTGCGTGTCTATCAGGATGATTCGATCTTCCCCTAACAATTACGCCATCAACTTTATCACTACTACTACTCGGATTCAACTTTATACCCATCTTGCGAACTTCAATGATACCTTCACATTTTCAAGAGTTATGGATTTCCTTATATACAGCATATAATTCACAAAATTTCCATACGAGCTCGATAGCGAGCATAACACAATTAGAACTTCATCTTCATCATCTAACTTCAAATCTAGATTTTTTATATCCATAGCAATCTTGTTTAAATTCATCTAGATATTATTGGATAGGAGTACATTTTTGCATCTTTAATTTGTAAAGATGCTGCTTTAAAAGTAATCTTGTTGTAAGAAATTTTTTTATGTAGAGGCTCTCAAGTTTACTCAACAATCCCAAAGCTATTTCTTCATCAGGAACTTCATGAAACACCTTATCGGACAATGACAATTGGATGGTGCTATGCGCACTCTCTTCCATCTCCTCGATCTCAACCGTAGTCATATCATCAGGATAATTCTTGTCCATGGCTCTAACTAAACCTTCTGAATGCAATAACGCATTCATCTTGATCCTCCATAGCTCAAAATTGTTTTGGCCATCGAAGGATGCCACTTCGAACTTGATAGATGCCATCTTGAAAAAAAAAAACTGAAATTCCTTCACTTCGATACCAATTTGTTGCCAAAAAAGGGCCAAAAGATGCACCAATCTAACCACAAGTAGCAAAGGATGAAAGTAAAATTGAAATCACACGAGACACAAAAGTTACATGGGAACCCAAAACGGGAAATATCACATAGAGAGAGGGAGCTTTCACTATCTTCAATAAAGAGTGCGAGAGTACAATCCAAAAACTCTAAAAACCACTTGGTGAGCCGTAAGATCTAAAGATCTAACAAAAAGATAAGAAAAAACAAAACGAAAAATAATATGGAGGTTAGTGTTTTTGATATGTTATTAAACACATTCCTTTTATAGTCTCCCTTCAAAAAAAAACCCTAAAAAAAAGTGCACGGTCTAAAATATCCTCATCTCTAATTGAAAGTTAAAACTCAACATAACCCATTAAAATCAAGCAAATCTAGTCAATGCAAATTTAACTATAACGTGCTCCTATACTGAGATACAAATATAAACGACCAAAGCAACATCTAAGCGAAGGCCTAAAGCTCCATTCTAATAGTAATGTGCATTGACATGAAAATAAGCAAAGATGACAACCAAAAAAAAAAAAAAAGAAGCAACAAGCAAACCGGCGAGGCAAACTCACGGCCAAAGTTTGGATGGGGGTTCAAGGCATGACAAGTGACTTTAAACAAAGTAATTGCATTATCTAAAGATGAAACGACACACAATCAACACCATGGCCAAGTGGATCAACTAATAGACCAAGGTGATAGGCTTGCAATGCCCGGTAGGGCAAGGCAAGCCATCATATTTATTGGGGAGAAATAGGGCAACAATTTACTAATAACTAAACTCAATCCAAGATCAATATCTTTCCCAAAACTAAACCAACCAAAATCAACTTAACCTCAACAACAAATAGCCAAAACAACCTCACAATAAGTAAATATAATGCAAAAATGATAAGTAGATAAAGCCAACAAAAACACTAAGGTTTTACGTGGAAACCCAATGCGAAAAAAACCATGAACCGCCCATAAACTTGCACTAATCATTAAAAATAATAGCATACACAAAGTTTTAGTCTCTAATTATATACTAGAGGCTCAACATTAACAATATGGTCGTATTTCCTCACCATAAAAGTGGATTAATATAAACGGAGCAAAAAAACACTAATCAAGATTGGAGAATTCAAAGGAGATTCTCAACGAAGCAACAACACCTCTCTTTCTTTTATTTTTTGATTTTTACTCTTTTTCTTCATTTTTATTTTCTATGCTAGCTAGGACCCACATAGAAGCAGAACTAGCCAACAAGATTTGGCAACAACACTGGGTTCGTACTCGAGGAACATAATGACGATACAAAAACACGGATGAAATAAGAATAGAAGGACTCCTACCTCGAATGATGAGAAAGATAGGCGAACGCGCTCAGCAAAGCTCACGGCAACACACCCTTTACTCATGGTTTCCTTCTCTTATCTCACGGTCACTCCCTCACTCTTGGTTGTCACTCTTAGTCACTTCTTTCTTTGGGTATGTACGGACACCTGGAGTCCCAAAAATTTGAAAAGGTACACTTAAGTGCTAAAATCGAAGTAAAATGGATCACTTAAATGCCACTCCGGCCAAATTGCTGACGTGGCAATTTTCCGGCGAGGTGTGTGCAAAACGGCATCGTTTTGCACGCTGACGTGGTGAGAAAATGCAAAAAACGACATTGTTTTCTCTCTGATGTGTAAATAATTAATATAAAAATTAATTAAATTTAATTTAAAACTAAATTTATTTAAAATATTCTTAAAAAAGGGGGCGAAGGGAGGCGGGCGAGGGCCGAGCCTTCGCCGCCACCACCTCTCCGCCGCTAGCCGGGAAGGGCCGGCGACGGAGGGGGGGTCGGCCCCGGGGTGGCCAGCCCCTAGCCGATCGGCGGCGTGGGCCGCGAGCCCTCGCCGGATCTGGACGAGCGCCGCAACCCTCACCCCAAATCTGGGCGAGGGCTCACGCGCCTGCCGCCTCCCGGCCGTCACCGGGAAGGGCCGGCGACGGTGGGGGAGCATCGACCGAGGTCGCTAGGTGATGTGAATCGTTGCGGAAAGATCGTTCTACAAAGGCCCGGATGGTGCGGGTGCGAACCTCGACCTCCAATCAAACCCGTGATTGGCAACCTCGGTATAAACGTGACCTGTTGACAAATGCGTGTCAACCAACCAACATTATAGACACCACGAGTGAAAGAATTCGCTATCTCGCTCGATAAGTCAAATCAACCGCCACAAGAGAATATTGATAAGGTTAAGTCCTCAAAAGAGCAGTAAAAGAGAACTTCTCAATTCTTTTCCTCAAAAATAAAATATTTTTTGTCAACGAAAGTCAGCCAGTCATTTATATAGGCCTTCTAGTCGCCACACAAACCCTAAAACCAGCCCTGGAAATCTAATGCATCATTATCTAGAAAATATTTAAACAAGAAGATAATTATTTTTTTTATTTGGTCAAATATTTGGTGACCAGATAATCAAATTGTGCCAAGATTTCCAAGATTCTTCAAGATTTGATCCAAGGTCATCTCCATGCCAAAGATCACGAACCATGACGCCAACAGCTTGCCTAAATTGCTTGGCCCGCGCTCAAGTGATCGAACCAATCGAAATAGACAACAGGTCCCTAGCACCTCCTCCTCAATATGGCTCGATGTCCACATCATTCCCTCCCCCGTGCAAAGGATTTGCCCTCAAATCATCACTTGCATCGAAAAGAGTCAAGTCAGAAACATTAAATGTGGCACTAACGTCATACTTACCTGGAAGATCAAGCTTGTAGGCATTATTGTTAACTCTTTCCAACACCATGAATGGTCCATCCCCTCGCGGTAATAACTTAGAATGTCGCTGCTCAGGAAATCGTTCCTTGCGCATATGAACCCAAACCCAATCGCTGGGTTCAAACACCACTTCCTTGCGCCCTTTGTTGGCTTGCCTTGCATATTGCTCAGTCTCGCGCTCAATATTTGCGCGCGTCTTCTCATGCAACGCCTTGACAAATTCAGCTTTCTTTGCTCCATCTAAATCCACACGCTCAGTAATAGGTAAAGGGGTTAAATCTAACAAAGTTAACGGATTAAAACCATAGACAACTTCAAATGGTGTAAATTTAGTAGCAGAATGCATGCTCCTATTATATGCAAATTCAACATGTGGCAGACAATCTTCCCAAGATTTTATGTTCTTTTTGATAATAGCACGCAACAATACCCCTAAAGTTCAATTAACTACCTCGGTTTGACCATCGATCTGTGGATGACAAGTAGTAGAAAATAACAACCGTATTCCTAGTTTTTTCCACAATGTTTTCCAAAAGTAGCTAAGAAATTTAGAATCTCGATCTGAAACAATCGATCTAGGCATGCCATGCAAACGTACAACCTCCCTGAAGAACAAATCAGCAACATGAGATGCATCATCAGTTTTATGACAAAGTATAAAATGAGCCATCTTTGAAAACCGATCAACAACCACATAAATAGAATCTCTACCATACTTAGATCTAGGCAGTCCTAACACAAAATCCATAGAAATATCAGTCCAAGGATGCGTTGGAATAGGTAATGGTGTATACAAGCCATGCGGTTTAGTTGTAGACTTCGATTGCTTACAAGCAATGCATCTCTTATAGACACGTGTGACGTCTCTCTTCATATGTGGTCAATAAAAATGTTCATGCAGCATTTCATAAGTCTTATTAATGCCAAAATGCCCCATTAAACCGCCACTATGCGCTTCTCGCACCAACAATTCACGCAAAGAACACTTAGGCAAACACAGCTTGTTTTCACGGAAAAGATAACCTTCACGCCTATAGAATTTATCAAATGCAATATGTTCACATGCTTCAAATACTCTCCCAAAGTCATTGTCATCAGTATATAAGCCCTTGATATGCTCAAAGCCTAGACACTTTGCTTCCAAAGTAGTTAGAATCACATACCTTCGAGAAAGTGCATCGGCTACCACATTCTCCTTACCTTTCTTGTACTTGATCACATATGGAAAAGTCTCGATGAACTCCATCCATTTGGCATGTCTTTTATTCAACTTCTGCTGCCCTTTCAAGTATTTCAAGGTCTCGTGGTCGGTGTGGATCACAAACTCCTTCGGCCATAAATAATGTTGCCAAGTCTCCAAAGCTCGCACAAAAGCATACATCTCCTTATCATAGGTAGGATAATTCAATGTTGCTCCACTCAATTTCTCGCTGAAATAAGCTATGGGACACCCTCCTTGCATCAACACAGCTCCAATTCTTGTACTAGAAGCATTGCACTCTATCTCAAAAGTAGCACTGAAATTCGGCAAAAATAACAAATGAGCATTAGCCAACTTATCTTTTAACAGATTAAATGCTTTTTCTTGGTCTTCTCCCCACGTGAAACCCACATGCTTTTTGATAACCTCGATCAAAGGTGCGGCAATGGTGCTGAAATTTCTCACAAATCGCTGATAAAAACTCGCCAATCCATGAAAGCTACGTACCTCTCCTACGGTCTTAGGCGTTGGCCATTCGCAGATTGCTTTAACCTTTTCTTCATCAACTTGTATACCATCAGCACTAACAACAAATCCTAGAAATACTAATTTGTTAGTAACAAAAGAGCACTTCTTTAGATTAGCGTATAATTGCTCGGCCCTTAAAACCTGCAAGACAGCTCGCACATGCTCAATATGGTCATCAGGGCTTCGGCTATATATCAAGATGCCATCGAAATAGACAACCACAAATCGTCCAATAAAAGCACGCAAAACATTATTCATAAGTCGCATAAATGTGCTCGGCGCATTAGTTAATCCAAATGGCATGACTAACCACTCATACAATACATACTTGGTCTTAAATGCAGTTTTCCATTCATCACCTTCTTTCATCCTAATTTGATGATAGCCACTTTTCAAATCGATCTTAGTGAAAATGCAAGAACCATGCAACTCATCCAACATGTCATCTAACCTAGGAATAGGATGTCGATACTTTACCGTAATGTTATTAATTGCTTGGCAATCGACACACATTCGCCAAGTTCCATCCTTCTTTGGCACCAACAAAACAGGAACAACGCACGGGCTAAGACTCTCTCTCACATACCCTCGTTCCAATAGTTCGCTAACTTGTCGCTAAAGTTCCTTTGTCTCCTCGGGATTACTTCGATATGCGGGTCGATTAGGTAATGGTGCACCAGGAATCAAGTCAATTTGATGTTCAATGCCTCGAATTGATGGTATCTCTCCAGGAAGTTCATTAGGAAAGACATCTTTAAATTCCTGCAATAAAGACACAATAGGACTAGGCAAACTTGGGTCAAGATCGTTAGTAGAAAATAAAATCTCCTTGTACAAAAGTACAAGCATCGGTCGGTCTAGAACTAAAGCTCTCCTCACATCACTCGATTTTGCATAAAAATTCTCTTGCCTATTTTCTTTCCTCTCTTCTTTTCCCTCAGTTTTTACCACAATTCTCCTCTTGGCCTCTCCTTTTCCTTGCGTCTCAGACACACCACGCAAGCCCTCGGATTTCTCACCTTTTCTCTCTCTCTCTGCTTCTCGTTGTAACTTCAACTAATCTTGATACACCTCACTAGGTGTCATTGGTACCAAGGTGTTAGTCTTTTGATTCATCACCAATGAATAACGATTAGTATACCCATCATGATGTACCTTTCGATCATATTGCCATGGTCTTCCAAGCAAGATATGACCCGCTTGCATAGGTACAACATCACACTCTACCTCATCCTTGTATCTCCCTATCTCAAATGGAATTCGAACTTGCTTCGACACCTTCACCTCACCACTATCATTTAACCATTGAAGTCTATAAGGCCTAGGGTGCTTTGTCGTTTTCAAACCCAACTTATCCACCATAGTACAACTTGCCACATTCGCACAACTACCTCCATCAATTATCATACTACAAATCTTACCATTCACCACACATCTTGTATGAAACAAGTTATCTCTTTGTTGGTGATGCTCCTCCTCCTTTACTTGCACACTCAGAGAACACCTAACCACCAATAAGTCTCCTTTTATAGCCACTTCTCCATCACTACAATCCTCCAATGGTGGCATCTCATCATCCTCTTCTTCCCTCTCACTTTCGGACTCAACATCACCATGTCCAGTCATGATCATCACCCTTCTATTAGGGCATTGATTTGTCATATGACCCCTACCCAAACACTTAAAACATCTAATTTCACAAGTTCTAGTGTTAGGGTTTTCGGTTTTACCTGAAACCGGATTCGTTCCAACTTTACCGTCCCTCTCCTTCTCCTTTGAGGTTTCGGTTTTGGTGTTGTTTCCTCTCCAATTTGGCTTCTCATCTCTCTTCCAATTGGATCTCCAATTCTGATTTGAACCTCCTCCACTCTTGTGATTTCGGTCCAACTTCAATTGCCGCTCAACTTTGATGGCTTTGTCCACCAATTCCTCCAATTCAACATAATGTCGCAGCTCTACCACCCTTGCTATGTCTCGACTCAAACCACTCAAAAATCTTGACATTGTGGCTTCACGATCCTCTACCACATTAGCACGGATCATGGCAATCTCCATCTTCTTGTGATACTCTTCCACGCTCTTATTGCCTTGTGTGAGATTTTGTAACTTTTGAAACAAATCTCGATGGTAATGACTTGGTACAAAACGTCTCCTCATCACCGCCTTCATCTCATCCCACGTCTCTATCGGTCTTTCACCATTGCACCTCCTACTAGTCACAAGTTGATCCCACCAAATTATAGCATAATCAGTAAATTCTACAGCTGCAATTTTTACCTTTTTGAGCTCAGAGTATCGTTGGCAATCAAATACCATCTCCATGCGTTTCTCCTACTCTAGATACGCATCGGGATCATTCTTTCCTTAGAAGGAAGGAATCTTCATCTTGATGTTGCCAAGTTCATCATCTCCTCGGTGTCTAAACCCTCGGGCTCCATTCCACCTTCCAAATCGAGCATCTCAATCATCCTCCAAGTCGGCCTCATCATCATCATAATGCTGCTGCCTTCTATGTTGTGTTCTAGAGGCGTCTCGCTGATATTGCGGCCTTCCCCGGGGTAGCTCTCGGTCACCATCAACCCTCATGCCATTCTCCATCATTCGGCCACTAAGCTCCTCCACTACGACCCTTAATTGCTGGATGCTTTCCACGAGCGCTTCATCCCTTTGTATGGAGTCAACCTCCCTTTGATTCACGCTTTCTTCGCGCGACATATTTTAGACCTACAAGTAAACGTTAGTTACAAAAAAATTCTCACCAATCGCTCCCTCACGTGTTTCTCTCAAGGTATTTGTCACTCCCCTCGTGTTTAACTCAAGTCTAGGCTTTTTCCACCCTCAATTAAGCTTACACACTCTTGCCTTTTTCCTCTCATATTCTCTTTTCACAAGCTCTTTATTGGACTCAAAAACCTGTCTCTCAACCCCCTCACGACAATCAATCAAACTGATCAAACAAGATTAGATCACTACTGATTTTTGTTTCAACAAGTAACAATTTCAAACCAACAAGTACAACTTTTGAAATTCCAATTGAAACGCAAATCACTACGGATTTTGTTTCAATTCGGTCCACTAACAAACGAGTCGCCTTCTTATTTTTTTTTGTTCGGCTATTTTTTTTTATGCCGAATCTGTTTTTTTTCTCTTGCACACTTCTTTTTTTTTGTGCGTTTTCTTTCTCTCTTTTTTCTTTTGACGAACTTTCTCTTTTTTTTTTCTTTTTTTTTGACGAACTCAAATACAATTTAAGATGCTAGGAAAAAAAAATTAAAACTAACAGCAAACAACTACGTATGGAAGCACAGAAGCAATTGGATCCCTAAATTGGCTAGAACCGAAACCCTAGCTCAATAAATTTCAAATTGTTGAATATAAACAGAAAATCAAAGATAAATAGACTTTTTAGAAGCAAGCTCTGATACCAAATGATGTGAATCGTTGCGGAAAGATCGTTCTACAAAGGCCCGAATGGTGCGAATTGCAAACCTCGACCTCCAATCAAACCTGTGATTGGCAACCTCTATGAACGTGACCTGTTGACGAACGCGTGTCAACCAACCAACGTTATAGACGCCACGAGCGAAAGAATTCGCTATCTCGCTCGATAAGTCAAATCAACCATCACAAGAGAATCTTGATAAGATCAAGTCCTCAAAAGAGCAGTAAAAGAGAACCTCTCAATTCTTTTCCTCAAAAATAAAATATCTTTTGTCAAAGAAAGTCGGCTAGTCATTTATATAGGCCTTCTAGTCGCCACACAAACCCTAAAACCAGCCCTAGAAATCTAATGCGTCATTATCTAGAAAATATTTAAACAAGAAGATAATTATTTTTTTTATTTGGTCAAATATTTGGTGACCGAGATAATCAAATTGTGCCAAGATTTCCAAGATTCTTCGAGATTTGATCCGGTCATCTTCATGCCAAAGATCACGAACCATGACGCCAACACTTGCCTAAATTGCTTGGCCCGCTCTCGAGTGATCGAACCAATCGGAATAGACAACGGGTCCCTAGCACCTCCTCCTCGATATGGCTCGATGTCCACATCACTAGGCCCTAGCCGGGGCCGGCAACGCCGGTCGACCGGTGGCGAGGGCCTTGGCCGGCCGGCGAGGGGCTCGCGGGCCCTCGCCACCGGTCGGTCGGGCCCCGGCCGGGCCCGCGACCCCGGTTAATGCTCCCCCACCATCGCCAGCCCTTCCCGACGGCGGGGGAGGCGGCGAGGGCTCGGGCTCGGGCCCTCGCCGAGATGCGGGGAGAGGGTCACGGCCCTCACCTAGATCCGGCGAGGCTCGCGGCCCTCGCCGCCGGTCGACTAGGGGCCGACCACCCCGCCGACCCTCCTCCCTCCGTCACCGGCCCTTCCCGGCGGCGGTGAGGAGGCGGCGGCGGTGAGGACTCACCCTCAACCACCTCCCTTCTCCCCCCTTTTATTAATTTTAATTTTTTTAATTTTTAGAATATTTTAAATAAATTTAAGTGTTTTAACACATCGACACAAAACGACGTCGTTTTTGCATTTTCTCGCCACGTCGGCGTGCAAAACAACACTGTTTTGTACTCACCTCGCCCGAGAAAATTGCCATATCGGCAATTTGGCCGGAGTGGCACTTACGTGATCCATTTTACTTTGATTTTGGCACTTAAGTGTACATTTCCAAAGTTTTGGCACTTAAGTGTCCCTCCGTGTCAAGTTTTGACACTTGGGGTGTACTTCTACCATTCTTTGGGTATTTGGCTTCAGCTGAAACTGAAGGTCTTTAGGAGAGGATTAAGTGAAGGAGGGCCCCACAAAAGTCCCACCATTCCCCTTTTATTCCCTCTTGGGTCAACGAAGTTGCTGCAGAAACTCAAGCATCTTGCCTGCTTCCAGCTCACAATTTTTAGCTGAAAATTGTCCTTGGTGCAATTGATATTCATGGTCAATTTAGCTACAATCCCTAAGGCTGTAGCTCTCATTTCCAGCCCATTTCTCCTTCAATTTCTTGTCTAATTATCAGCAAATTGTGGGTGGCCTATGGAGCTTATTTAATATGAAGAAATGTAAGATTAAGTGGGTGATTAGAACTTGTGAACCGGCGGGAAAAGAAAGGTTGATTTTATTGTGTTTTTGAAGGATTCGGGAACCCTAATGTCCTCGTTAATTTAAATTCTTAACGTCAAGTCCAAGGTCCTAAAACTAAGATGCCTGTAGTTGCTAAATGCAAAGAAATGTAGTAAGAATTGTGAATGCAAGACTATAAAAGATCGATGTTTTAGGCTAGGGACTAAATTCAGTCATTGTCGGTGAATTCATCCCAATTTTTGATAAAAAACATGAATAATTTTTAAGCAAAAATTTAGATATCAACAATTTTAATTCTATAGATTTTCCTGCAAGCACCTACCTTTACTGGTTCTAAATGTAACAACAATAAAATATGTAATGCACCCCATGACATCGGGTTGGCAACGTGTTATAGCAATTACTCATGTCTTTTCATGTCATAACCAAGATGTTTCATTATAATTTCAAAGCATGATTTGAAAATATTGGATGAAAACGTGTTAGCTTCGAGTTAAATCGTCTCACACTTTGAATCCGATTTCTCACAATAAATCCGTGTTGTGTTTGAATTGTATTCTCCTGTTGTCATGAATTGTCTGATTTGATTACGTGTTGATTTCACCATCCACAATTGAGTTTTTTTTAAATCAATTATAGACAATGACAACGAATGCACATGTTTGGGATGTTAATGAGTATATTTTTACTTGGTGTGGTGACATTACATATGCAAGTCAGTTTGTTCTTATCGAGAAATAGGGGCGCTTTGTAACATCCTGATTTTCCACTTCTGCTTTCAATTGAATGACTCGGGCTTTTCATCAATGCGCCTATAGCCTTTTTCTCTGAATTGGGCACTCATGGGATAACTAGTCTACCAGGTGAAGCCGTTAAGGAATTTTAATGCAACAAACTTGAGAATTTGACTAGAAATCGACTGCTCGACCGTGCTAATCTACAAGGGTCATTACGGCACTGTCAAAATCAATCAGAGATCAGAGATAGGTCGATTTGACCGAGATATGTGATCAGTGTGTGGGTGATTCCACCTGATGGCAAAATTTTCGTCGAACGACATTAGACTGATTATTCTGTCTTTTCTATACCCTATGTCCGTATTTGAAATCTCGAAATTTTCACGACAACCGAGAGTCATCAATGTGTCGAAGATGTACATTGTGGCTTGAAAATAATCAACCACAAGTCAAATGCACCGAAAATTCCTAAAAGCTACCTTGTAGATTAGGACACGCTAAAATCGCGCCCATTGAAATTAACCGTGAAATTGAACCCGATTTCAGAAATTGGAAGTTTTGTCATGTCACAAGTTATTTTAGGAACATCGACTCATCCTCCGAAGATTTTTTCTACAAACCGAGATTTTCGGAGAAAAAGCAAAGTTAGGCCGTTTTGGACCGGGAACTTCGAGGGACCATTTTTTGCCGCATCTTTGGTCGTCAAGTGGGATCTATGGGCAAGGGAAAATGTGGATTTAAGTGTGGACACATTGGATAAAATTATAGGCTTTAATTGGGATTGATTAGATGAGAAATTGAATGAGATTGAAGGAGAGTTGATGGCATTGGAGGGGAATGTGTACAAATTCGTAGCCAAGGGTGGGGTGCAACATTTGGGGACTCAACTAAGGCTTGTTGGGGAAGTTTTGTGAGGGAAAAGAGGCTAAGGATAGCGATGAGTGGTGGGGACAAGTGTGATGAGTATTTGGGGATGAGGTTGTGGACTTCGAAGGCAAATGGTGGTCCCCCTTCAGCAGCCACCTACTTCTTCCTCTTCAACCTTGCTTTCTCCATTGTAGAGGCCTTGAGAGAGCTTGAGAGAACCAGCAAACCGAGCACAGCAGCCCCCTCCACCGTCGCATGCCCGTCGGACCTCATTTTCCCTCTGTTTTCTCCTTGTTCCAGTTTCTGCTTTAGCTGACCTTTCGTCAAAAACTCGAGTTAAAAGTTGTCTTCCTGTGAGAATCAGCCAACGCTCCACCCACCACCATGACCAGCACATCCAGATTGTTTAGGGGCACTTTGCCGTTTGCCAGAACAACTCGCCAACCGTCTCGTCCGCCGGCGAGAAGCCGCCGGTCGCCGTCCATCGGTCTGCTGCCCACCTGCTCTATTTTGCATTTTTCTTCATTTTTCTCCCAATCGACCCTTCCTTTGCCCATCCCAACCACCAACAAGTTCCCTTTGGCCCCCGAGAGCCACCGATTGCCGACCACCCGCTCGTCGGAGCTCCAATCGGCCCGTTTTCACCACCGAAGCTCCGGTTTCTTCTCTCGCAATTCAGCCAAGAATAGAAGTAGAAACCAGCAAGGGTTATCAGACTTCGTGGCCCGTTTCCAAGCTCTTCCCGGCCTCGGTTAGTGTCGCCACTTCGAGGTTTATCGTCCGCCTTGGCGTCGCTATCGCCGTGGACTCACCGGAACGCTAAACCAGTGAGTTTACTCACTAAACCTTGCTTAGGAGGTTAATTATGCTTAAGGGGTAGTTAGATTAGTTTAGATAATTATTAATTAGATTAAGGGATGTGATTAGTTTAGTGGATAATTAATTAAGGTTAATTAGGTGATTAGATTAGTGTAATCTTGATTAGGCCTTAATTAATTATTTCGAAATTATAAATATTATTTTATTAAATTGAATTAATATAATATATTATTTATTTAATTTAATTTCGGAATAAATTTAATTATTTATTATTTTTTGAAAATTATACTAGGATAGTCAGTGACTGGAATTTCGTGTTGACTGCTATGGTCTGTTCAGATTATGCATTTGATGGTTGGATTGTGCAAATTGAGTGATGATTGTGAAAATATGGAATTTATTCAGAAAATCCTTAGTGTCGGGTTTTGACACCGAAAATGGATTTTAAGTACTATATCAAATAGTGGGGTTTGAAAATGAGAGATATCACTTTTAAAATTCGAATTGACCGTGTATCCACACACGACTATTTTCCGGGATGTTTTTAATACGAAGAAAATAGGTCATGATCACTATTTTAATGGAGGCATTTGAGTGCAATGCACAGTGTCCTAGGCCAAGAATTGAATGGTCGTGTGTTGATTAAAGAGAACCCAAATCCCATTTTCAAGTTACCCATGCATTAGGGTAGCGGGTTGCAGTAGATTCTGGACCTAAGCTCCTTCGGGATAGCTGTCTTTGTGACATAGTCGTGCTCAATAGGGAAGAGACGATGTCTGGCTACGCCAATAGACAATCGAACATGGGAGTCGGTTGTGCCTTAAGTGGCTTAATTAACAATTGGAATGCATAATTATCTGAGTTTGCTGCGCCTAATTATGAGACAAAACTGTGTGGCATGGTATGAGATGTGTCATAACGGTTTGGCCTTATAATTGGGATCTATGTGATTTATTGAGTCGTTAAGGCGTTTCAATTGTTATGTGCATTAATTATATGCATTTGTGATATGAACTGTGCTGACGTGCAGGAAGGAACTGAGGCGAGGTAAGTCCTATGTTCTAATTGTGTGGTTGTGTGACTAGATCACCCTGAGGCGTATTTCCTTTCTAATAAGGGTTTAGGGGGTGGACTTGCTAAGACATTGTCCCATCGGTTATTGTATAACCATTTTCAGGTCCTTAGAAGGTGGTCATGGAGGACCGAAGTCCCGGAGTCTGTAGAGGTGGAGTCTGAAGGATCGGCGTTTGTGTCTGACTAGTATGTTGTAGGACAATTCCTTTTTGAGAGCCAACCTTCTTGTAGACTTTTGACCAGACTCTTTTTGTATCTAACCCATTGTTTATAAAAGTTGGCTTTTGTGAAATGTGCCTTGTTTTCCTATCCCATGCTGTTTGTTGTTAAGGGTATTTGTTTTGCTTCCGCATGTGCATTTAAAATGAATCGGTCGGCGACGCAACCTGTGAACGTCGTATTTGTATTGACCGCAAAGGGATGTGTGCGCGCTCGAGATTCGGGGCATGACACGCTTTGAAGGAGAGAAATGACAAAATTTTTGCTTAAACTGTGGAGAGATGTTGACCATAAAAAAGATCCGTTTTATGTTTTGTGAGCCATCACGAAACCCTGCAAAATTAACGAAGAGATGGAGTAATTCTTGGGTTACGTAAAAGGGGAGATTTGATCAAATCCAACCTGACCATGCGAAATTTTAATTCCAATTTGGGCGTGGCACTTTATCATGAGGTTGATGAAGACTAAGGAAAATATTCCCTCGACCCCTCAACTCAATCTTGAAATTAATGTGGATTCCAGCCATTTGGTACGGAAAATATTTTTATTTGAAACAGTTTCCAATTCTCCTTTTTATTCTCTTGAAAGTGTGTTTTGGTTCATAAAAATGAAAATTAGATTGATTTCTATAAATATCTATTCCATGAATTAAGTGATATACACAACTTGATTAGTATAGATTGACATACATATTTACTAATAGTCTAGATCATGGGACATCCTTATTCATTTATATATCTAGAATTATATTACAAATTCATTGCAAGACGTCAAAGAATGATGGAAAATAGATATAAAAATGACTATTATTTATTGGTTGCTGAAAAAGTTTTATCCTAAAAGTGCGTAGGGGATTAAGAAATTGTAACTTGTTTTATTTCGAGGAAGAGAATGCCACTCTTAAAACTCCATTTTTTTGCAACAATTGAAACATTGATAATTATATAATTGATGGCCCAAACTTGAAAATGTTTACCTTTTGTGAATCCAATTGATGCCGGGCCCTTAATAAAATCAAGTCAAATAAATAATCACTTATATTAAACTCATTGAGTTGAGGACAGCCACTAAGTCGAATCTTCTCACCAGATTTGCATATTTTATTTATTAACTAATTTTCACCTAATCATATGTCGAATCTTGGTCATGTACTCTCTGTCCTGAAATTATGTGGGCAGTGGGGATTAACATCTATAAAGGGCCAAAATAGGTGTTGGTCATTTTGAGAGAGACATTGACTGTGTGAGATAATCATAGCAAAGAAAATATCGACTTTATAATTGTATGATATTCAATAAATTATCCCAACCAAGTTATGATTGGCATAAGTTTGGCCAGTCGGAGTTTTGGCATGCGCGAGATTGACACTGACAAGGATGATGATGCAAGCATGGAAAAGGGAAGTAAAGACTCTTATGCCTCGACTCTAGAACCTCGAGACATGGAAATCATAGCCAGATGCGTGGCACAAACGACTGACACGCACATGGTAGAAGCAGTTAGACATAATGTCAAACGGTTAAAGTCGGGGAATAGTGCAGGAATGGTTATTTTCAAGTTATTCCTACAATATAAAAGCAATGGATATCGTGGTCAGACATGTCTCATAAGCATATTGTCCAAAATGTGGAGGACAAGTCATAAAATATGAAAAGTGGCAAGCTAGACGCTCATAACTATAAAGGGACGAAAGAAGAAGGGCAAATACACTCAATCAAATCGTAACATTTACCTTATTTTATCTCCAAATTTTTGCTCTATGATTATGATTTGAGTTTGTAGTGTCAGACTTTAGCTGAGTCGTGTCTATTTCATGTTCCTTTTTAGACTGTAACCATCTAATCAATAATTCATAGATCACATGTTATTACATTTGGTAATTTCAACCTGGGCCTTCATTGACGAGTCTTCTTAAGGAAGCAGACCCAAGTGCCCGCATGCTGTATATCCTTAATTGGTACAATATCTTTTTATTGCCTCATACCCGACAATACCCTCTTCTTGTTGACATCCAAGCTATCCCAAAATCCATACGAGAACCTAGATGAAGTCTTTTATTACTTGCTTTGGTCCGGATGAGTCTACTTAAGTGAGCGGACCTTGATTTGGGGAATCTTTGGGAAAACAGTACCAAATCTGCCACTTTCTTAGATACTGCATGTCTCAATGTCCGAGGCCAAGGCCTTTTGACAGTTTGAGTGGAAGGCATCTTCACTTCGGAATTCACCAACTAATAACAAGCAACGCCGTTTGGGTCTTCCAGTATATCGTTTTCGTGCTACTAATCCATCCCGCAACCATTATTTTCATGTCTAATGGGTGGCGGTAACAGTGTCCACTCCTACGTAGGTCGTTGCTAACCCTCTTCACCATGCTTGTACCACACACTTTGGAGATTGATTTTGATTTTGCAAAGGGGAGATTACTGGGGCGCCCTTTATCTATCTCCTGTTTCGCATCTTTTCAAGATCAATGTGTTGTAAACTGATTGGACTCTCAAAATGCCGATATGGTCAATGTGTAGTAAACCTAGTGTGCACATTTCTGGTTGAACATCTCACACCACCACGCATGAACAGTGATGTTTGGACCATTCACCTGACTTAGGCTTGCATCTTACTTGTTTTATAATGTTAGTAGGTTCCATAATTTTGACCACGCATGTGGAACGTCATAGGCCATCTAAGAGTCCTCACCACTTGAAAGTTCAATTTTCATTGTCTATGGAATATCAGTTGCCTCTCAAGTCACTGAAAGCGATCTTCCATTCATTTGGATTTTGGACACAGAATATATCCAATTTTCTGGCTTTTATTGAAAAGAAGGTGCAATGACATGGTCAAGCCCTGCGTCTAATCACTCTCTTCATTTGATTATTTCTTACTTTAATTTCTCCCGTCATAGGCCAAGAACGTGTAACGACATGGTCAAACCTGCATCTAATCACTCTCTGTTTTTTTATTATTTCTTCAGACAGATCAATCTTATCCCTATCATCACAATCACCATCCATCAAACTGCTACATTAGTCTAGGAAAATAGGAAATAAAACCAAAAAAAAAAAATTCAAAATCTCAACAAAAAAAAAAATCGTGGTCCTTGTCTACCACGTCTAAGCAAGTTCGCTGCCCAAGTAGCTTAATTAGGGAAAATTAATTGGCATAAATTAGGGATCTTCGTCCAGTTTGGCAAGCTGACTGCTATTGGCTTTAAGCACGTTTTTGCCTCCCTTCTCAACATGTCACCCCGCAAAAATTATCTTGCCTGACTAAGATTTCATTTCCATATCGGAGCACGTTCAATCGAGTCAGGTTAATTGCACTAGTATCATGCCACATTCTTTTCTCGCAATAAACTTCTCCGTATAAAGTATTCTAAGTTTTTCACTTTCCTATTGTCTGAAATCATCGGTACATGTGGCTAATGCCAGTTGAATAGACAATGACAGCCTTCTATGGAAGGCTAATGCTCATTTAATTGCATTAGTTTGTATCGTGCCACATTCATTTCTCACAATAAATTTATCCGTCTATAGTATTCTACGTTTTTCACTTTCCTAATGTTTGAAATCGTCAATTCATTCGCTTAATGATCATTGAATAAATAGTGACAGCTTTCCATGGAAGATGTATGAGGTCACTACCGAGAAGTGCATGGATCTTGTGATCCCCAGATTCACCTCGGGAAAACTCGCCATTTTTAACAATTCAAATGCAGGATTCAGACAAACAAGATAACATGTTTAACGGTGTTGGGAATATGTAGTAAAAATCTTCACTACCTTCACCTAGGGGAGATCGTCAAGAGAGAACCAAATCCAAACCTATCAATATATTCAGTTGGATCAATCTTCACTTAAAAGTTTAAGTTAATAAGTTATGAGTCAATGTGGATACATTAACTGCTTTACATCACATAATTTATCCGATGGAGGATTTTTCTAATACAACTCAACATCTTAACTAATGGTGATGTACAGGTATTATAATACAAGGGCACCACGTTGCTAAGGAGGATTTTGATGATTAGCCGACGGCAGATGTGCCTTTTCTTGACCAAACATCACTTTCCGCGATTCTTGCTGTACTGGCTCTTCAGTAATCTTAGAAGACGCCCAGTAAAGTTCTCTCTCTCTCTCTCCATGTGCTTCGTTGACCTAAAATCTCCCTCCAACGGAGCTAGTTCCATTTCCAACATCTATATCTGTTGATTTGGAGCAACAATCCCGCAAATCCATGGTAAGATCTGATATACAACAGTGAAGGTTACATTTTTCAGGACTCATTTGCTTCTTGAACCCACCCTTCCAGCTCAGGCGTTAAAAAAAACTGGGAAAACGTATAAGAACATGACTGAGTCAACTAACATATAAGTTGTAACAGGTCTCGTGTCATATGTGAACACAAAGTAGTCCATTCAAACCCATCTCCAACCATGTCTTTGAAGACTATATTAGAATTATCATTATGACTAAGCATATAGAAACTTACACAAGCCACACCGATGGTTGTAGATACTCTAGAATGATACATCTATAACATATTATTTTCATGTTGGGCAAATCTCATTCTAAGATCACTAGATAATAATGATGGATCATGCTACGTGACGACTCGATTGCTACGAAATTGCTGGGTAACAAAATTGTATTCACGATCACTGCATCAAACTTCTCCAATTTGACCATCTTCTTGCGAAATAACACCATGATTTTTATTCCCTGTCCCGGCCTCCGGCCTCTGGACCTTTTTGCACCGGCCTTTGTCTTCTGAAATTTCTATGGTCGCGCCTTCTTTGTTTTCTTTTCTTTTTTATTTATATTTTTGACTTGATTTAGTGTGCTTTATATTGTTCCTTTAGTTTTGTTGGTGTCCTGACTAACGATGCCCCACATTTTTAGTTAGAGTGCGACTTCCACTGAATTGTGTCCACCTGACTCTGGCTAGGCCGCAGGCCAGCCATAGCCATTTCGCAGATTGCTGGCTGGATCCACCTCTATGTGAGGCCCAGCTAACATTAAGATAAAAGAGAAGAAAAAGTCAATAGGTCAAAAGCAACAAGAAAAGGAAGTCGCTACTTCGTGCGTGAGGGTGCCCAGGAGGAGGAGGAGGCAGAAAAGAGAGAGCCCACCGAGAGCATCGAGAGAGCGCCGGGAAGAAAAGAAAAATAGGGGTGAATCGAGGGTCACTACTTCGCAGTCCTGATTCGAAAGTCAAACGTTAATGATAGCTTAAATTTGAGTATGTTATTCGTGAGATCAAGAATTTTATTCATTGAAAACTTTTTCTAAATTGTCCACTTGCGGTTAGGGTTTTTTTATCTATTTATATGAATTCACTTTTGTGGTGAGAAAGTTGTTGACATTTAATTTTTGGCGATCTATTTAATTAATCATTAAGTATATAGAAAATTATAATAATATTTAACTATTGACAAAAAATAATTTTCATTAAATTATATGGCATATAGATATTTTGAGCATTTGCATTAGTAGTAATATAAATTTTTTATAAGAAAAATTAATTAAAAATATTATTTTAAAAAAGAAGGAAAAAAGAAGAAGAAGAAAAGACCGGGTGGGCCATCATTTCATTTACTTTTCTTCCTTTTCTTTCCGCCCGAGCTCGGCCGGCCCGGCCCGGACTCTTCTCTTTGACTTCTTCCACCGGTCCAGATTCCTTCCCTCTTCCTACTTTCCTCTCTTCCCTCATGCTCGCTGAACAAAGGACGCGGGTGGCAGAGAAGAGAACGACGTACGGAACGGAGCAGGGACTTCACGGCGTGATCGTCCTGGCGGGGGCCAGGCTGCAATTGGCATGGCCGACGCCATGTGTGCCGGTGGCCATTTAAAAGGAAAGAGAGGTGGAGAGAGAGATGGGGGGTTCGGACGGAGAGAGAGAGGAGTCCGCCAAGAGGGAGATTGGGCGTGAGGGAAACCTAGGGAGCGAGACCGAGAGCAAGGAGTCCTCCGGCAGCTCGGCCACGCCGGAGACTCGTCCGACGACTCCCGGCCGCTCCCTTGAGCCAGCAGCCTCCTTTCCCCCGCGCGAAGCCTCCGGTAAGTCACGGTTTCCTTTCGATTTCACTCGGATTGGGTCGTTTTCCAAGGATTCCGGCTGGGAGGCGTGGGAGACGAACGGGCGTTGCCCGATCTGTCAAGCTCGCCCTCCATTCGTCGTCTCCGAGCCGGGTAGGAACATACATTGGCCGACCCCCGGTTTTGCCCTCTTTGTGTGTGCCCCCGTTTTACCTTGCTTCCGGGCTTGTCGGGCCGGATCTTGCAGCCGTCCGGCTGATGCGAGCCCCAGCCCCCGTCACCCCCTTGTTTTGTCTCCTCTGTTCGGGCATGTGGTCGGTCGAGGGTTCCGGCGCAGGTTTGAGTAGTGTCCCCGACAAACGGCCCTGTCCCCGACAAACGGCCGTTTGTCGGGGACAGTCGGGGATGGCGGCCGAGGCCTTGGCGACGCCGCGGCGCTCCTGTGGCCTGATGGAGACGGGCGGCGTCCCTTGCTGCGGTCGTCTCCGTCGCGGCAAGGACGCCGCGAAACAGGGGGTGAACGAGCCAGGTCGGGCTGGCTAGGGCCTGGCCGGCCCGGGCTTGTTTGGGCTAGCTTGGCCGAGTTGGGCTGGTTTAGTGCAATTCCTACTTTAGTTTTTTTTTACTGTGGGCCGGGCTTAGTTTATTAGTTTCTTAAGGGTTTAGCTAAAATTTTGGGTCGGATTGGGTCCCGCACGTCAGGCTCATTCCAGCTTGAGGGCCTCGCAACCCGGGTCTGTCCCACCCGAACCGGATTTGAGGATGCGACTTGGGTCCTTTTAGGATTAAAAATTACTTTTTTAAAAAATAAGAAAATTAAAAATTAGAAATATTCCAAAAAATTTATTTATTTTTTCTAAATTAGGAAAAGCTTAAAAAAATAGTTTTTGAGTAATTTTCTCTTAAAGTGTGTGAAACTCCTTGAAAAGAAAAAAAAATTGTTTAAAATTGAACAAGTCTTAAGGGTTTTAAAATAGGGTGTAGATGTTCTTAGGACAAATGTTAAGTTGTTGTTTGTGCATTTCTATTTCAATTACTCTTGATTGCACATTTTCAATATGTTAATTGTGCTTTTCCTTTAGCTTGGTTAGGAATGGTATATTTCCTATTTATTAGTTAGATTCTTGTTTTCTCTTGCAATTTATTTAATGCTTCATTGGTTGCTATTGATAGGGTAATGATTCACACTCATATGATCATCTCACACGTAAGTGGATAGTTTTAAAATCAATCCAAATTGCTTAACAAACATCTTTTTAAAATAAATAAGATTAGGTACCAAAAAAGCACTTCTTTGATTGCATAAAAAGTGAAGTATACTTTCATACCTTACTTGATTTTTAGCCGATCCCAATTGACTAGTGACGATTCCTCATTAAAAAAATCATTATAGTGTCAATTTGAAACTTAAATTGAATACCCCAACGTCACACGAAGTATAAGTTTCGGAGAGCCTGCGTCTAAACGAGAGTCGTAGGCTCATCTTTAAGGCAATAATCATAAACCTATGTTTTTTTTGTTCTTCAAATGGAAAAGGTAGGTCTCAATAGAGTTACGGTTGTATTATTAATATTGAGCCTCTAATATGTGATTAGAGAATAATATTTTATATATCGTACTATTCTTATTGACTAGTGGAAGTTTTTGGATGATTCGCAATTTTTCCCACATTGGGTTTCCACAAAAAACCTTGGTGGTGTTGTTGGTTTTGTCTCCTTATCATTTTGTTGTTATATTCTTATTGCAAGGTTGTATTGGCCGATTGTTGTTGGGCTAAGTCGATTTCGGTCGGTTTAGTTTTAGGGGAGACATTAATTCTAGATTAGGTTTAGTTCATGGTGATTTGTTGTCCGGTTCTTCCCCGACACAAGTAATGGAAACAAAAACTTGATTTCCCATAATTCTATTGATATAAACTTGCTTGAAGTGCATAATATCAAATTTCTTATCATCCCAAGCTTGTAATCTTTTGTGAATTTTTTAAGGGTGGTAGACACAAATATGATGAAAACAAGGAGTTGTTCGAAACAGGGATCTACTAGCCATTGCCCATTTGGAGCTAAGTTTGATGTGTTTTTAAGTTTTCGAGGGCCGGATACTCGCGCTAACTTCACGGATTCCCTCTATCATGCCTTGCTAGATAAGGGTATACATGTTTTCATCGACAAGAAGGGGATTGACATTGGTGAAGAGATTGGTCTGAAATTTTGCAGGCCATCAATGATTCGAAAATCTGCATTCCTATCTTCTCCAAAAGTTATGCTTCTAGTAGTTGGTGCCTTCGCGAGTTGAAACACATGATGGAGCGCGGGAAAACCAATGAACTTGAGGTTTTGCCCATTTTCTATGATGTGACACTGCCGACGTGAAACTTGAAACCAATGTGTATAGGTATCAATTAACTCAGCATAAGCTAAAACATGAGACGTGACAGTGCGTCTCGGCGGAAGGCACTCAAGGAGGCCGCTAAAATCAAGGGATGGGACACCAAGGACATAGGGTATGTTAACTCCCTCAACTCCTTTTTCCCTTCTTTCTCGGTTTCTTTTACTCGAATACCGGTTATAATGTGAAGAGCAATTTCTTTCTTTTTTAAATTTTGTTCTTGGCCCGTTCCGCATGTTCTTTTAAGATGTGATCACCAGAAACCGATCAATGGCTTCTTAAAATATCAAGACAAATATTGAACCTAGGAATTCTAAACCTAAGTGAAAGTGTAACGTGGGGAGTCTTCAAAACCATAAGGACTTCTTGCTTGATGCTGAATGATTCTTGTTCAAAGTGCTTGAATTGTCTTCAAAGACATGTCTTGAGTTGTGGATGATGTTGAGAGTTTTTTGTGTTGAATTCCGCCTCTATCTCTAATGGACCCATATCCTAATCTTCCTCCGTAAGGATCCCAAATTGCCTCTTGATTTGCGTGCTACATGAGAGATGACTTGGAACCGCTTTAGATCTTCTTCTTTTTTGTCGGCTTCTACTCTATTTCTACTCTAACGCTCACTCTCGACTTTTGTCCTATATCATTGCCTTTTGTCCTATATCATTGCGGGCGTGGGAGTCAAAATCCACACCGAAACTAAATCATCCCTACCCCAACCCCGAGAAGGTGGGGATTCGAACCTCCCACCTCCCACCTCCCCTTTCTATGTTAGAAGGGTGGCCACTGGGATAAACCCCAGTGGTTTTTTTAAATCTTTTAGCTATAAGTAATTTTGGCCAATGGAACTTTCGACGTAAACTTCCTTTTTTATGTCTCAAGTCATCCCTCCATTGGAAATTCACAATTGATAAGCCATTCAAATATTCCATCGATGGGTTTTGTGGATGAATTGTATTATTATGACTTATCTTGACATTTTATCGAATGGACCTTATCAAATTAAGTATATTGCGAGGCTTATTAATTTCTCTACGTTTAGGCATTAATTTTGGGTTTGGTGTCAATAAGGCCATAAGTAGGGGCGAGTAACAATTCAGGTTCAACAAGGGAAACGGCTGGAATTGGACTTAATAGTCCAGTTCAAAGTCAATTCTCAGAAGAATCGGACAGGTTCATGGTCCAAAGCCTAAGAACCAAGCGGATTCAATTCATTTTCCGATTTGAGCCTCGAAAGTACCAATTCAACATGATAGGACTGTCAATGGATCGGTTCCTTAAAAACTCAAAATGGCCTGAAAAGCCATGAACGCCATCTATTTAGCTTGAACCAATGACACCCAAGATAGCAATCCGAAATTTATGGTTCTGTGCGGGTGGGTTTTTGTTTCACTATCAGTACCATCTTCTTTGCTTCTTTTCCTTTTCTGCCAGATTTTTTTTTTTTATCGGTCTTATTCCATTTCTACTCTTAACTCTTACTCTCAAACTTTTGATCTGCCTCCTTATAAGGTGTGGGAGTCGAAAGCCACTCCTAAAACTAAATCGTCCTCAACCTAATCCCCTGAAAAGATGGGGATTCGAACCCCTACCTCTTCCTTCCATGTTGGAAGGGTGGCACCGGGCCGCCAAATTTGTTTGAACTTTTCACTTTTGCAAATTCAATAGTGGTCATTGGCGTGCTCTACTGGCACCGAGAACCACCAAACTTCCTAATAGGATCCGTGGCTGCCCTATATCTCTCTCTTGCTCTCTTCAGGCAGTGTGTGCTCAATGGTGGAAAATCATGTTGCCAGAATCAACATCACATGTTGCATCATCATGGCAAGGTGACCTCATATTAATAGACATATTTGTTGCTAATGTGTCTCTCTACGGCAGTTTGATGCGCTTGAAGGACTATACTTGCAAATCGTTTACTTTTTCCATCTATTTTGGTTCCGGAGAGCATCTTTCCGCAAATCTGATTTAATACATATTTTCTACAATTTCAAAGGCTCGGTTTTTCTGTTTTGATTTGAATCAAAACGTGGAAGCACCCACCGAAATAATGTGTTCCAAGCAGTTTGAACATGAAGCTTCATAGCACGAATCGGATGCTTTGGTCGGGTTTCGGGTCAATCCTCCTAGGTTTTCTTTCCACCTCTATAGTATTCGGGTACCAAACCGATCAGGTTGGTTCTCGGACGGGTAGGACTCTAAACCGCTCTATGCATATTTAGGGATAAATGTATTGAAAATTCTAAAACTTATTACAAAAGTACAGTTAAGTCCTAAAACTTACAAAACCCAACTAAAGCAACCAGTTTGTGTTATGAGGTCCAACCCGGTTGCTTTGGATTGACTAGTTTGGTTCCAAATTTCCCAAAAAAAAAAAAAAGCAGAATGACCCCTTGGTTAAGTTTCTAGTTCCACTTCTGCCCCCCCCAAAAAAAAAATCCTAGTTCCAGCTATGAATCGAGCCACCCAAACCATGCTCACTTCTGGTTAATTGTGCGATGAATATTAGAAGGAATCATGCAAAACTTCTTGCTCTCTGTCATCACCTTCATTAAAAATTTATTGTATCCTATCACTATGATTGAATCAATTCAGAAACTCATGCATTATCTTTGTCCCTCTATGTCCCACGTTTTGTGGCTTACATCATCGAATGATCTTGTCTATACACATGCTTGTTTTTAATTTGACGGTCAATTAATTATGCTATTTCTATTGACATGCAGCCATGGAGAACTCACACGATTAATAGCTCGTAAACTTTTGGTTAAGCTTAAGGTGTCCCCAATACATCTATCCGATGATTTGATCGGTGTCGACCAATCAATGGATGCAATAATAGATTTGTTGAGTGTTGAATCTGAGGACATAAGGCTCATTGGAATATGGGGAATGGGCGGCATAGGCAAGACAACTCTTGCCAAGGTCATTTATCACAAGTTGTCAACTAATTTTGAAAGTTGTAGCTTTATCTCGGATGTACGACAAGCATCAGAAACTTCAAATTCCGGTCTTCTAAGTTTGCAAAGGCAACTAGTCCATGATATCCTTCAAGAGAAAAGTATTGAGATTTTTAGCATCGATCAAGGGATAAATATGATCAAAGAACGATTTAAAAGAATGAAAGTTCTTATTTTCCTTGATGATGTAAACCATAGGAGCCAACTAATGGCACTAGCAGCAAAAAGAGAATGGTTTGGTTTAGGAAGTAGAATTGTGGTTACAACGAGAGTTAAAGATGTTTTGTCCAAATTTCTAGATCAGTTTGACCATGGTTTGACTTATGAAGTTGCAGAGCTGAATAGTGAAGAATCTTTACAACTTTTTAGCAAGCATGCATTTAGAACGAACATTCCTCCAAGTGACTTTCTTAGTTTGTCTAAGAATGTTACTGCAAAAACTGGCGGGCTTCCATTAACTATTGAAGTGATGGGTTCATTTTTATACCAAAAAGGAAAAGCAACATGGGAAGATACATTCAAAAAGATGGAACGCCATCTTCATGAGGATGTGGAAAAAAAGTTAATGTTAAGTTATGAGGCTTTAGATGAAGAAAAAAAGCAACTATTTCTTGATATTGCCTGCTTCCTTAACGGAAAGAATAAGAGAGATGCAACTTATATGTGGGATGACTGTGGATTGTTTCCGGATGAAGGGATTGATGTCCTACTTTTGATGTCCTTAGTAAAAGTTGGAGTAAAGAATGAGTTATGGATGCATGACCAGCTTAAAGACTTCGGGAAGGGCATTATACGTAATGAAAATTGCAAAGCTTCAGGAAAGCGGTCTCGGGTGTGGAATCATGAAGAAGCATTGGATATGATGATAAGGAAGAAGGTAAAGCTAAGTGCAGAACCTTGTTACTTTTTTATAGCGTGAATCTATCTAAAATTATTCTTTTTTCCAGTTTATTTCGTACTTCACTGGAAGGCCACCAATGAACTGACTCCATTTTGGAATTATATGGAACCAAAACTGTTGCAGAAAGCTATGTGCATTTTGCCTAGGTTAATGAGAAACTTTTTGTCATTGTTGCAGGGAACTGAGACTATTGAAGCGATTTGTGCAAACTTTGACGGAGTTCTTTTGACACCGGAAGAATTTGTGAAAGTGCCAAATGTAAGATTTCTTGCAATGATAAATGGAAACCTCTCCGGAAATTTTAAGGATCTCTTTCCAGAACTAAGATGGCTTTCTTGGAAGAATTGCCCTTTATATTTGCAAGCAACCAACTTTTGCCCCAAAAATCTACTCATCCTTGACCTATCGCGGACCCAAATGACAGAAGATTGGAACGGTTGGATTCAACTTCAGGTAGGTAAATTTTTACATTACAATATCTGTGTACCTTTTTTTTCCCCACACAAGCTCGTGCATTGCAAGGGGTTGAGAATTGTCTTTATTGGGTTTTAAATTGAAATAAAAGAAGAAATCCAGCTCTTTAAAAACGTGCCTAAGATACCAATTCTGCACTGCAGATCGCAACTTCTTTGAATGTTTTCAAAATCAATCACTAAATCTAGCTAGAAGTATATTGAATTAAACAATTACTTTACCTTCTATTTATTAAATCTCACTTGGTAAAATTGCAACTAAACAATAGTTGTACCGTATTTTAAGTGTGATGTAGAGTGCTATGACTTTAGTGTTTAGTAATACATATCTTACTACTGTAATATATCAAAGTTCGTTGAGGCATAAAATGCTAAAGCTCTGAAGTAGCTATAGCTATGAAGTATTTGCGAACACATTATGAAGCTACAACACCCATTTTTGCAATTGAATCTGCTATAGGAGCTAAGATTATGACTCTATACTGAAACACATCAGTACTGAAGAGGAGGAGACTCACCGCAACTCCATCACTCATTGGCTTAAGTTTTTGGGTAAAGATAGGTCTTGGGCTCCCTCTTAGCAATCTCCTTTGGCAAAGCACACTCCCAACAAATATTTATTCACTTTGGTGTTTTACGTACATCCTTTAACAAAATCCTAGTATGAAAATATAGTAATATGATTCTTAAAAAGCTACTCCCCTTATTTTAATGTGT
The DNA here is from genome assembly GCA_014182365.1 of Eucalyptus tenuipes. Classification (NCBI taxonomy): domain Eukaryota; kingdom Viridiplantae; phylum Streptophyta; class Magnoliopsida; order Myrtales; family Myrtaceae; genus Eucalyptus; species Eucalyptus tenuipes. Next base: position 17,427,478 of record CM024539.1, on the reverse strand, counting down.
TAAAAGAAACATTAAACTCCATATAGATTTATTATGCTCAAATAATATATAAAGTACTTCTAAATAAAATTTGATGATAAAATATATATGGTTATCAATTAAAAAACGGGACCACAACTATGTGAGAGGAATGGATATGCACAGGATACTTGTAAAGTTACTTTTGGCGGAATGCTTCCTTAGTCGATTTATTTGTTTATGTTCAGCAAAAAAATTTTAAGGCAAACTCATTGAATATGCATAATCATTTGATAGGTGGCTACGAGATTGAAGGTCCTTAATATGTCAAATTGCCTTGGGTTAAGCACAACTCCTGACCTCTCTGCATTTACATCCTTAGAAAAATTGATTCTAGAGGGATGTAGGAATTTGCTACTAATTGATCGATCCATTGGTCATCTGAAACGTCTGAAACACTTGAATTTAAATGCATGTTTTCTTCTCCAAAAGTTGCCGGTTGAACTAGGTTCTCTGGAAGCTTTGACTGAGCTGCTCATAGATAACTATGTATTCTCTGGAAGCATTAATCAAGTCCCAAGTTCAATCAAAGCACTCGTAAATCTTGAGTGCTTGGTCGTTTGTGGATTTCCCAGGCTGAGGACACTTCCTGACTCGATTGGGATACTGAAATTTTTAGCTAAGTTGGATGTCTCCTACACGGCCATTGAAGAGTTGCCAAAAACTATTGTCTATCTACATAGCTTGAAAGTGTTGAAGATGAACGGAAGTAACATGAAAAAGTTACCCGAGACAATTAGATTGTTGGAGAAACTTGAAGAGATTTATGGAGAGGATTGCTTGCGGTTAACTATCATTCCTAGTGATATCAGTGGACTACCTTCATTGAAGATTTTGAAATTAACAGGAACTCGTGTGGAGGATGTACCAAAGCTTCCCCAAAGTTTGGTAAGTCTATGTCTGTCCTCGAGGGCCACAAATAAAGCTCCAAAGATCTCCAATCTTGTGAACTTAAGAAATCTGGAACTATTCTTCTTCAGCGATGAGTTCACATTTTTAGGATCCAAAGGTGATTCTGATGGGTTCACATTTTTAGGATCCAAAAGCAATCCTGATGGGTCAGGGTTAACTGTTTTAGGATCCAAAAGTGATCCTGATCGGTTCACATTTTTAGGATCCAAAAGTAATCCTGAAAAATTTGTCCGCCCTAAAACAGTGATTGACCCCTACCTTCTTCCAAAAGTGGGAACTTACAGCCCATATTGTATTTTGGGACTTCCAAATATCACCAGCATGAGCTCATATTTGAGTTGCCTTTGCTGTCTGAAAGAACTTCAACTCATCAACTGCAAGAACCTGTACCAGATTGGACAGCTCCCCTCTAGTTTGAGGACCCTTACAGTTCGCAATTGCAATCTTCTTGAAGTTGTTGACCTTTCCAACTTGGAGAATCTACGGATCTTGTTGATTACGAATTGTCCCCTCCTTCAAACATTGTCCAACTTATCTAACTCTACAAATCTCAAGGACTTTGCAGTTTGGGACTGTCCAAAACTGGTTGAGATTCAAGGTCTTGATGCACTGGAATCACTAGAAAGTCTTGTCATCAGAGACTGCAGTTCCTTACCAAGCTTACCTGATCGATCCAACTTGAAGAAGCTAAAGAACTACCGCGTGGAAAATGCTTTCAAAGTCAGCGAATCCTGAATTTTGAGGCTTGGAGGAATTTGTCATCAAAGCAATGAATGTAAAGCTTATGATTTTCTCCTCTCAATCATAGAAAACACACAGAGTTCCGTCATCACTTTGAGAAGACAATTGGCATGAATGCTATGAAACGAGAATACTTTCCCCGTGATTATATCCGGACCATCGTGAAGTCATAAATTTATCTATTACGTACCGGTGATTCAACTTATATTTCAGGATAACCACTTTTGTTGTGCATCGAAAGGTTAGTCGCTTTCTTTCCCGATTTTTTGTTCAACAGTTTGCTTAATACAAGGGCTCATTTTACGATGGTGACTGAGTTACGAACTATGCAGAGGCCACAGAAAAATGTGAAGTTTATGTTTTGTTAGGTTTCTAGCGGGTGTTCTAGGCACTCTTCAACGAATTGCAATTTTAATATGTTTAGACAATACCTTCTCAGACATTCAATCTCCTACACAAGACTTGAAAAATCATGAAGCACTACTTGATCTCTCCAAATCTAGCTTACTTTTTGCAGTGAAGTAAAGTTCTATGAAAATAATCATCAATGCAGCAATTTCTATTGATTCAAGAATATCCTACCGCGGCCTGGTGCAAGTAATTTGTTCAAACATGGATTCGTCAATGTTCTTAATAATATGAAGTTGCTAGAGGAACACATATGTACATATATAAACACGCATTTGTGTATGAATAGAATAAGACCAGACATAGTAGGAATCTAATAATTTTCTTTGTTCTAATGTATTACACGATCAAGTTGTTTGTCATTTCTTCACAACCACAAGAGGTTAATTATCCTATACATATATATATATATATATATATATATATATGAATTTCAGTATACTAATGGAGTACAAATGTTTGTCTTTGTCAGAAGATGTATAAATGTTTTATTCTCATTGAATTAATTTTTGATTGTTAACTTGTTTATGGATGCAATCATTTTAAGTTGGTGTGGCCGTCGTGTCTTTTCAATCTTTTATCACGATATTATGTGGAGACTGGCCGTTTGGTTTCGGAAAATATTTTAAATTCGAACAACACTTTCCAGCTCTCATTTTCCATTTTCTCGAGAACGTGTTGATTTTGTAAAAGTGAAAATTAGATTAATTTCATGAGTATCTGTACCATAAATTAGTTAATATCTACAACTTACCCTATATGGATCAACATATATGTTCATTAACAGTATAGATCATAAGTCATCTTTATTTGTCTATGTATTTGAAACTATATCATTTATTTTATAGGTGAGGCAAATTTCTAGATTTTTGGAAAGAGTAGAAAAAGTATTAATATGAATCGATATGGTACATTTATTTCATAAAATATAAACATACAATAAGAAGCAGCATTCTTATTAAGACTAGAACCCTTAGGGAAGAAAATCGATTTATGAATGAAATCATATAAAAAAAGTATCCAGATATTGGGGAAACAATCAATTTACCTTTTTTAATGTCGAGTCAAGATCAATTAGGAAAGATATAAAGGATTTGGTTGAATTCTTCTTTGGTGTCAATGTAAATGTGGTAAAATTACATTAAGAATAAATTACCGAGAGAAACTAGTGATAATCAATACGACATCAAAGATTTACATTGCTCATTCCCGAATGTTGTAGTCACTCCATGGAGAGAGCCAATTGCCAAGAAGTCCACTATAAATCTAGAGAATGCGAGTTCTGATCACTCGGTTGCTCAAGTATTTTCCTGATAGATCACATCCGAGCAAACCCGCAAATTAATCTTATAGTCTCTCATAAAAAACTCACAAAAGTAAATCCTAACGCTTCTATTGTATTGGATTGATGTGGTAATATTCATAACATAGCATAAAAACAAACAATACAAACTAAAGTTCTTATTTAGCTAGGACTTGAAGGGAAGAAAATAGATTAATGGATGAAATCAAATATCCATTAAAGACGAACGTAGGACAAAAATAAAGAAATAAGTCAAGCTCTTCTTTGGTGTCAAAGCAAAAAAATTGAATTGCCATCAACTCTCCATAAAAGGTCAAAGAATGGGACCTAATCTAGGAAATAAAATGCATTACAGACATGTGATCCTTACACCTTAACCAAGTTAGTCGATTCCTCTTCTTTAAGAAAGAATTTGTATCAAAATAATAACTATAGAATGGCAATACATCTGTGCACAACTTCCACCCCAAGCACATACAATGGAGCCGTAGACAGACAAGTATTTTGATCAATTGACATCATTGTTGTAGTAAAGATCGCAACCAAAGGAATCACTGCTCCAAGGCATTTAGGGGGAGTTCATGAGCGTCTCTACCAATAAATTGATTATTGACGAAATGAAAAAAAGGATTTAATTCTTATAGAATCAATGCAACTCGAAATATTAATCATTCAACCAATTTTTTTGTCTATAAAAAATGACACAATATTCATTATGTACCAAACTCTGAAAATTTCATTGGTTCACAAGGAAAAAGCCCAAAATTTAAATCGAATGTATGATGAAAATGCTATATTGCCAAGATTGATATGGATAAATTCATTGTGGGACATCAAAGAATGACTAAAAATACTGAATTAAGAATTCTAATTTACTTCAATTCAAGAAAGAGAATTGGTATTCATAAAAATACAGTATTTTGCGACAACTTTAAAACTGTGGCAAATTTGTGGACAAAAGCAAACTTTCCAGATAAGAAGAAATTGATCAAACAAAAATTCTTTCTTTGGTATTATTATTGATTAGAAGACTTATTATGTATGAATCAACATTAGTTTAAAACTAATAATAGGATCCGTTTCGTATGATATAGATACGGATATATCCATGATTGCAATTTGTTAATGATGCATTTCATATACATTTTTGCCATATATGTATGGTGTTTAAAACAAAGAATTACACCTATGTATTCTCTTACCTTCTAATCTAATGCATGAATACTAATTCAATAAATGCAGTTTGACAAGTCAATCAAAGTAAGTGGTTACAAAATTTAAGTGCCACATGGAGGGGCAAGCATATCCCACAGACAAAATAACTGGTTCATCATACCTTTTGAGTTGTGTGATTGACATATAATTATTTTCTTCATATTAACAAGTAACACCTCATAACACTTCTTATGCATATCAAATAAGGAAATATTTGATTTTTAAAATAATGACCATGCGTTTTATTAGACAAGTTAATGCAGTGAAAATTACATCATTCCCTTATTTAATGGTTTGATGAGCACTCTACTAATTTTTTCTAATGAAATCATTACAAATTTCAATTTAACATTTGTACATTTTAATGATATTACCAATAATTTTTCAGTGAAGAGATACATAAATGTTTGAGAATAAATATCCTTCTCCTAATGACGATAACTCATGATAAGCAAGTATTTGGACTACGGAAAACAACACTAATCTCATAGACAGATGGTAGGCCTAAGCATGGAGTTGTTTACGTTTGGTAAAGTGACAAAACCAATTGATGTCATGCCCCTAATCCAAACAAGATTAAACCCATGGAGTTGATGACAACCACTAAAATTAAGTCATCTCACTAGACCTGCATATTTTATCCATTAATTGATTTTCAAATAATCAGTTGTTTTATCCTGTTCTGGCTGGCTATCTTTGTACCTTTTTTCTTATGTGAGGAGTGGGGATGTATTAACATCTAAAAAATGGCCAAAATAAGTATCGATCATTTTAAAAGAGACATTGACTTTATGAGACATCAATCATATCAAGCAAGATATTCACTTCATAATTTTAAGCCTTACCGCAATTAATTCCAACAAGGTTGAAATTGGTAAAGGTTTGACCAGCGGAAGGTTTGGCATGTGCGATATCAACGTTGGGAAATTTTACGATACAAGCTTCGGGATAAAAAAAAAAAAAAAGAATAGAGATTGTTAGGCCCCACAACCTCATAATCTTTGACGCGACCCTCTTGGATGGGAGTTGGGGAATGACGGCTTCAAAGGTAATGCTAAGTGGTCCTCAACCAACATGAGATTTTTCAAACCCTTACCTTGAGCAACGTCGGAAATTTCATTTTAATTCAATTAAGCCTAAAGGAATTCTATCATGAGAAATCATCACTAACCTATTGGGGTCAATTAGATATCAAATGAAGCACGGGAGGATATCTCAATTCTTACACAATCAGAAATCTAAGATTGAGAACTCAATTACACTAATTGTCTAACTAGAACCTTTTTGATATGTAAACTTGATCATTTGTTAACTAATTGTCACATGCAATTTTTTTATCCAATTATGAGTCCTCAAGTTCTTGTCTGCTGAATGTCCATGCGATGTTTCTTCTATTTAGTATGATTCTAAAACGTAACCTAACCATTCAACTAAAATATGCAAATCACAACTCAGAAAAAGCAATATTAAAGGATTACAAATAATTAAGTAAAGTGATCTTGATACTAGTTGGGTAAGGAACATAACATGGCTTTGTTATTAAACTTCATAATAGCAACCCCGTGAGCTATATTTGAATTGAGTCAAATTCCTTGCCTAAAAGATCAACCTACAAAAAATCAAATTATGTCGGAGAGATTTGCTAAAAAAGTTTAACTATATAAACTAACTAAACGAAATTAAGCAAAATCTAATTCTAAAATCTAACAACCTAAATTGCTTCCAAGCTAGGCCCTTGGGGCCCGGCCGAATATGGGCTGTTGTGGACTCCAAGTCTGGGCCATGGACACAAATCGGGCTTCATTACATCAAAGCCCTCTTCTAGTTATAAACTTTCAAAAACCCATTTTGCAAAAAAGCAACCTTATTAGACCAGATTCAGCCCAAAACCTAATTAACCAAGTAGAGCCCAAAACTAATCCAAACAAAGCTAAGCCCAAATCTACCAAAATAAGGACAAGCCCATCAAAATCAACTTAAATCTATCTCCTACCATAACTAAATGAGCCCATCCTATTTCTTCCACTGTTTGTCTTCTTTCCTATTTCGTTTTTCTTTCTATTTTCGTTTTTTTTCTCCTCCCATCATCTTTCACGCGTGGCTTGCTATTCCTCAGAATTCCCAGTTGCATCCTGCTACAATAAACCTGGAACGAATCCAGAAAATATCTCAACTTCAATGGACAAGAACCGGAAGGCCTTCGTTGATCGATCATTACATGAGACGCACGATACAAAACAGAGAAAAGATGGATTCAGCAATGCTCTCAGCAACGATGAGACACGGCAGAAATCATCACGCTTAATAACCACCAAAATGATGTCCATTGAGTAAAACGTATTGATATGCACCCAAAATAATCCACAACCGAAGATAAATTCCCTTATGTCAAATAAGTGGTGGGCGAAATTAGTGGGATCATTTAGGTATAAATACATCGGAAGTTTCAAAATTTATCATAAAAGTATAATTGAGTTCTAAAACTTATAAAAAAAATGTAATCAATTTCTAAAATTTTGTCGAATTGAGTTGCTGACGTAGCTTTTTTTTTTTAATGACGTAGCTAAATCATGAAACATAGGGTTAAAATAATATTTGATCTAAATGATCTTCAATATAAATTTTATTAATTAAATTATAAAAATAAACTATATTAATAAGAAAGGGATAGAAACCAGGAGGGCCGCAAGCCCAGCGAACCCCGTCGGCCATCCCCTCCCACATCGGCCCTTCTCAGCAATGATAGGGCAGCGGCGGCAAAGGCTTGCTTTTTTAAAATTTAATTTAAATAAAATTTGTATTAAAAAAAAATTAGACATGCACCAAAATGAGCCTTGCCACATAAGATAAACAAAAAAAAAAAAAAAAAAAAAAGCTACATAAGCATTTTAGTCAAATTGGACAGAGTTAATGTACAATTGAACCAACTTTAACAAGTTTTAGGACTTGACTTGATTGCAAATTTTAAAACTTAATTGCACTTTCATAATAATTTTAAACTTATAGTGCACTTATCCCATCATTTATACATAAAATTCAGTCAACAACTCATGCTAATCTATCATGATTAACATTACCGGAAACTTAGATCACCAACTCCATCACAACTTCCAACACAGACATAGCAGTTTTTTGGACAAATACCATCCAAGACCGGAGGTTGTGGTTTTTCTTCCACAAATTACCGAGAATAAGATAGGTAATTCTTACCTTACCAAGGAGAGATCCTGATTGCGGTTAGTGGTCGAACCCGCATGAAGAGGTTCTAGATGGCATCTCCGATAAAGAAGAGCGTCGGCAACTTTACGGCAACAGATAAGCTTGGCTGAAAGGAGTTTTCGATCGCGATTTCCAATCAAAACGATGACTGGGGACTTCATAGTATTTCATCGGCAAAGATTTACGCCGACGATACGACTCAAGGGCAAAGATCCTCAGGTCTTCCGGCTGAAGAACCAAGTGAGGCAATGGAGAATCCATCGTGGAATTACCGGCACTGAGCAACGGCGACCATGTGCATTAGGCAACGATTCCCGGATTTACTCTTTACCGATGAGGTGTTTTGCGCTCAATGTGTGCGTGAGTTGCCCATTTTTCCAAGAAAATCTGTGTTCCCTCCCCCAGTGCTTTGAGAAACTTAGCCAAATAAGAGAGGGGTTTTCCTTTCTTACTGGTGCCGCTTGCCTCCTGCCCATCCCCGAAATAAGATGAGAGGAAAAAGGTGGGAGTTTTTCCGTAGAGTTTTTACGTGGTCATGGCAAATGAAGTGATCTTAAAGAGCGTAATCCTACGGTGTCAGATACCATGCTCTAGATGGTTAACTAGCTCCATAGGTTCATATTTCTTTAATTGGATGCGAAGTTTCTAAGTATTACCATCTCTAAATCATATATCTAAAAAAATAGAAATTAATGAAATTCTAATTTTTTCTGTTAAATGTCAAATTCTTCGATTTGACCGAAAGCTCGACCTTGAATTATTTTTATGAAAATTTGAAATTTAAAGACCTAATTTTATGCATCTATACTAAATTGAGATTTATACGCAAAATTTTTTTTCACTTATTTGTAATTTTTGGTCGAGAGTTCTTTTTTTTTTTTAAAGTTTGACAAAAGGCAATCCAAAAGTTAATTCTGATTATTGAACAAATGATGCTTAAATAATAAATACTAATAAAATGCAATGCTCCTAATTACTACATGAGACCCTAAGGATACTTGATTGATTTTTTTGTCAAAAAGCGAGACTCGCCACAATCTTGAATCTCAAACCTCAAATTTCCTAATTTAAACCGTCGAGAAAATTCATATGTCAACAATCATGGAACATGAATATCATAATCAAACATGTGGCATAGGTGACTAGCATACATGTGGTTAGCATACACATGGCAAAACGGTTGACTTAATGCGAGACCGGTTATAGTCAGAAAAATTTGCGAGAACAGTTAGTGATGGAAATTGTGGGCGAGGCACATAGTAGAATAAGGTTAGCATACATGAAGAAGCAGTTAGCATGAATATCGAAGCTATCACTGGAAATTGACACTAACCGCGTCCAAAACTTGATGGACACGTCGAAACGTGGAGCAAACGCAGAGCAAAAACGCAGGGTACCGGTAACTTGTTTCAACAACCACTTTCTATAACAATGCCAACACCTATATAATTGGTTGGTGATCATTTACCATCCTTGTACCACACATTTTGGAGATTGATTTTGATTTTGCGAAGGGAAGGATATTAGTGTTACCTGTACCTATCTGCCACTTCTTTTTTCATGATTAACATTTCGTAGACCCAACATATATAAGTAATATTTTGGACTCGGGCCGATAATATGGTCAATTTGTTGTAAAAACCTAACAAACATAGTACATGTTGATTTTACATGCTATTACACCTAAACAATCCAATGTTTTTCAGATTGGTCCATCTCAATTCAGATTCGCGTCTTACACTGCCCGTTATGCTAGTATGATATTTCATAAGCCCCGAATTTACCTACCTAGTACCTAGCTTCCTCATCCATTCAAAAGAAAGAAAAAAAACGCAAGGGTATAATCTTTTGGAGACACTGCACTTTCTGACCAACGAAGAATCCGCACCGGGCCCATATCTGAAATTCTCATTGGGCCTATCACATATTTTTGGGCTTTGACCACGCGCTGTCGATCCAAAAGCTGCAACCTGCACTTAAAATTCCATTTTCAGCAAGTCTGCGGAAATTTCAGCAGCCTCTCTCAAGCTCAACCCCCTCAAGTCGCATTCGAGCAAAGACCCAAGTCATCGAAAGCAACCTCGTATTCGTTCACACCGGAATTCCAAGGCTCATGTTGAAAAGTAAGCGCAAAACGACACGGTCAAACCGTGGGCATCTAATCGCTCTCTCTCTTTCCGTCCTGATCATTCCTTAATTTAATCGCGGTACTTCGGACAAAGCCAGTCTTATCCCTGTCGTTCATCATCACCATCATCACCGTCCCCATACATCGACCTAGTTTACAAGTCTCGGGAAAATGAGTAATAAAATATATAAAACGTCGAAATCTCACGAATCTCGTGGCCCTCGTCGACCACGTCCAGGCATGATCCGCCGCCCAAGCAACCTGATTCCTGGAAAAATAATTGGCGTGGATTTGTTGGGTCTTGGTCAAATGTGGCAAGCTGGCTCCTGTTGGCTTTAATCACAATTTTGCCACCTCTCAAAGTGTGGCTGCAAAAGGAAAGAGGCCAAAAGTTTTATGGTCATTCACATTGGTGCTACAATTTTTCGTTGAATTATTTTAATATCACTTAAAAAAAATAATGACTTAAAAATCCAAAGTGATAATTTTTATTAGTTTCTTCGACTGGCCGTAGCCTGTTGGCATGCCTAATCGGCATATATACTCTTAAATGACGTCATCTATATGTTTTACCCCAAATAAAAATCCTAAATCGAACAATCGAGCATTTTCCAAAATTTGAAACCCTAATTCTATTTTCTTTAAAATTAAAAGTTGAATCTTGCAATGGACATAAGCAAAGATCGAGTAGACAACATACATATGGAGGTCTTGGGTAATCATCATAATTGAAAATTTTATGAGAGAATCAAATAGACATGTGTCAATTTACATGCATGACAATCACAGAGGCACTGAAATAGAGCGAAATAGAGCAAAATAGAGCAAGAAGGACCAAGCGAGCTTGAAACACTTCAAGTTTGCTAGCCGACAAATAGAGCAAAATAGTGAGATGTAAACTCTTGGACCCACTTTGTGTTTCGCCACCAACGCATATTCCGGACCAGCTCGTTGAAACAGACCTTCGCCCTAGCTAACCTCCAGATCGGCACTCAGCAGGAATTGACAAATCGCACCGCTTGGTCGAACCCTAATCGGATATGGCTTCCACCGCAGGGGGCACGGTGAAGATCAATGTGGACGGAGCTTTCCCCACAATGAATCAAATGGGCGCCATAGCAAGCATCGCTCGCGATCACACGAGCAGCTTGATCGGAGGATTCACCCGCACCGTCTCCGCATCCTCTGCTCTCGAGACGGAGATCCAAGCATTATTATACACTCTCAAGGATGTTACAGCAACAACAAACCGAATCTCACCCGGTGTTGGAGTCCGATAGCCTCATTCTGGTGGAAACCATCAATCGGTGCCCGCCGCCGTGGGAGTGTCGAGCCCTCTTTGCCGAAAGCGAAGAGTTGTTGCAAAGTTTCCGAAACCTCAAGGTGAAGCACTGCCGGGAAGCAAATGCCCTAGGCGGGCACGCCAAGGCCCACCTGGTGTGGGTCCATTTCGCCTAATTGGATTAACTCTCCTCCTCAACTCATGATGGACATGCTTTGTATTGAAGCCCTAGTTAAGGGTTGTTCCTATTTTCCTACGTGAAGCACAATATCAATATATTATCTTTTCCGACCAAAAAAAAAAAAACTCTTGGACCCAAGCTCACCAAAATTAGAGCAAGGAGGTATTGGCCTCAAATCAGGGTTCAAACCAGAAAGCAAGGATTCTCGAAGCATTTTCGTTGGCAAAGAAAGACCAAGCGAGCTCGAAGAACTTCAAGCTTCCCGACCAAGAAACAGAGCAAAATAGCATGATTTGCAGCGTAGCTTGAAACGGTGAATTGCAATAGCAACGATGGTTATTAATGGCCTGGAATCTGTGAAGGAGACCTGAAAATGAGAGAATTCAACGAAAGGATTTTCTATTAGCTCTCCACAACTAAAAAGATGACTTCCTTTTGTGACCGAGCTCCCTATTTCAGTTGTGGCCAAGCTTGAGGTGGCTGAGGATGGAAATATGACAGCGACTGTCAGTGATCGAGGATAGCCAACGGTGTCTAGAGGGTAACGGAGATGAAGGAGCCTTCTCAAATCCGATTCCAAGAGAATTTTTTCCGTCTATTTTGAGATAGGCTTCATGGGATGTCGTCTAGGCCAGCCTTCATGTAATGTGTTTAGGCAGGCCAAACACATGAGAAGTCCACAGTGGACTTATTTCTAATATAAAAAAGGTCTCGTCAAATTAAACATTTTATCATAAAAATATCTAATAATTTTGATTAGAATTTATTGCCATATGCACTTAAATGATTATTTTTTTCTTCAATTTGACACTTAATTGGATTAGTAAAAAGTTTTAGTATTAAAGTAAATATCATAAAATACTTTTAGGATTTTTAGTATCCTATGCCCGATATAAATATTATGTTTATCTTGTACGATTGAAATTTCATTTCAGTAAAGGACTGCATTAAATCAAGTTCGATTAATTATGTCACTGTCGCGCTACATTCGTTTCTCTCAATAAATTTTTCCCCGCATTTGGCTAATGCTTATTTAATGAAATAAGGACGGCCTTCCATGGGAGGCGCATCGTGACGATCCAAATGCAGTGTACGGGACGAGCGGGAGGAACACGCTCATCGTGCGGCGCGAGCGTTACGGCACGAGGCGGCGACCAGTACGACGTCGTTCGGGGACGATTTTTCAGAACGACACGACGTCGGATACGCCTTTTCTTCCCCTTGTCCAAACGTCGCTTTCCCCCATTTCCTGATGTACTGTCCGTCTCTTCAGTGGTTTAGAAGACGCCCCAGTAAAGTCCTCTTCCCCTCTCTCTCTCTCTCTCTCCGCGTGCTTCGTTGACCTGAAATCTCTCTCCGACGAAGCTCGGGATGCCCTTTCCCGAGCTGTAGATCTGTCGATCTCGAGAGCCCATCTCGCGAATCCGAGGTAAGATCTGATGCGCGGTTTCAGTTTCCTTAGTCGACCCCTGTAGCTGTCTTGGGTCGTGTTCGATTTTCAGCGAGATCGTTCCCTTCCGAAGCGTTTTCCCGTCTCTAATCCGCTGTTTCGTGATCTGGGTTTGCTTCAGATCTGTCTGTAAGGGCGGAAAGGCTCCGGCTTTGAGAGCTCGAGCGGCGACCGGGCTTTCGGCTTCGAGGGTTTTTTTTTTCCGAGCGTCTGGTTGGATGATCTACTTCCAGATCTGGACTTGATAGAGCTAGGCCGAGCTGTGGTTTTGGAATCGGGACGTGGGGAAATGGCGATGCCGCTGAAGGACGATTCGATTGACATTCGGGAGGTGTGGAACGATAATCTCGAAG